>CM033272.1:512513-1112513 GCA_019343175.1 Oedothorax gibbosus
GCGTCTCTTTGGTACTGCCAACTGCATATTGCGTGTGACACCCCTTTCTCCCTCTGATAAAAAAAGGTCTTGAACTTTTGTGTTCATTGATGTGTAAAAGATTTCCCTCGCAATCATAGTTCTATTTTATTTTAATCATGAACCCGTGCTCCTTTCAACTCATCTCTTCCGCAAAAAAAAAAGAGACATATAGGTTCTTTTTAGAGCATAGTTTTGTTTTTCGTACTGTTCTTTTTTCAAGAGATATTTTGATGTAATTGACGTATTTGATGTATTTATGTATTGAATGTAATTTAATGTCAAATTGTACTTTTATATTATCATTAAATCAGTAACACTGCTAGAAACATTTTAAAATATTCCAAATTGAAGTCATTTTCTCCTATATACCAACGTTTAAAGTTTTCCAATCTAAAAAAAAAGACAGCATTGACGCTGCTAATGACTGTGGCAACTACAACATCCCTTGCTACATTGCCAATGCGGCCTTTCATACATGGGACAAACGAAAAGAGAACTTAAAACAGGACTAAAGCAATATATAAAGCGAATGTTAAAAAACAGGAATGGGGGGGGGGGGGCAGAAATATTAAGTCACCCGACACTAGAAATACTTTTTTTTGTGTTTATTTCTCGTTTTTCTTTCGAATGTAGAATGTTTATTTTAAATAAGATATAAACTGTTTGTTGTTAAAAATTGTTGTGTACTATTAAATGTCTAAACTCAGCGCGCACCATTAACTTACTACATTACCTATTATACGACAAAAATTATGTCCATCGCGACCGGACCACATAATAAATAAGTCTAAATTATAAAACGAAAGCATTGAAAAAAATAAACATAACCAATGTACTATTTAAATACCCCTATTAATTATGTATGTGATTTCCGTATTTAATGCGTTTGAATATAACACACTTTTTTCGAGCCAAAAGTATTTTAAGTTTACATAACACTAAAAGAAATATCCCTCAACCCAAATGCAAAAAATATCAATGCAAAAATTAGTACCTAAATTGCCCTTAATTAAGCACAACGGCATTAATTTATTGATCTGTTGGAACCTGTCAGAACTATGGCCTCTCGGGATTATGTACGGAACCCGTCATAGAGGTTGAAAATACGAAACTGTTTTAGCTTTAGTATCCCTTTTTAGCCCCTTCTCGCAACTGGAATATTCACACTTAATCTCCGATGTCCTTTGATATCACCTTTGATTGATTCTGAAGTACCACTAGCAAAGTGTGTTTACGAAAATAAATCCACTTGCAGTTTTCGGAAAATGAAGAACATAGAGTTTTGTGTTATTTGAAAGGGTATATAGGATTCGTTGGAAGTGTTAAGCTGTGTACAACTTTGAATTTCTTTTCGCTTGGGACAAAGTGAATTTTGATAGAATTCTAGGAAAGTTCAAAAAGGATTGACGGTATCGTCGCCTGTGGTACATCGAGCACATTCAAACAATATTTGTCCAAAAAAAATTGATTTTAAGGAATACGATGTTGAATTTCGATTAAAATATATTTTTAAATCCAATATTTAAACATTTATATATGAGTCCCTGCCCCAAAAAGTAATTTTGCAAAGCTGTGATGCATAAAGTCTTTTCGACAGCAAGAATTTTCCAAATAGAATTTCATTCACAAATTTGCTTTTGTGATGCTCAAAGTAAACTCAATGTTACTAAAACTAATTTAAAGAATTATTTTTGGTTGACATGGCCGAAACGATTAAATCCAGTTGCTGATTCTGTTCGGATTTAAAAACACAAGTTAAACAAATATACACTGCTCAAAACAATTAGGGGAACTCATGGTTTAAACCCTTTCATCCCCAATGATTCCATTTGGTAACAATAGCTTCCGATTTTTTTTTCTCACTAAGTTGAGCTGGCACTTATTTATCATTAGATGGAAGAATCATGTCTTTTGAAGAATTAAATAATATTTGTTTTAATGAAATGAAAATATGAAAAACACGGTAAAATAAAATTCACTCCCAAAAATTTTTATGAAATAAATTGACCCTAAATTCTTCACGCTTGCATTCTTAGATGTTCAAGAATTGATTTTACCTTTTTTTACAATACAGTTTTGAAAAATTATCGTTATAATTTATTCAAAAATTTAGGACTTTACTTTAGTCAATTTAATGGTAGTTATTCTGAACAAGTATAGTTTCTGGACGTGCCGATAAATTTATGCTAATTAAAATCAATTTCAATTATCAGACTTTCTTGTTTCATAACATCTGTGTGGTCAATTGGTCATTTTAATTAATTTTAGTTTGATCTCAGAATTATAACAATTTATTATTTTTATATTTAAGTTTTATACTTGGGGAATTTGACTTTTACGAAACTCGCAATATTCTTAAAAACCACAATAGCTTAGTTAATTCATCCAACATGCCAGAGTTCTCCCCAATTAGGAAAAGCTTCATTATAGCCACAGAATAACGTTTCTTTCCGAACCCGTTTCCCACCCGCACATCCCTCCCTCCAACCTCTACACCCCCATATCCGGTTTCACAACTTCGCGTCGTCAACCTGTGTTTTTTCGTGTCTGTTCAATGGGGAATGGGGGGAGGTAAACACTATTCATTCCTACATGGTTTAGTCTGAGTTGTGTACCGTTCTGAAGAATTTGACTCTCTTGCGTTCCCACCGATAATGTAAATTTGTACTTTTTAACTATTTGCGCCAATAGCAATAGCCTACGTTGGGTGAATATTCTCATTATGAATATTGTCTTCTACTCTGGAAATTAAAAACCCTTATTCATTTAGGCCGTGTTCTCCATTGTTGAGGGGAGCCGTGGTGGACAGGGATGGGGGAACTAGAGCTTCGAATTTCTTTTTATGAGAGTTCGCCGCTTCTTTTTTTCCGGAGGAAGTTGGTTGGTAGCTGAATTTTGTCTTTTACCGAGTATCGGGTTCAAAAATTTCGATATGCATAATTAGTGACTAACGTACATTTTTCTAGCCATAATAAACACTGATGGGGAATTGAGGAAAGCGAGAAACGCTCCCCACCGACGTAATTTTAAGAATGTGTGCAAACTTTTTTCACTGCATAAGTTTTCAATTTTAATTATCAACTCTTTAATCAATCATTTTTGTATTTTTGTTTAAATTTTTTTGGCGAAAATTTGACTACCATGGCGGCAAATTCGGGTTTTAAACTTTATCGCGCGATGACGGCTGAGCAACTAGTATATTTAAGAAAAACTTTTCGTCGAGTTTACTCAAACCCTCTCAACTAGAAACTGTCAAAATGTTATTTCTGAATCAATCGGTAATTGGGGTCCTGGTAGCCCAGTTGGTATATAACATTGGACACGCTATCAGCCCAGATCAGATCGCAAGCGTTTGGCTCTGGTTCGATCCCGGTGGAAGTCGCTGCTTTCCTATAGACGGAAATATGCAGCCAAATTCCAACTAAAATACCCGAGTGCACTGGGATAGGCAAGATCGTTAAATCTGTGGAGTCCAAAGTCCCGACGGCGTTAGCGTACGATGTCGCTCGAAGTTCCGTTGGATGCTAGCTCAGGTATCGACCTCGTCACTTGACCGCAGTTCTAAATTACGAGACGTAATTGGCTGTGTTAAATCTCCTAAAGGAGGTTAGAATTTAACAGCCGGATACGATTAAATTACAAAAAAAAATTGTATCGCTTTTTAGCTTACACTATACATTTATAACGTAAAAAGTGGAAGGTATATTATAATTGTTATCTCTGTCTGTCCGTCAGCCACTTGCCCAAAACCAACAAAAAAGTTTCACATAGAGTTAGGATACGTCATACTGAAGCAAAAAAAAATCAGGAAAGGATGTATCACAAATGTTATTATAAAATTTTAAATTAGAAGTACATTTAAAATGTAAAAAACTAAAAATTTAATCTCCTTTAAATAATAACAAGAAAATAAACTTGAAGGAATATTTACTTTTGTGATAATAATCAGTTTGGACGGACGTCATAAAATATAGCACAATGTAATTCTTTGATTGTTCATTATTTGTGTACTAAGAAAGCATCAAAGGCATACCATTTTTTGCATAAAAAGGTGGTTAGTTTGAATTTATATTTCTTAATGCTGTTTGGAGTTGTTTCATGTTTTGTTTTACTAAATATTTCAAAATTTTCGGATTTTTACCAAAAAGAATTCTCATTGCTGACAGACAGTAGGCAGATGTCCATCCGGTCTTACAAACAGACGGAAAAAAAGTATAAAAGTTTTATCTCTGAGGTCATACCTTCCTAACAAAAAAAAGAATTTTTAAGATATGATGGATCGAACCGATTTTGGAAGGGAGTACGGACAGATGGACAACGACAACATGTCAATAAGTACTTTTTTATTTTTTTAATTCTTACGAATTAAAAAAAAAGAAAAATAGATAAATATTCAGGAAGAGCATACACAAAAATTGATAAATATTGTAAAAATGGCGAGAACAAGAGACGTTTTTCCACAAGGCATTGTTGGAATTTTGGAAAATATGCCCCGTCTCCATATTTTGGCTTCGATAATACCCTGACCGAGAAGAGATTGAAGTTATTTTGACAATAAATAGATTGTTAGGTAGAGAGGGAAACCATCTTTCAGCACGTGTATTGATAAATTTGTAAGTTTATAATAAAAAAACGCTTAATTTAGGTTTTAATGTAAGGCATTGTGAGACGCTGAAACGTTGCTTCCGGCAACGTTGAAAAAATCACAAAGCCAGTTCTAACGGCAACATGAAAACACCAAATGAACAAAGATTCTTGTCGTGGCATGTAATGTTTTTGGAGTTTTTGAAAAGGTTATTTCAACAGCATATATTAAAGGCCTTTTAACAAACTATGATAGAATGAACCATTACAAAAAAAAAAAATCTGATACAGCTTGTTCTGTCATAGCGCCAAAAATATGTGTATTTTTAGGGCCTAAAACTTCAGATTTCGCGAAATTGACGTGCCTTTCAGCAAATAATAACCCTTTTTTTAATTCTTGCAAGACATATTTTTTATATACATTTATTTGAAAATGTGTTTAAACGAATAATTTACGTGTAGGATTTTTGTGGGGTCTCATTAGGTTAAAATACAAATAATTTTACAATAATATACTGAACTCCTTAGTTTTTTTTTCATTTCTACTCTGATGAAATTTTAATTAGTTTAATTTATATTTCATATGTTTTCCGAATCATTAAGGGGAACTTTAATGAGTCTGAACTTTACTTTTTAGCAATGATTTTATAACAACCAATTAAAAGGCAAACGTATAAAAATGTGTTCTTGATTATTGAAATTTAATCTTTGTAGTTCGTTTATAAAAAATGTGGTACAATAATTTTAAATGCATTATAATTAAAATAAAAGTTTATGCCTGTCATTTTGGAATGAAGGGCGCTTTCATCGCAATGCAATAAGTCGAAGGTTTTTTTTGTGACGAATATGCTCATGAAATACGAGATCGAAGTTCAAAAAAAATTGCACAAAGATAGATTAAGGTTTCGCAATCACCATAGAATCGAACAGTTTTAAGTTGTTGTTTTTTTATTCTATTATTTTTTAAATTAAAAACATCATTTTCAAAGATCTTAACTCTAAAGACACTTTTTGCCAACAACCATTTAAATTTTATCCGTAGTTTTTTCTTTAGATTTGTAATTATAAACCAGTTAACACTGGTTAATAATTAATGCTTTCTGGTTTATAATTATTATGATTTAATAAAGTGAGCATAAAATGAAGTGAACATTAAAGATTTTTTCTTTAGGTTTCCATATTGAAATACAAACAGTAAATTTGCGAAATCACACAGGTATTGTTCGTTTAGTTCTTTGTTTAGTTGTTTGTTTGTCTGTCTACCTGTCTGTCTTCGTCTGTTCGTTTAGTTTTAATAATTGAACCTATTTACTCAAAAAAATTCTAATTATATTTCCGAAATCCATTTAATTTTGAAGCTTACAAATGTAAAGATGGAGGCATAAACGGGGAGTTGGTGGTGATGCATTATTAAGGATTCACCATTCACCCCTCAACGCCTGGTATATGGAGCTATATAGTATCTAGTAAGTAAACAATCCAATGAATAGTTCAAAACTTATCCACTCGCCAGTTTGGATCCTCCTCTAAGAAGGATATTTTGACACACTGAAGGGCTTCGTTTACATTTCACATGCGTGCACATTTTGCAGATGACTTAAAAGTGAAGAGTATACAGTAAACTCTGTGGAGCAAATCGTGCAACTACAAAATGATCTTACGAAAATTTCTGAATGTGCTACAAGATGGGGCATGTCATGTCGTTCAGTGTTAACAAATGAAGAGCTTAGTGGACGAACGTGCTAAGTGATATTTTTTTTTTTTAATTTAGATTTTTGTGCCAATGAATAGATTATCCCAACCTTTAAAGATAACAAGTCTCCACTTTTTCATAAACTTTAAGTTAGGTATAGGTACATTTTTTACGGTTTGCAAGTGCCGTTTTCAACAGGATCCAAGTGATCTGAGTACAAACTAAAAACTAAACAGTTTCTCGTTTTCACCTTTTTGAAACTTAGCACATTCTTTAACTAAGCTCTTCAAATGTCAGACCTTGCATTTGCGTAATAAGAACAATGTTAAACATTCTTATATTTTACATTGAGAAAATATCTAAGATAATGAATTTGTTAGAGATTTAGGAGTTTTGGTGAAAAATGATTTTAAAATGAGTAAACAATGTGTTGAAGTAAGTAGGAAAGCTAATAGAATGAATATATTAGAAAAAGTATCATTTATAATAATAGAATGTGATATATTAGAAAAAGTATCATTTCTAAATCTATGTAGATTATTTTCCCATTGTACAAGGGATTGGTAATGCCACATCTGGAATATACTGTTCAGTTTTGGTCTCCCTTCCTCAGAAAAGATATCGATTTACTCGAAAAAGTTTAGCATAGGGGACGAACTCGAGGACATGGTCAGAAATTTTAAAAAATGCTGATTCAAAAAGGAGGTAAGAAAAATTATTTTTACAGTAGAGCTGGCAATAAGTGGAATGCTTTACCACATTATGTTGTTTATTCGAAGAAGAATTCAAGAAGAATCTCAATAATTATTGGAAAATAGTAAAGAATTAGAAATATTTTGGACCAACCTTTCTGGCCTGTTGTTGGTCGATAATTTTTTTATTTGTATTTGTCTATTATAGTTGGGCGTCAGAAGCGTCTATTGCAAGTGCAATCGATGGTCCGAGTGTAACTACGAGGAGACTTTGGCCAGTCCGAACGACGAGGGTCAAGAATCAACAACATGTTTTTTTCTCATTATTTTCGATCTTGGTCAAACTCTGGACGCAGAAGTAGAAGCACAGTGAGGCAACGGTCACGCTATAATTGGACGTAACTCAAAGCCTGACTAGAGCATGCCAAAAAAATCCTTCCAAAAAAAGATAATTCGTCA
The DNA here is from genome assembly GCA_019343175.1 of Oedothorax gibbosus. Lineage (NCBI taxonomy): Eukaryota > Metazoa > Arthropoda > Arachnida > Araneae > Linyphiidae > Oedothorax > Oedothorax gibbosus. The sequence goes on from CM033272.1 coordinate 519,963, forward strand.
CTACTACTGTCTATACTATAGAATGCATCTCTGTGGCTTAGAATCTAGCTTAATGAAACTAATTAAAACATATTGATTATTAAATGTTACAGCAAATTCAGAAAAAAAATCAATTTCATTCGAGGTAAATTTACACTTGAATTCGCCTGCTTCCAGAAATACGAGACTTGTGAACGGCAGTAGCCGGGATTTTTTTTTCTTTTTCTTTTTTTCTGCTGGGGAAATTCAAGGGAGTAAATTGATTTGATTTGAAGAGTTTTAAATGTGTGTGAGAGGGGGAGGTTTGTCTGCTCTTGTCAACGACTTGAGGGGAGGGAGAAGTAATTTATTTATGCTCTGCGTTTAAGAATCATTTGTAATTTAATCTTGAAACAGGGCCCTTAACAACTATCCTAATGGGTGTCCTCACAACCATCACATGGGAATGTTCGCATATTACATAATTAGTTTTTTGGGTTTTTTTGGAACCCCTCTTCCCCCACCCTTCTTTTCGAACAATTATATTTGTTTCTGAAGCACACTGTTTTTTGTAGTGTTCATAAACATCAGTAAACGAGGCAAAAATTGATTTTAAAAAATATTTATTTGATCAAACTATACGGCATCTATTGATAATAATTAGACATATTTTGCTATATTTTTCGCCAAGCTTGAGAAATCACCGGGTCAGCGACTAGAATTGACCTAAATAAAAAAAATTTTAAACCTATGCGATGCGCGATGAATGTCCAACTCATACATAACGGATTGATTGGTAACAGTAAACAGTAAGGAGGATAAAGCAGTTGTTTAAGAGAGAGTGTAATGTTGCTTCGAATAAATACCACAATTTGCAATGATGATTTTATTTCTATTAATACTTTAATGATGATATTTTATACGTAGTATGATAGGATAGTATGCAATATATACGTTGGGGTGAATATCCAAAGTCCTGTGAATATCTGTGTAAGGGTCACGCTCAGATATTAATGCATAATTGTATAGCTGCTTTAGGCCTTTGAAAAACGTTAAGAGGGGAAATGGGCGCGCGCTGGACCGCGGGTTTCCAAACTCAAGTGCCTCAGTGTTAATCCAATGGGAAAAAAACTATTTTCTTTGCCACATTTCTCCGGCTGTATTGAATATTTTACAAATGGTTTTTTTTTTAATAATAAATGTGGATAACTCACAGGTCTCTATCTTCCCACTTTTTGAAATTGCTTCGAATATTTTGTGTAAAATTATTTATTGAAAATTTAAAAAATATTCGAACCCATTTAAAAAAGTGGGAAGGTCGGGACCTGTAAGTCAGCTACATTTATCACATAAAAAAATCCGCTTGTAAAAACTTTTCAATACAGCCGGAGAAATGTGGCAGAGAAAATATTTTTTTTCCATAGGATTAACACTGATGCACTTTACTTTGGAGACTCCTGGTCCAGCGCGCCCATTCCCCCTTAAGAATAGTCCAAATGTCCCCACAATTGTAAACTTGGAAGAAATTGTGTTTTAAAAAAAAACATGTAGCATCAGTAGTTTGTACAAAATGGGAAAGATTAGTTTTTAAATGTGTGAACTTTAAAAAGTGAAAATTTGTTCTTTTAAATTTTTAAAAGAACGTAGTGAATGAAAAGAAATATAGATGCTTTTTGAAGTTTATTAATAAACATTATCAGCCACTACATAAATGTGTGGGGAAACCGGGAAACCCCAATGGATTTCGATAATTTTGAAGGATTGTAAAGATTGAGAAGATAGCTAACAGTTTGAAAGTGATTGAATCATTTTGGATATACTGGCAGTTGTTTTAAAGAAGTTATATAGTTATGAAAGTTTAGTTCAGAGAATTATTTTGAATATTCCGGAAGTTGTTTTAAGGTTTTGAAAAGAATGCATATGTGGCGGAAGAATTAGGAGAAACTCTAGCGAAAGATATGAAAATTGCCAGTTTAATTCATGTCTATAAATTTAAAAATACAAACAAAATAATACAATTTGTAATACAAAAAATTCTATTTGCAAAGCAAGAGAAAAGCAAGTAATTTTTTTATTTAAAGAAAAACATAAGGAAAGAGAGTGGTAATAAAATACAGGCACAATAAATGTACAGCTAAACGTTACACCATGATTATAATTTTAATAGTAATTATTGACACTTATGATAAAATTAAATCTGCCATCTAAAAGATGTTATCTGGGTCAATGAAAATTATACTATGAAAACATTTGGATAAGTTTATAATTTCTATTCAATTTTCGATTTTGAACACAACAAAATCACTACAATTACTGTTGACGTTCAAGAATGTAATACTTTAAAGTTACTAATTAAATAAAGATGTTTATATTTTGCAACCAAAAATACAATTTTTATAATTGGGTGAAAAAAATCCGATTTTTACACTATAATTTTAACATCAGACGCGTGCGAAAAGTTATACTTTTTAGAAACAGTGATAAAAAAATTACTTTTTTTCACCCAAAAGCAGTGAAAAAAAGTACTTTTTTTCACTCTTTTCATAAGATGCCAACATTTCAAGTAAAATTTCTATTTCATAATATTAAAAAAATCCAGAAATTTATTGATCTGCTTTATTTATAAATATTATGCGCGTGAATGTTATTATTATTTTATTTTTGAATCAGTATCCATGTTCAAATCTTTGACTTTAAACTAAAAAATAAGTTTGCCTTTTGTAGTTCCAGAGATTTTTCGATGCCGATCTTCTTTTACGTAAAAAAATTAGCACGTGAATTATTTTTGAACCAATGAGATTTGATTTTTTTTCACGTAATTATAAAAAATAGTGTATGAAACACGTGTGAAAAGTAAACTTTTTAAAACACGTGTCATTATTTCCTAGTTTTAAAAAGTGTTACTTTTCACACTTATTGCATAAATAACTATTGTATAACAAAAACAAAACTACGTCGTTTACGTACGAAATAAACCTAATAACTACAGTTGAAATATAAATATTTTTGGCGATTATACAAATTTTGGCGTTTTTTAATCTTTGCAAACAATTGTAAACTTTAAGTATAATATTTACAACGCAAATTATTTTAAATAAGTCTTTCAACGCTTTACACCTTGATATCAGCGCAGTTGCTCGGAAAATCTAAATATTTTTATTAGATTACTGAAATATAAATATTTTTTGCGAGTATACAAATTTCGACGTTTTTGAATCTCTGCAAACAATTGTAAACTATAAATATAATATTTTCAATGCAAATTATTTTAAATGAATTCTTCCACGCATTACACCTTGATATGAGCAGTAGCTCGGAAAATCTGACAGTCATCTTCAAATCATCCCCATTAGAATTGGAAGGCTTCTCTTTCCCCCTTCCTACCTCTATGGTTATGTAATCATGGATCATCGTGAATAGAGAACCTTTGAAGTATGCCCGGGGGAGCATTCGACAGCCCTGTCTTAAACAGAAAGCGATGCCCGGGTGCCCCCAGGTGATCGGGTGGAAGAAACCCGCCCTTCGAATCAAAGAAACGACGCTAACCCCGGACTAGGTACCCCTGACGAACATCGGACTGATGGTAGGAAGAATAGAAGTGCCAGTCATCAATGAGAAGGCAATTATCCTGAGTTCAGTCAGCCTTGCTAGAGTCTTCATTTAATTGACTCGTTATGAAATCAATTATATTAATTAACCCTCCGAGTGATATGCAAATTGGATGAAGTGTGTAGACTTGTTTTCACTGCATGAGATTCAAATTTAAATTTTCAAATGAACATTTTTTTTTATTTTGTAAAACTTTATTTTTATAGCAGACGATACTAAATGACTCGTCCATACATTAAATTTTAAATTTTAGTTAAATTTAAAATAATAATAATAATAATAATAATAATAATAATAAAACTGAGTTGCTGGAAAACCTGACATTCAGGTGACGGGTTTATATACATCTGTATCCCCCAGAGGGTAACAGAATTTGATACAGAAACTCAATAAAATATGCAATTTTTCATCTAAAAATGCTAAAAAAAATAAAAGAATAATGTAATGCAATATAAGAATAAGCTATCCTATATCAACGAAAATAAATATGTGTTTTCGTTTTTTTTTTATATATACACAATGACTTCACTACAGGCAAATTATATAAAATACTAAGAATAATATTTGTAAAACTCACTTTAATTTTACAATATTTCTTAAGTCATGTTAATTGTAAAATTTCGAATGTTACAAGAAATTCCACCTGTAGAACATCGATGACTTTTTTTTAAAAAAATTAAATCTACGTCAATGGGAATATTTCTTATAATGTCACGCTCTTCATACTGCGATTTCATTGGTTGTTTTGTTTTCTTTGACAAAGTGTTGAAACAAACCCATTGCTGAACTAATAAATTATCCAGAAGTTTTTGATTGGTTAATGAAATAAATTAATTTAAGAACAAAGACTCTGTTTTCTAACGCTCGCCAACCCCAAAAATCACACTACGCTCCTTTTCACATGTTCGTATAAATGCGATTCTGAACTCACCAATATTATCAAAATAAAGTTGAGACATTGAATATTCACAGAAAGAGAGATGAGAGCTGGAGTGATTTAGAGCTGGTCCGTTCATTGTCAATTTTGAAATTCTTTAAAATTTAATACAAAAAACATAAATAATTGTAGGGATTTTTAAATATAAAATTGAATTATTATTATTATTGTTGTTGTTGTTGTTGTTAAATATAAAATATATCTGACGCATAGAAAAAATTAACGTATGAATTATCAATCATTATTAATCTATCGCTACAGAATATTAAATACTAAATAGATTAATTTTGTCTTCGAAGTCTGTTGATTCAAAACACAATAACTAACCATTGTGTCACTTTTCTGTTACTATATAATAAAACACTCATTATAATTACTATGAGATTTAAAACTAATCCAATTATTTGAAATTATAAATTACAAATCCTCTATAAAAAAATAAAACGTAAGGAAATTCGTAGGTTGTGTATCATATTTTATTCCACAAATAAGAAATAAAAGATTTTCTTCCAACACACATTTTCTTATGTCCAGCCATCCTTGCAAAAATGCAACAGATTAGTGACTCTCCGCTAGATGACCTTTACTCCCAAAACTGCCTTCAGATTGCTGAGGCTGTGTGGAACACACACGGTCACATCTAATACCTCAACCTATCCATAGACAAGACAACAACAACAACAAAAGATTTTCTTACGAATAGAAATATATTTTAAATTTTATCATTTAAAAGTATTTTTATTCTTAAATAAAGCTTTTAAAAAATAAACATTTATCAGGAACGTTCGTATTTTATTTTTTAATAGTGAATAATTATAGAAATAAAAAAAAACTGTTATTACGTTCCGTTTAATGATCGGTGATATTCTTTCTTTGTTCTTTCATTCAATGTTGAAATTGCTTCTAAGGCAATTTCAACATTGACACTTTCTTAATCCGATTAGCAAACGATATATAATGTTATAACGTAAAATTATATATTCGACTATTGGTTTCTGCGCATGCTCACCAGTATTGGTTGCCGAAGAAGATATGTGTTGACACTAGATCGCGCGCAACTTCCGATTAAATTTAATTCAAAAATTAAATGTAAATTTTTAAAAAAAATCACTTTGGCAATTTAGTTAATGGGCTATTTCACCACTTTGTCAAAGAAAACAAAACAACCAATGACAGCGCAGTTCGGAGCGCGTGACCTTTTTAAAACCAATGAGCTGTTTCAACACTTTTTCAAAGAAAACGAAACAACCAATAACAGCGCAATATAGAGAGCGTGACGTCATAAAAAATATTCTGATAACAGCAGCCAAATGACGTCCCTTTTCTTTACTGTGTATGCGTTGGAGGACAAAAAAATTGGTCGCACTTTTGAGATCTATTGCCATTGGAGGAAGCCTTCCAGTTATAAATACTTCCATGTTTACAAATTTATATTTTTTTATCAAGTTAAAACAACAACTAAACTTTACTCTTACTAAAATATTACATTTGTTCTTTATATTCAAGCTATAGTTTGCTATTTAATTTCTGACTTTTTTTTTGTTTTTGTTTTTCAAGAAAGTAAAACTATTGAAATTTTTAATAGTTAAAATGGCTAAGGAAAACGAGGCAACATTCGATATGCAAATGATGGTAAAAAATCAAATCTATAGCCCATTTTTCGGCGTTATTGGTGCATCAATGTCGATGATTTTCACAGCTTACGGTGCAGCATATGGAACTTGGAAAGCTGGAGTTTCTATCAGTACAGCTGGTACTATAAAGCCTGACATCATCATCAAATCATTATTACCAGTTGTAATGGCGTCGATCATTTCTATTTATGGTCTTGTGGCTTCTGTTCTAATTGCGAATGCAATTAAATCTACGAGTGATGGATACACGCTATTCAAAGGACTCCTTCATTTAGGATCTGGAATAACAGTTGGTGTTACTGGTCTCAGCGCTGGTTGGGCTATCGGAGACGTTGGCGCAGAAGGTGTTCGAGATGTTGTGCATCAATCCGCATTGTTTGTCGGAATGGTTCTGATTCTGATATTCTGTGAAGTTCTTGGTTTGTACGGCCTAATCGTAGGACTAATTCTTTGTACCAAAGAATAGCTGTGGATAAAAATTTAACACAAAAGTGTACAAACGTTTTACCAAAAATTCAATAAGATACTGGAACTATGCATAGTATTATTTGTAGTTATATATGTTGTCGGGTTTAAATAAAATATTAAAAGTGTATCCTTTTTTAATTTATTTTTTAAATGTACTTTTTCATTTCGCAGGCGCAATTTTCACCGAAGTGAATTTTTGGTAATAAACGGAATTTTCTGGCAACAAAACGCATTTAAAAAACCACAGTATACACAGTTAAAGGTTACCAAACCATTGGAAATATTCCGTTTGGCGATGGTTGCACATTTTTGGTAACATTATCACTTGCGTCAGCAAAATGGAAAAGTACCTTTTTTTTATTTCATAAATGAGATTAATTTAAATTTCATATATAATTAGCAATTCATGCATATACACTAGGTACTATACTTCACTAAAATATTGAAAGGAAGAAGCGGGGTATAAAAATTCTCTAATATAGAATGAACCCCTTTTTTATATTTGCCGATTCATAGTCATACGTACCTGGCTTGTTCCTAAATAGGCCGTGAAGCAGGGCATATTTTAAGGGTTTTTTTGGGGACAATTGCCCACGCAGTCAAATAAAATTGCCCCCACAGTCAAATAAAATTGCCCACTTACATTTTCCTAATTTTTTCCAACGGTTATGTGTTTCTATAAAAAAAATATTTTTCTGTAAAAAAAATGCCACATGGAAGCGTGACCCCTAACCCTTCCCACAAGTAAAAGAGTGAAACAATCAGGGGGTTCTCTTTCTTTCCTACTATGGGATGAGGCAGCTGAACTAGATAAGAAATTAGTAATAGTGATGCGTTGCACACAGAAACGATTTAGCATTATAGTGTCGTCAGACCCTGAACTCACACTCTGGAGAGCAAATCTCAGCGGTATTTTGACCTATTACCGAAAATCGGCAAGACACACAAAATCGCTTGCGATTATTTTTCCAGAGTATAGAGCTTTTCCCAGCCACTTTGAAGTCCGTTTTGCTGAACATATCAGAAATGAAATTAAAGCAGTCATCAAAAACTTGCCTTACTGTCGGAAACAGTGGCATATCATATCTGATTCGGAAGAAGACATGAAAGATATTGCAAAAAGGATGTTAAACATGTGGGAAGAGAGTTCTTTACATTTTCAACTGACTTTAGTCATGGGCGATGCTATCAGACATCATCACAGTTTTGAATATTGCCATAACTAAACTGGAGTTAATGATAAATGCGCCTTATACCAGTGGTTTCGAAGAAAAGGAAGATGACCATAAAATAAGATACTTTCAGTAAACGTAGGGAGAAAGTCAAATTCTAATGTCACAACATTTTCAAGGCGTTTGAATCAATAAGACAAGAATTGTCCTATCATCAATAAATTTTCTTAAACATAAAGTTAATGACGAACAGGCCGAAACTTTAAAAACCGCCAAAGCCTTATGCGTTGTAGGATCAGCGGCAGAAATAATCTCTGTCTGAGAAAATTTACTTTCCAACCTGTTTCCGAATGAAGTTTCTGAATTTGCGGATTCGGTATGTGAAAGCTGGCCGCTCTTTGATCAAATTCCCACTCTCCCAGCGAATTTGGACATTGGTTCTTGCACTTCCGCAAGACTAAAGAAAATGTTTGTCGTATCCAAAAGGACACTCAAAAAGTTGCTGGGAACACTTATTGTGGCAACTCCCCATTCGATGCAGATGGAGCGGGTAGTTTCCAGTTATAATATACCGGACCATCGTGCAGTTACGAAACTTGCAACAATAAAAAAAAGATTGAACATCGCTCTAAATGGCTGCGGGACGGCCTATTTCAACCCGCGGCCATCCGTTATAAAATTTCTGCAAATTAAAAACCGAAGAGAAAGAAAACCAGAAGCTGAACTCTACAGAGTGAGGTTTTATATGAAATCTTTTTTTTTTAAACAATGTTATTTGAATTTGGTTGTACTAAAATGAAAACAAATGGTTGTATTATAATGAATGAAATTAAAATAGTTAAAAAAGTCACAGAGTTTACGTTCCTTACACTCTTTTCCAATCGAATAAAACGACCATTAGCCATAATTTCCGTAATTCCAATTTTCACACCCCAACTCTTTTTTTTGACGATTATTCAACTAACATGAACTGCACATTTACAATCCCCATTTCCGAGGAAGTTAGAGTTGCCCACACAGTCAAATTTCCTTAAAATATGCCCTGCCGTGAAGAGGCTGTAGCTAAGAGAGAATAGGAGTTTTTATTTTTTCTATTTAATTAACATAGAGGCGCTTTGGTTTGAAGACCCGCGGTCATTGGGTTGAGTCGGTTGAGACCCAATGACCAAGAGTCTCAACCCGGGTTCGCCGTTAAATCCTAACCTTACAACATTGCGCAATGCTTTTCCTGTAGATAAATCGGCTCACTTTTGCTCCCCTAGACTCTTTTGGGTTAGATAGAATTTTGAAAAATCTCTTCTGAAATGACTCCATTTTTTTACAAAAGGAATAATGATAGTTTGTACGTTACATTTGATTTCAGCTCATGTGCTGTCCTCACCATTTAACCTAATTCACAGATCCCTTCCAAAGAATACTGAAAAAGGCAAAACGTACTCTGATATCATAAACTTCAAACTTTTTACCTTTCTTTAAGTACTGGACAATCCAATAAATACCTAAAAGAAATAATATTTAAAAAAAACAAGTGCAGTGCTAAGCTCAAGTGCAACGGCATTTCAACCAGTCAACTTTTTTCATTCATATGAAATAAAACCTGGCAACTCATTTCAGTACATCATCCAATTGTAAACAAATCGAGTTGTTTCACTTTTTGATTGAATTTCTTCGAAAATAGTTTTATAAAATACACAGAGATGGCTGCTTTTCCTGGTCTCTGCACGTTACTCGATGAAATAGACAAAAAGATCATGGTCGAATTGAAAGGTGGCAGAGTATTAGTGGGTTATTTACGCAGCATCGACCAGTTTGCCAATCTAGTTCTTCACCGGACTGTTGAACGCATACACGTGGACTGCCGATTCGGTGAAATACCTCTTGGTGTATTCATAGTACGAGGAGATAATGTCGTCTTACTGGGAGAATTCGACGAAGAGAGAGACTTGTCCTCTAAACTCGTGAGAGTATCCAAAGAAGAAATTTTAGAGGCTCAAATTTTAGAACAGAAAGCGAAACAAGAAAAGGAAAAGACTCACCACAAGGCCCTTAAAGAGAGAGGTTTCAGCTATCAGTTAGACACTACTCACGAAGACTTTTGACTGTAACATTTTGCTATAGATGGTTTTATACTTATTCAATTTAAACTGTGTTGTTTAGTAATGTTATGCTGTGAGGGGGGGGGGCTACATAACATTTGTTGACAGTCTTCAGCAATGTCATGAGTTCAACCATGTTTGCTTTTATTTTTTGGAATTGTTTGTTCCATCCATATATTTAAAAGAGGGAAGATCATCTTCTTTCTGGATCGGTATAACTGTGATCAATAGTTTTACATGGTTTCATAATTATGAAAATTTAAGACCTTTGGTATACTGTCAGAAAAAATAACTTAAATGATTCAATGTCATAGGTAAATTCCCTGTTACGGATACAGTTTGTCGTATTTTTAAAACTCTATAACTTGGGTGTAGTTTTTAAATCAAAAAGTTACAAAAAAGTGCTGAACGTTGTTCAGAGTTGCCAAAGATTCTCAAAACAGTTTTCATGAAACAAGTAGGGTTGCTAGAGAAAAGCGTATCACAGTTCAAAAGTCATCAAGCAATGCTAAATCTGTAACTAGGATTTAACTATGACATGCATCTTGAAATTGTGCAAAAGTATTCACACACAAAAAAAGTTTTTATGTCTGAAGATATTTTTAAGTTATAATTGAGAAGCATAAATGTGTTTTTCCATCTCTAAATAATTATAAAAAAAAACCATGTATGTGTTTAGTTAATGCTCTATTAGCTTTAGCATCAGACAATTGATTTTTATTCCTTTACAATAGCATACATGGAAATTTAACTCTTGTGCTCCGGAATTAAGTATGTTTTAAAAATATTCGAATTGGACTGTAAAAAATTTTAGCTTTTATTCATGTATATATTTTATGTAATTGTATATTAAATTCTAATGTACTTTTTATTATTGTTTCTTAATTTCAGTGAAACTAAAGGCAATTAGTTGTTGGTTTAACAGAACACACAATGTTTCAGAACATCTAACCATAGTGAATTATCCCAAGGTAACTTTTGTTTGCAATATAGGAACTTGGAAGTCCCATTTTGATCAGATTACACAAAAAGATTAAATAAAGGAGACTTTTCAAAAAATGACAACAACATACTCTTCAGCTGAATGATTTATCAATGCTAGAAGTGTGAGTAGGCACAGGGTGTCTCCTTACTTCTAATTTTTGAGCCATAAATACTAACTAATCAACCTTCTAATACCCCTTAGCCCCCCCCCCCCCCCCCAGTTTTCTAGCTGCTTTTCACCAAAACAAAAATTCTACCTATATATCTTTTTAGTTCTAATTTAAATAGGCAATCAGTTCCACCTAATTGTACAACAGCACTAAATTTTTTTCTAGACTACTACTAAATTCAATATACAATATAACAAATAGTAATATGACTCTGGGCCAAAATAAATTAATAAGTAGACAATTTTAAGGAGCGAGGTACTTGCACCCGAATTCTTCTTTCTCCACTTCTACTACTGTGAAAAATGGTTATCAGAAGATGAAAAATTTACATGAATGTGTGGACATAAATGCAATAAATAAGCATTATCCCAAACAGTGGTAGGAATTATTGTTAATTAGAACTATATTCTGTTCCCTCTCCCTGTGATATTTACCAACACAGTTTTACTGATAATTCAAATAACGCTTAGGGATAACTGATTCTGTAAACCCCTAGAATTTCAAATTAACACAGGTTTTTGACTTGTACACTTCCAGTTACTTTTCAGAAAATAATTCCAGTTATTGTTTGACCTTCTATCTTTATGAATTAGGCCACATGCAATGTCACCCTTAAAAGTTCCATTGGGTGTCTATTCAGGTATTGGCTTGTCAATTGGCCGTGGTTCTAAATTACAATGCCTGTTGCTAATAGCCCTCGTGCATGCAGGTGCAATGCAGAGCCTGACCATGACAGGTTGTGGCCCTTTTTGAAATCAGAATAAAAGTCACAAAAAATATACATACTGTTAAGTTTTGATCTTTAAAAGTAAGGTCAATTGTCAAATATAACATTAAGCAATTATTATTGTACCTATTGTTATTGAAAAATCAAAAGTATTAAATACCTTAAGAGTTTTTCATAAGATCATACAAACTTGTGACATAGGAAACACAAAATGTACAGGTTTACAGCCAATTTTGGGGCCCCTTAAAATAATGGGCCAAAGGGCCGGTAATTGTAGGAATAGGCAATCATCAGGGCCTGGTGCGATATGAATTCAGCTCAACTTGTCAGGAGCTACAACATCACAGTGGTGGCCATAGACTTTAAAAGGTGCAGAAAAGTACCTTATAACCTGTGCCACTCACCTTTCTAGGAAGTAACTTAATGTTGACACAGGTTTCTGACTTGCATCCAACTTGCCTGTATTCTTCATAAATGTTTGGATTTCCCTTTATTCAAAAATCCTTGTTTCATCTTGTTTAATTCTGTTACATCGTGATGACGAAAGAAAAATGATTTTTAATAAAAAATAACATCTCCAAGCTAAATTTAAGAATTCGGCAATGATTTATTAAATTTGGGGACATTAGCTTTTTATCAATCAGCATTTATTTAAAATTGTAATATTGATTTATATTTCGTACTGCAAATCTTATTTAGATTTGTTTTCTCTTATTAAAAAAAATTATCTACAATAGTTATTGTAGGTCTAATTATTTTTTGTCTTACAATAACCTAATTAACAGTCATTATTATTATTATTTTGTCTTTAGGTTTCTTCATAGTAAATATGTTTAGTCATTTTCAAACATTATTTTTAAAAAATCATTGTAAAAACAATTATAAAGTTTCTTTGAATTAAACTAAAAATATTTTTTTAAATAATTTTTCAGAAAAAATATGTATCATGGATATTACAGTTATGAAAACAGTAAACTAAATGTTAAGTTTAAAAAAAGAATTAATGTTAAGGTTTGTAAATGTTAATGTTTAAAAAATGTTTTGGGAAATTGAAATCACTAAATATCTTTTTTGAAAATTTTAGAATATAATGAAAGTATATACTATAGAATACTACAGGGTTCGCACGCGGCCTGGAAATCCTGGAAAAGCCTGGTATTTCATTTTTTCATTTCAAGGCCTTAAATAGCCTGGAAAATCCACAGACAGCCTGGAAATTCCTTGAATTTCCAGTTTTTATTCCGATTCAAAATTTAATCGAACTAGCGTAGCGGTGGACGAAACATCTTTTTTCTGCGCATTTCCGAACCACCCCTCAAGTGTCAATCACTTGGATTTCGGGATGTGGACGCGATCAGAACGTTGTGGAATTCTTACTGTTTTGCACTTCTTGTACTTTTTAGGTTGTGGTGGTTTTTGAAAACAACTAGTTCTCAGGAAATTTTTCAAATTAAAAAATATATATAAGGGATTTTTTTTTCATTTTGGGTTACTTAAACAGCAGGTTGAGGTTTTTCTTGTGATCACTACTAACGGATCAAAAGAAAATGTTCTGGTTGGTCCAATAGGGTATTTGACTAAATTTTTTTTATTGGCTTAAAATATGCTTATGCCAAAAATATTAGACCCGTATTTTTTCTTTTTTTCAAATACCCCATAAAAAGGCAGAAAAATGAATTTTAAAATTAGGACGAAAAATCACTCCCGAAAACGCTTCCTGGGTGTCACGTGGTATCTGTGATGTCACTAGTGACTATAAACAAACTTTGAAACACCACATTAGAATCGATTTTAGGCAAATTTGAAATATCCGCTTCTGTAAAAAGCCTTACATTATCTCAATATTTATTATTTCAAGAGTAAATTAGATTAAATCAAGTTTAATCAGAAAACAAAAAACATCACTCCGGTTTGTTTATAGTTACTAGTGACGTCAGCCAAACCGTTGTGTTTGTGATCACGTGATGATCACGTGAAAAAAATGCCTTTTTAAACTGATTTTTTTAATGATTTAAAGATTTATTTCGCAAAAAAATTATATGCATTTGTTATTTTTGACTTTCAACTATAATTTAAATAATATTGGAAGGTATTTTGGCGATGCAGTCAAGTACCCTATTAGCCTGAACCGGAACTACAAAAGTAAACGGGACTATCTTCCTATCAGGCAGAGCGAAAAAAAAACTGTCAATCATTAGGAGACAATGCAACATCATCGGTGGTTGCCGTGAAAATTACTAGGCAGCAAAATAAGTAAATCGGGAAGCATTATTGGATTGCATACTTTTGATCAGGTATAGACGATCCTCTTCTAGTGGAAGATTGCACTTGTCGGAATCCGATATTTGAAGACACCTTAGTATAATCTTAATTCATCTTCAAATTTTAATTAATTTTTTTTCTTAATCATTAAAATGTATTATTTAAACTTGTTTTTTGTTGAAATTTATTAAATTTCAACATTAACACCCCCGAAACCCGTGTAACATTTACACCCCGAAAAAGTTTCCTCCATTCTCGGTCTGTATCAGTGAAAACTATACTTAAATTTCAATAAACAGCAAGTTTAAATAATAAATTATAATAATAAAAATACAAAAACAAATTAAAATTTGAAGATGAACTAAGATTAGATTACTCTAAGATGTCTTCGAATATCGGTTACCGGCCAGTGCAATCCAATAATGATTCCCGATTTACTTATTTGGCTGCCTAGTAATTTTTACGAAATCCACCAATGATGTTGCATTGTCTCATAATGATTGATAGGTTGTTTTTGCCTCTGCGTGATCGGAAGCGCGTCTCGTTACTTTTGTAGCTGCGGTTCAGGATGGATCAACCAAGTTTTCTTTTGATCAAGTGTTCGTGAGTCGACCCCTTGTGATTACAAGAACACCTTGATTGTTAAGATTTTTTTTTTAAATTTAAGTTTGAAACTTTTTTTTGACATTTTCTTTACTTCGGTCTATATTAGGGTTTCTGCTTTAGACAGGTTTTAGCAACAAAAAAAAATGGAGATCTGGAAATTTTCGGACTATCGCCGAAATTCAAAAGTGTCCGGATTAGCGGTTTAATTTTTTATATTTGGGTACTAGTTTGATCATTTCATATATTTTATATTTAAGCTATTAGAACAAGTTGATTCTATTTTGTCTACACATTAACATTATTCGTTATTTTATTTCCGTATAGTTTCAGAAATTAGTTTGATGTTTCTGGTCTGGGGTTAAGGCAATATGGTTGATAATAAGATCATTTAACTCAATATATAGTTCTGTAACTTACAGTAATTTTACATTCGAATTTTAATTCAACTAGTTGATCTTCAATAACTCTTAATTTGATTTTGAGTTATCGAAGTTTCATTTCGCTGTGTAATATGGTGGCCTGGAAAATCCTTAAAAAGGCATGGAAAAGCCTTGAAAAGGCCTGGAATTTGGATAGCCAAAAGTTGTATGAACCCTGATACTATTAAGTGTTACAACTATTCATTTTCATATTCAGTTTGAATGCTTTAAAACACAGAAAATTGAAACACAAAATTCTCAAAAGGTCATAACTAACAATGTTAGCAGTTATTTATTCTTGACTAGCTGACCCGACAGACGTTGTCTTGTCTTTACTATGAATATTGAATTCTAATTGAAGGTTGATAGAAAAATCCATCGATCCTTGGCAAATGCAGAAAAAAATGTCCAATGTGGAATAATACCCCATGTGGTGGGAGTGCACGTTAAATATTTTTCAAAGTCCTGACGCTGCGTAAGATGTAAAAGTTGCATTGGGGGCCTAATCAGGTGTTGGCTCGTCGCATGACAGTGGTTCTAAATAAAGACGCCCGTGGCCACTATCCCTCTTGTATAGCTCTAGTGCGACGATAATTCAAACTAACCTTAACCCATACAACTGGATGGGAATAGCTACCCTACGCTAAATTTTTAACTTCGCCAAAAGCCTCCAATGCCAACATTCAATTGGCCATATCATAACTGTACCAAATTGACAGTTTCATAAACATAAAGTTTTTACGCTATACGTAGAGGGAATTAACATTTCTTAGAAGCATTCATCAGATCTAGAATAGTAATCGCCTTTACTGCCATGATACATTGTAGCAATATTTTCACTTCTTACCATTTATAAACAAACATCAATTAAATTAAATTCATAAACAAAAAAAATCAAAAGATTTAAATTCTATAAATAAAATAATGATATTCAAATAACAATCCTACAAATTACTCACGTGCTCTGACGTGTTTATACTTAATTTTCGCTCACGCAAACGCGCTGAAATTTTTTTCAAATTAGAAAACGAAATTTATAAATTAAAAGTTCATAACAATGCTATTATTCCTATGGAGAAATCACGTTTTGCACTCCTACACCCATTCGGGTTCGAATAACTCATTCATTAAGAACCTTCTCCTGACAATAACAAACACAACGAAAAAAGAATTAGTGAAATCGGTCCAGCCATTCAGGCGTGATGCCGTCACAACGAAAAAATGGGACTTTAATTAATATACAAGATTCAGTATTTAATGAATTAAAATTTTGCATTCATTTAAAAGGATTTTTTTTAAAGAAAATAAACCAACTATAACAGTTTTAGCTGTGTATATGGTAATAATATCACTTTATAAGATACAAACTTATTTTAAAGCAAGTAGATTTGTAAGAATCTGTCACTTGGACAGCTTCCATCCATTTATTTGGTAAAAAAGGTTCATATAAATGCTTAGTACTTAAATTATTTCTAGTAACAATTATGGTTTGTTTTTTTATTAAATACATTATCAAATTACATATAACACAGTAATATCTTTTTTTTTAGTATGAAGGGTCTAATAAAAACACCACAATACAATAATTCTTAAGCTTCATATGAAATATAATATAAATTTTAATATTAAATTTTGAATTAAAATTAAATCTTCAACTGATATTTTAAAAAGCACTTTGTGTGGCAACTCAAAGTCTGAATCTGTTTGCATAATTACTGTTGGTATTTGAAGTAATGTATGCATTTTTGTTAAATAAAATAAATAAAAAATTTAACAATAGGAAGTCTTTCTCAATTATAGGCGAGAAATTACTGTTCATTTTGTTTTTCAACTGTGAATAGGTGTACAAAAAAAAAATTTAAAAGTAATAATTGCAATGCATGATATGAATAATCTTTTTATTTTCCTTGAAAAGTGAAAAGCAATATGAATATTAAAGTTAACAGTCACATTAATAACATTTTACAATTGCTTATTCAACCAAAAAGTTAAAATAAACAAAATAGGAAACAGTAATAATCAAAATTGTAAGTCCACTTAGCAAACAGCCAGAAAAATTCATTTGTAGAACATATAATCCACATAGCACTTAGCCTTATATCAAAATAAGGAAATTAAAAGGATCTTCTTACTGTGATGAGCCTTTTTGGTATTAACAATCATGAAAATGAAACCAGCTCTTGTTGTAAACAACATTCACAAGCCTACACTACAGGCACATTCGGAATGGTCAGATAAACTAGGATCCATTTTCTTGCTGAAGTTTGATGAGCGAGTATCCGATGGACAAAGGTTAGTTTTCACAGTCAATCACAGTATTTTCGGCCACTATTTGAGTCCTGAAACAGGGTTGCTATGCCATTTTATTCACAATAGTTTGGTGCAAAGAAGACAGCTGACCAGTCCATTTGTCTAATGCAGTATATCTAGCAGCACCAACAAATGTCCTGTCCAGTTTAAGGACTTGATGTTCTTGGTCGATGCGACCCTGGATAGTTCTATAAAAAAAAATCAATGCTTTAATATTTGAAAATTATCACTAAAGAAGTTTCAATTAAAAAAATATATTTACTAAGTACACTCTAGCAAGATGTTTACTCAAGAGACAATTCAAAACATTATATTAAGTAGGTGGGAATCACAAGTTGCAATAATTAGTCTTTTTACTTTCAATTACTTAATATGTAATATAAGTTAATGAAGATATTATGATGGGGCCGAAAATCCAAAATGGAGATCTTGTGTTTTCTATACGTTGTGGAGGGTGCCGACTTTAAAACAGCACTTTTCGAACATTGGTCCATCTGTCTGAAACAACTCTACAGCCCTAACTGAAAGAGCTATGGACTTCGAATTTTATACCCAAATTTCTGGTACCTAGTCATAATAAGGATATTGAGAACATTGTGCAAATACAAAGGGTAGTTGCCATAGAACATTTCATGTTTAGTTTGAATTATCGTCGCACTAGAGCTACACGAGGGCTATTGGCGACGGGCGTCGTATTTTAGAACCACAATCAAGTGACGAGCCGACACCCGAGTAGGCACCCAACGCAACCGTTAAGGGCGACATTGTACGCAGCGTTGGGACTTTGAAGGATATTTAACGTGCACTGCCTCTACACGGGGTATTATTCGTCGGACATTTTGGCTGCACGGGCCGTTTATAGGTCGGCAGTTATTTTGCCGATGCCCGGTCCCGAACCTGGGACCTTTCGCATGCTAGGCGGATGCCTAACCGACTGGGCTCCCCAGCCCCCTAGAACATTTCATGTTCTTATAAAGTTTTTTAAATTACGGTACAAGGGTACATAATTACCTTTAAATGTATTGATTTATTGAGTGAAGTCATGTGGTAGTACAAGCTCTAGTTTACATTAATAGTGATGCAAATGTTTAGCTATTTATTCATGACAATTTTTAAATTCAGGCATTCTTCAAACTTGAAAACTGTAAATAATTGAACATTTAAGAAGCATTTCATCTTTGTTTCTGTATTTCTATAGCTCTTGTAAGGAAATTGTTTCAAACAATGTAGTCAACATATTCTTTTGTTGTATGCTCAAAATTATAAACATTCTAAAACCGACCACAAATGAATAGTTGGGAGTTTTGTTACAAAACGGGTTATATTTATTTAAATATGGGAGGTTTTGTTAAATTAAATACAGTAGAACCTCGATTATCCGATCTAATTGGGACCAGAGGTAGGTCCGATAATCGATAATTCCGGATAATAGAGTTTTCATAAATGCACTAAAACCTATACAGAGGAGTGCCGAAAGTCTGTGGACCTTAAATCTGCAAACAACCCAAATAAGAAATGGTTTTGAAGCAGTACTCATTGAATTTTAGTGTTAAGTTATCTCCGAGACTTCCAGATAAAAAGAACATGCTAAAACATTTTTTTTTCTGAGTGCAGTTCTGAAAAAAGTGCTTATGTTTGTTTTACAGTAAAGATATGGAGTATTACGATTTAAGAAGATTCTCAGAGTTTCCCGAAAATTTAAGATTGCCAGGAATTTTCTTTTACTTTTTTAATCGCTGAAGTTTTGCTATCTTAAAATCACAGCAGTTTCTTGATTTCCTAAAACCCAAAAAAATTCCCGAGTTGAGAATCGGTACAGAAATCTAATTTCAGAATCGCCGGATGATTCCAATTTCAGTATCCCGTAGATTCCTCACTTTAAAATTGCCGTATATTTATGAAAAAGTTTTTTTTTTGTGTGAACAACCAGAAATGACTTAGTTGGAGAATTTTTTTGGTGTTGACGACGGTTAGGGACTGTACCGTGTTGGAAGTCAACTCTCTTGCAGGAATGCCAGAGACGACCTCATGACCCCTTGCGGTTCTCAGTGGGGGAAAACGGATGTGAGGGTTCACTTCCTGTGGGGAGGTGGACATCATTAGAGAGAAGAAAGACTTGTTGACTTGACTTTGGAACGCGAGACGCGTGAGTGGTGCGTCGAGTCTGCTCCCGAACTCATGTATAAACATGTAATATTTCTGTAAATAGTAGCTGTAACTATTATTATTATAATAAACCAGAAACGCTACCAAGATTACCATCATTTCTCTACACGACGTTACAGCTAGTATAATAATTGGTGCCAGCGTATGGGATTATGGAGCTGATTCGGCGTGTGATGCACCACTGTATTTCGAAGTAGTGTCCAGCGGGTGCACCAGCATCCAGAGACGAGCAGGGGAGGGACGTGTGATTGTCCTGGACTTTGCCGTTGAGAAAAACGGGTACGCCAGTACCAGAGAAGTGCCGTCGGAGGGACACGCCAGTGTCCTGGAATTCGCCTTCGAATCAAGCGGGTGCACCAGCATCCAGAGACGAGCAGGGGAGGGACGTGTCATTGCCCTGGACTTTGCCGTTGAGAAAAGCGGGTACGCCAGTACCAGTGAAGTGTCGTCGGAGGGACACGCCAGTTGTCCTGGAATTCGCCTTCAAATCAAGCGGGTGCACCAGCATCCAGAGAAGAGCAGGAGAGGGACACACCCGTGTCCTGGATTGCCGTTGAACCAAGAGAGTACGCCAGTACCAGAGAGGTGCCATTGGAGGGACACGCCTGTCCTGGACTTTTGCCTTCGAATCCAGCGGGTGCACCAGCATCCAGAGAAGAGCAGGGGAGGGACACACCCGTGTCCTGGACTTTGTCTTCGTTCCTAGCGGGTACTTCATCTCCAGCGGGTGCGCCAGGCACCCACAGCAGCGTCATCGAAGGGACGCGCCTGCGTCTTTGGACTCCAGCTTGTCTCCAGCGGGTGCGCCAGGCACTCACAGCAGCCTCATCGAAGGGACGCGCCTGCGTCTTTGGAATCCGCCTTCGTCTCCAGCGGGTGCACCAGGCACCCACGGCAGTTGCATAGAAAGGACGCGCCTGCGTCTTTGGGCTCCAATTTCGTCTCCAGCGGGTGAGCCAGCACCACAACAGCTCTTCACGGAGGGGCGCGCCAGCGTCACCGGACAGTGCCAGACTTTCAGCATCAGCAGAAAAGTGGGTAAGTGCTTTGACTTATCTAGAGGTGTGACGAGCAATTGTGTGTTATTTTTATATTTGATTTGTGCTATTTTTTCCCCTTGTGATTTATTTTCCCTACGAAAATGGCTTATCTTGTTCGTGGGAAAAAAAGTGATTTATTAGTTGTCGCTGAAGAGTTGGGTTTGTCGGTTAATTCTTCAATGAAAGTTAAAGAATTGAAAGATATGATTGTAAAAGATATCGATTATGATGAGGAATTTACCAAATCATTACTGGATTCAACCATCCAACAGAGGGTTGAGTCAGAGCAAAGAGAATTTGAGCTTGAAAAGTTAAAATTAACATCCGAAACCAACTCTACAGCGCCTGTATATCAGTCTTCTCGAACTGATATGCACAAATTAATGCCGAAATTTGATATTGATCAGTCAGACATCAGTCTTTATTTAGTGATTTTCGAAAGGCAAGCAAAAAGAGCCGATATTGATGAGGCTAATTGGGTGACATCATTGCTCACACTTTTGCCTTTAGAAATTGTTCAGATCATAGCTCGTGAACCGGACGATAAAGCAAACGACTATGACTATGTAAAAAAACTTTTGCTAAAAAGGTATAAAATGAGCCCTGAGGTGTTTAGGCAAAAGTTTGTTCAACACAAAAAGAAATCGGATAGCACCTGGAGAGATTTTGTTTTTGAAATCAGTAATTATTTGGAAGAATGGCTTCAAGGCTTGGAAGTTGATAATTTCGAAGCTTTGAAAGACCTTATGGTTGTAGACCAATTGAAAAAACGGGTTTCTGGGGACTTTAAAGATCATTTCATTGATGAGTGGGCCAACATTAAAAGTGCTACGGTGCTATCTGATCTCTTAGATAACTACGATGAGGTTAGGCAGGGAAGAAATGGAACTAGATCAAACGATAAAATCGAAAAAAAGGAAAATTTTCAGAGTAGAAATCCCAGGGTAGAAAATAATAAACAACCTTCGAACGAAGAAAGTAGGAATAAAAGAAACGTTGAAAGGTTTGACAGGAGAAAAACATTCAGATGTTTTGAATGTGGTAATCCAAATCACATGCGGTATAATTGTCCTAATTTATTAAATCAAAGAAAAGAGTCAGGATCCAGAGAAAATGTAAATTTTCTAAAGGATAGTACCGTTAATCCGTTCCTGACTCCTTTCTTGTGTAAAGGTTCCGTAAATGGGAAAGGAATAACCTTTTTGAGAGACACCGGGTCGTCTTTAGACGTTGTGTCTAGAAAATACGTGCTCTCGGATTCTTACACGGGTGAAATAGTCTGGGTGAAACAACCTTTGGACGTTAATCAGATATCTTTACCGTTAGCGGTTGTTGAGTTGAGTGGAGAATTTGGCACAATTCAGACAAAGGCTGCTGTATGTGCGGATTATTTAGACGAAGGTAGGTACATCTTAGGAAACCGAACGGCGGTTTTAATAAAAGAGACCAACGGTTTTGAGTTCAATTGCAACGAACAATTAAATGCTATGCAAACCAGGTCTCTAACACGACGCATTGAGTCAAATAATTGCGCAACGGAGCCGAATAATATACATACGGAAAATTTAGAAGAGCATGACGATGAGATAAATGAGGTTGACTTAGATGAGGAGCCAGTAGAAATTCCGGAGGTTGATCTGACTTCACCTGAAATGTCTCTTATTAATATTAAATATGAGGAATTTAAAACAGCTCAAAAAAATTGTCCTGAATTGAAGGAACTGTTTACCACTGTGGGGAATCGAACTTCCGGGAATGAAAAGAGTAATTATGAAATAGATAAGGGGTTACTGGTAAAAGTTCAAAATGATCGAATGGGAAATGTAAAAAAACTGTTAGTTATCCCAAAAGAGCTGAGGGAAAGGGTTAAAGCTTTGTGTCATGAGGGCACCTCGGCGCATATGGGAACCACCAAGTCTAAAGATAAATTGACAAGGTATTTCTTTTGGCCAGGCTGTTTCAAAGAAATGGAATTATTTTGTAAGACATGCGACCAGTGCCAACGGGCAGGTAAACCCAATGACAAAAAGAAAGCACCTCTTAAATTAGTTCCCGTCATACAAGAGGTATTTTCCAAGATAAATATCGACGCATGTGGGCCTCTCCCAGTAAGTCCTAATGGCAACCGATACATTATAACAGCTATATGCATGTCCTCAAAATACCCCGAGGCTATTCCCGTGCCGGACATTCGATCGGTAACTGTTGTTGAAGCTCTTCTTAATGTTTTTAGTCGCATGGGTTTTCCCAGAGAGTTACAGGTAGATCAAGGGACCTCTTTCACAAGTGTTTTGACTAGTGAATTCTTTGATCGTTTTGGAATTAAAGTGAGGCATAGTTCCGTTTATCATCCTCAATCGAATCCGGTAGAACGTTTTCACCGATCACTTAAACGTCTTTTGCGCTCTCTATGTTTGGAGGCGGGTCATGAATGGGAGAAACACCTCCCCTCAGCGCTAATGGCCTTGCGTACGGTGACCCACGAAAGCACGGGGTTCTCCCCCGCGGAGTTGGTTTTCGGAAAAAATCTCCGTACCCCTGAGACTCTGATTTACGAGCAGTGGTTAGAACCGGAAGAGGATAATGAGCCAGTAACAGAGTACGTTTTCGAGCTGATAAATAGACTGAAGAGATGTCAAGATTTAGCGATCGCGAAATTGACAGACTCTCAAGCAAAGAATAAGGCTCGCTACGATAAGAACGCCATAAAACGGGAATTTAGGGAAGGGGATCTTGTGTTAGTTTTAGCCACGGGAAAAAAAAGTAAAATGGCCGTTCAGTGGATGGGGCCCGGGGTAATACGAAAAAAGGTGTCTGATACTAATTATGTGGTAGAAAGAAATGGCAAGGCTGATCATATATATCATGTTAACATGTTAAAACCGTACTACAAAAGACCAGAGCATGTCAATCTTTTAGTTAGTGAGGGGGAAATGAAATTTTCGGCAGATCAGGATTTAGATTTCCCGTTTTTGGATAATAATCCAGATATATATGATTTTGAGGATCTGATCGAAGGCAGCGACTTACAAAATAGATTAGATTTGCAGCAAATTGATCAGCTAAGACTGACATTGAATAAATTTTCGAAAAGTTTTTCGAATAAGCCGGGGTTGACACATTTAGTTACGCACGATATCGAGCTAACTAAAGAAGCTCCTTTTCGAGGCAGACCGTATAGGGCCTCGCATAGGCAAAATGAAATTTTGAGGTGTGAAATTCAGCGTATGTTAGATATGCATATTATAGAGGTGGGAGAATCAGATTATGTTTCACCTATGATTTTGGTTGAAGTTCCAGGAAAAGATCCGAGAGCGTGCGTTGATTACAGGATTTTGAACGATTTGGTGCGCACGGAGTACTTTCCGTTACCAAATATAGAGGAAAGAGTGGAGCAAGTGGCGGCCGCTCAATATATAACGGTTCTTGATTTCTCAAAGGGATATTGGCAGATTTCTTTAAGTCCTAGGGCACAGAGACTAGCTGCGTTCTGTACTAGTTTTGGAACTTATAGGCCCCTGCGCATGTGTTTTGGGTTAAAAAATGCCCCTTTTTTCTTTAGTAAACTAATGGCTGAGCTTTTAAAGGGTTGTGAGGAGTTCGCGGTACCCTACCTGGATGATATAGCCATTTTCTCGATATCATGGGAATTGCATTTAAGGCATTTGAACATTGTCCTAGAGCGGATTTCCAAAGCAAATCTCACCATCAAACCCTCTAAGTGTAAGTTTGCCCAAAATCAGGTAAAATATTTAGGACATGTTGTGGGTAAAGGATTCCGTACTCCGGCAGAAGCTAAAGTCCAGGATGTTCTAGACTTTAAGACACCCAGTTCTAAATCGGAGATCAGGGCATTTTTAGGTCTCTGTGGGTACTATTCCCGTTATATACACAATTACTCTGTAATTGCCGCACCTTTAACTGACGCATTAAAGGGCAAAGTAAAGAAGTGCGAGGTTAAATGGAATGAGGCTTGTGAGAAGGCTTTTTGTGAATTAAAAGCCAAGTTAACCGAAAAGCCGGTACTGTATTCCCCTAACTTTGAACTGGAGTTTATTGTACAGACCGACGCTTCTGATTTTGGAATGGGTGTAGTGCTATCACAACGAAACAGTCTGGGAGAAGAACATCCTGTTTTGTATTTAAGTAAGAAATTCGCTAAAGCAGAATTAAATTATAGTACCACGGAAAAAGAATGTGCTAGCATTGTTTTTGCTATTAAGAAACTTCACTATTATCTAGATGGACGTTTCTTTGTGATAGAAACCGACCACAATCCACTAACTTGGTTGAGGAACAACGCCAGTTCCAACCCTCGATTAATGCGTTGGGCATTAATTCTTCAGCCGTATGATTTTAAAATTGTACATCGATCGGGGAAAAAACATGTAAATGCTGACGGTCTTAGTCGCATAATGCATTAATTAAAGATGTCACCTTGATTTAAATGTTTTTTTTATTATCTGTTTATTGTGTGTTTATTTAATGTTTTAATCATGTTTCAAAAAAAAGAATAAGTTTTGTGTTACTTTATGATTTGTAGTGCTTATTTGCATACTAGGTGTAAATTTTTATGTTGCTCTTTTGTCACACTCTCTGGTATGTCAGGCACTGACGAATTTTTCATAATAACCCCTTGTGAAAAATTCTGCTCTAAGGGGGAAGGAGTTGTACCGTGTTGGAAGTCAACTCTCTTGCAGGAATGCCAGAGACGACCTCATGACCCCTTGCGGTTCTCAGTGGGGGAAAACGGATGTGGGGGTTCACTTCCTGTGGGGAGGTGGACATCATTAGAGAGAAGAAAGACTTGTTGACTTGACTTTGGAACGCGAGACGCGTGAGTGGTGCGTCGAGTCTGCTCCCGAACTCATGTATAAACATGTAATATTTCTGTAAATAGTAGCTGTAACTATTATTACTATAATAAACCAGAAACGCTACCAAGATTACCATCATTTCTCTACACGACGTTACAGGGACGGTCGGTTAACAGAGTTCCGGATAAAAGATAGACGGATAATCGAGGTTCTACTGTAGTTTTACAAACAGGTAAAAAAGTACTCACTTGTCCAATATACATGAAACCAATAAATTTTCTACTTCATTCACATCAATATTTAATTCCTAAAAAATATATATTTATGTGTGAGGAACATGTGAAACTGTATATGCGTAACAAACTATAATAAATAAATCAGTCTGTTCAATACTCAGAAGGAAATAAAAATAGTAATAAAAAGGGATAAATTGGACATAACATTGTTATTACATACTTATTCAATTACATTAAATAAGTTAAAAGCAATTTAGACTATTTTGGGCTGATAACACCAGTAATAGATTTCTGAAAGATTGTTGCAAACATTATTTGTTTATCGCTTTTTCATAACTATGTCTGCAAGCCCTTGAAAAATAAATATAAATTTTCCCTTATTTAAAAATCTATTGAAAATTGTTCATTCTAGTTGGCAGCTATTTTAAACGCTTGAACAGAGTTCATACTCTATTTTTAATAATGAAGTTCAGGAGGGTTTTTTTAGGAGTACAGTATCACAAATTCAGGAGATAAAACAAATGTACTCTTTGTCTAACCTTAGAATAAATATTCAATTAAGCTAAAGTAAATGTTTTTAATAAATAAAAAATTAAAGCTATGATATTATTATATTACGTTATGATTAAACAATCAGTCATTTGTACATTATGATTGAACAATCAGCAAATAATAGTAAAATTCTGATAATCTCAGAACTTGAATTATTTTAAAATCTTGATCATTGGCCAGCAACTAAATGAACATTGTGGATTAATAAATCAAAATTTAAAAAAAAAACTAGCAAAATTTGTGAAAATCAGCATATTTCAATAGATTTCATATTTCATCAATCAATCAATAATACGAGGATATGTATATCACGAAATTAAAAGTAAAACCACAAAAATCCAATATCAACAAATTGTTGTGGTACAGTGAAGATCAGAAAATTTTAATATCAAATAATTAACCAAGATCAACAATTAAAAAAATTGAACTTGAAGACATGCAAATTCTCAAACATTTTAAGAACTGACAATTTGTTAAACCAAAATGAACACAAAATCTCTTTTTTTTTTTTTTAAGAATTCGATCCCACAAATCCATAGAAAGCTATTTTCCATTACACAAGAAGATAATTTTCAGGAAACAAAACTTTAAATCAGGATTATTGATATAACTTTCAGGAGTTATAAGGGCTATTACAAAAAATATTAAATTCAGGTTTTTCAGGAGGAATATCAATCTATTAAAATATATTTTGTGGTATCCATCAAATAAAATGTATTAGAATACAGTGATGTCATTTTTAATCAAATTTTTAGTAATTTATTAAATTTGTTTGTCTAGTCTTCATTTGATAGATATTTTATATACAAAAAAAAACTAAAACATTTTCTCAACTTAATTACCCTTAAACATGCAATACAATAAATAAACTAACCTTAGAAATAAAAGGTATATGAATTCTAGTATAAGGAGTGATTAACTTTATTAACACTTGTGTCCTTATATTCCTAAGCAAATCTGAAAAAAGAAATAATAAACTACATTAATTCACTCTTGTAATTTTTTCAAATATGCAATTGAACCCTGTTGTAATGACATACAAGGAACCACAATTGTTTTGAAGCTATAAACAATTCTGAATATTGATAATTAAAAAATCATAAGTTTAAACGAACAAATTACTAAACATTAAATTCTTATCTAACCGAAAAATTTACAAACTACGGCAGTAATTTATAAAAGCTGAGAAAAGCAAATTGCCAAAATTACAGATCAATGTGGGGACTATTGAGGTTTTTTTTAATCAAATTAAAGGCTTTTATACTCAACAAAACTTAAACAAAACAGGCACAAATACAAAAAAATATTCACGGTTTTTAACCACAAAGAAGTTGGCAAAAAGTTTTAAATCTCATTATCAAATGTTTGTTTTTCTGATTAAACCATGAACGGAAACTGAGGACAAGCAATTTACTTTTTAAAAATAAACTTTATTTACAAAGAAAATTTTTACATTCATTAACTAGTAGAAAATATATAAAAGCAGATAAAAAAAAACTTCTATATTTAGAATTACTAAAAAAGTACCTTCTATGTGTTCTCTAATGAAAGGATCGTCCATTATATTTTTACGGTTGGTCTTGAGAATATTTTCAAATTCATTTATATCATTATTTTGGTAAGCACTGCAAAAAAGGAATATTTTTAGTTGTGATTAAAAAAAACCTTTATTCAAGCAATTTAAATATGTAACTTCTATAAAATTTAAAAAAAAGCATAAATACCTGACTAAATTTGTCATAGCAAGAATTTCATTGTCATTCTTATAAGGTTTAGCTTCCTGAGAATCAAAAGGATTGATGCCAGATTTCATAAGCATGTTTGCTAAGACTAAATATTTCAGACAAGTTGTTCGCCTAAAAAAGGGTAAAAACATCAATAAAATCAATAAATGACTTATTTATGCTAAGAATAGCTGGATTTGATATTGATACTTTGATTAAATAACTTTGAAAGTTAAAATCTGCATGCACAACAAAGCATACCGATTTACTTTTTTATGCATTAATAAAATTCTGGTATACCTTGGACTACCCGATTCATCATAATTTTTAAATGCCTCGAAAAAATCTGTATGGGCTTTTTCATATTCGCCTTCCCGTAGATGCATTTTACCACCACATTCTAAGAAGAAAAAGTAGTTTAGGAACATCAAATCATTATCAAATATAATTATATCAAAAACAGCAAATAGCTTCAAATTATTGGAAAATTATTCTTTTTTGCTTTATAATAATCGTACAACAACAAAAAAAAGTGAATAACAGATTAAAACAAAAGTTAAAATAGTGTATTAATGGTAAAATACTGAAAGAGCTTGTTTGTTTATTCATAGCATACTAAAAGCTGTATTTTTAACCCTCAAAACCGACTAAATTGATGTGACCCTCAATAAATGCTAAAAGCACATTTTTTCAAAAAAAAAATTCAAAACACATCTTAAATACATAATTGTTTAAAAAATATGTTTATATAAAGAATATGATTTGTGAAGAGACGTGAAGAGTTAATCACTTATTTCCCTTTATACTGTCAGTCCCATTATTCTTATAAGATATATATAAATTTAATTAAATCCTTGTCTTTAATAACCCAGACAGTTTAATAAGAGTCCATTCCTGCCACTGTCCATATATGTCAATGTAAAATCATTAGTCCAGTAGGGATAGAATTTTGGCTTGCAAAAGGTGGAGTAGTTTTTATTTTCAGGTATGTTGGATGTGTTAACCCCCTTATGAAAAATCCAAGTTTTTGACCTCCAACCCTTTGTGCGTTTTCCGCCATCTTGAAAAAAACGCTAAAAAACCGCACTTTTTTCCATTTTTCTTCAATAACTCGTTTCCAGCGCCTTTTTGGCAAAAAAAGTCAAATACAAATTTTAAAGAGCATTAAATTTCCATCAACTTTTATGCATAACATGTTTAAAAATTATGAATAGGTTCCGAGATACAAAATTGTGAATATCTGCAAAAATTTCAAAAAAACGCAAAAAAAACAGATATGCTGTTAATTTTTTCCAAATAACTTTTTTTTTGTACAATTAAGAGCTAAATGCTGATAGACAATTTTGTAGAAAATTAAATTTTCTACCAGATTCATGTAATATATTATATAATACCTTCATTATATGCCGATAAATGTTAAAATAAAAAAAAATTAAATTTTAAAGTTTTTTTAATTTTTCAGTTTTTTGTCAATAACTTGCTTACAAAGCCTTTTAGGCAAAAAACGTTAACTGCAATTTTAAAGAACATTAAATGTACTTTAAGTTTAATGCATAACATGTGGAAAAATTATGAATAGATTCTGAGATATATGTTTGTGAATATCTACAATTTAAAAAAAAACCTGCAAAAGTCAGATATATTGTTGGTTTGACCCTAATAACTTCTTTTGTGTGCTGTTTAGGGCAAAATGCATGCTTACAATATTGTAGAGTATTAAATTTTATACACGATTCATGCAACATATTATTATTTACGTCTATTAGGTACAGAGAATTGTTCAAGTGAAAAAATTTTGAATTTTTCCGTTTTCTTTTCAATGATTTGCTAAAAATGCATCTTAGGCACACAAAAAAAGAAGTTAATTAGCAGTTTTAATACACTTCAAGTTTCATGCATAACAAGAACCAATTAACTTTTTTTGTGCAGTTTACTGCAAAATGCATGTAAACTTTACTAAACTTTAAACAGGCAATATGGAATTCCATATTTCTTGCAATCTCTGCCTTGCCTACAAAGTCTCGTCAACTTAAAAAAAAATCATCCCAACCTTGCGTTTCTTAAACTGGTACATAAAATAACTTCCAAAACTAAACTAGCCTAATTTCCCTCTCACCTAACGATTTCACAGATTGAGTTGTACAGATAAAGCTAAACCAGTTACAGAAAGGTGCACTGTCTTAACTATAAACAAAGCCCATCTCCCCGCTCAACATTGACACCTGTGCTTAATGAATAGAAGAGGAGGGGTTTGCTTTCTCAGAATGGCTTGATGTCTTGAAAATGTTGCTGCTGTTTTGAAGTCTAAATAGTATTTTTACCAAAATAAGTAATTCCTAACATAACACGTTCCATTGTGTTTGCTAGATTTCTTTTGCCATATGAACTGTATAGAACAGAATGTCGGATTCACATAGAGCTGAGTGTTTCATCCGTGATGAAAGTTTGAATGAAGGTGAAACGTTATGCTTATGCTCGAGCTTTGAGAGCTCATATTTTAGTTCATCGAGCTTTATCCAAGTTAATATTCAATGTCATTCAAATTACCCCTGATGAATTAAGTGCTGTATTAAACAACATGATTTATGATAATGGTGTTATCTTATCCGCTCCAGACAATCCACATTTCCTCAATGCCAGTCTGCCAGTTCAAAGTTTAATGAAGAATTGGAAAGACTAGAGAAATCTGGTAGTACAGCCAAACTATGGGTTCAATATTTTCGGATGATTACATTGATGAAACAGTTTGTTGAAGCAGAGAGAATGGGGAATTGGCAGTTGCATCTTGACACTGTTCAGAAAATGATTCCTTATTTTCATGCGAGTGGTCACTTCCAACCAAATGTGTTCACCAAATGTGTGCACCAAATGTGCTCACCTGTATCTGCAAGATATGTTAGCCCTTAAAGATAAAATGGAACCCATTGAGTTTCAAAAATTCACTACTGAGGGATACTTTACAATCAGGCGCTCAGATAAATTTTGGTCCAGAATATGGTCAGACATGACTATTGAGCAAACACTCATGAAAAATATGAAGAGCTCTGGTGGGTTGACTCGTGGACGAGGAAAAACGGACAGTCTTCTCACTCGCTGGACTATGGGATTGGCTGCTTTGCAGAATGTGTGTGATTAAGTAGAAAACTACTGTAGCTGTTTATCAGCTACAACGAATCAACACATCGATATGAGACGTTCCCGTATCCGTAGGGATGACAGTGATGCCATAAAACTAACTGAGTGGTTTTCCAATCACAATCCTTTTCCCAACAGTCCCCATTTAATGTCAATAAGTTCTGGATTGATTGGAGGAGAAGAAATCAACTGCCACCTATCATGGGAGATTGGTTTTAGAGAAATATGTAAAATTGTGAATAACAATTTTGGAGATGTAAATTTTAAACGTGAAAATACAGTGATTTCTCTACAGTGAAAAATACAGTGGAAAAGTTGCTGTGGATCCCCTCATGCTTTTTCACAGGATGATTATCTCAAAGCAGTCTGACAGTGACTTGAAACAGTACTTCGAGTTCTTGCTCCCTTTCCATTATCACTTTTCTCTGAGAAAGGCATTCGGAAAGGGACAAAATCGACATTTTACTCTGCTTTCACGCCCTTGCCAAATGACACAGAAATGGGAGAGAGCAAGGTTGGTGTGATAGACGGGGGCTACCTCCTGCACGAAGTGCACTGGAATCGCAGCTAATCTTTTTCTGAAATTTTTAAAAAATATGTGACTT
Organism: Oedothorax gibbosus; assembly: GCA_019343175.1. Lineage (NCBI taxonomy): Eukaryota > Metazoa > Arthropoda > Arachnida > Araneae > Linyphiidae > Oedothorax > Oedothorax gibbosus. Next base: position 551,590 of record CM033272.1, read on the forward strand.
AGGTGCAGTGGCATCATGGTGAAAATGCTGTCATAGTCTTTGATGGTTACCCTACTGAAGACAATAAAAGCACATAAGGCACTGAAAGAGCTTGTCGTTCCAGGCTACAAAGTTGTGCCGACGTTCTTTTTGATGATACAATGCTTCCGCAAATGGCAAAAAAAAAAATGGTTATTTAATGAAAGAAACAAACCCGCTTCATTTTATTACTTCAGAAGCAGTTTGAAAAAGCACAGATAATAATCAAGCAGGCTACGGAAGATGCAGATGTGCTAATTGTGCAAACTACTATTTCGTTGTCTTCTGAATACGATTCTGTTGTTGTGATTGGAGAGGATATTGATCTTCTAGTTTTAGTGACATCCTTAGCACCAGAGAATGTATATTTTTGAAAATCTGGAAGAGGTAACAAGGCTGATGCTTTGTATTCTAAAAAATCATTCAACTATAAAGATATTGCAGAAAACATTATTTTTCTTCATGCAATAAGTGGCTGCGATACCACCTCCGCTCCATTTGGTGAGGGAAAATTGAAGTTTTGTACAATACTTTAAAAAAATGCATCCCACAACGAAAGTATTTCCATTTTCAAAGACCCATTTGCAGAAAAAGAAAAGATCACGCAAGCCACTGCAACTTTTTTTGTGACCCTTTATGGCTGTGACTTGAACACTTCTATCGATGAGTTACGCTATTTTCGCTTTGCTAAAGCGGCAACTAACACGAAATTCAATTTGGCGCGACTACCTCCAACTAGGGATGCGGTTCAATCTCACTCATACAGAACTTATCTACAAGTTCAAACGTGGATGGGGTATGAAAAGGACCCCCTTAACTGGGTCTGGAAGAAGGAAATTGTCAGCTTAACACCAGTCTCAATGTATAAAGAAGCACCTCCGCAGACATTGCTAAAAATGATATCCTGCCAATGCAAAAAGGCTTGTGTTGGCAGCAAATGCAGCTGTAAAAAAACGGGACTTCGATGTTCCGTTGTATGTTTACAGTGCGGATTCGAGTCCTGCGGTAATGCACCAAAAGTTGAATACACGGAAGAAGACGAATTAGACGACCTACTGTCTCCTGGCCTAAGGGATGAACTAATTTCTTCAACAACTATACCCGAGCCAAAACGAAAACTAATGTAGTTTTAAATTAAAATTTTATATTTATCATTAATATATTTTTAAATTGTTTAATGTTGCATATAGGTATTTGTGAATGCATTACAAATGAGTGTTTCTGATTGTATTTTTTATTATCCCTTCAATGTTTACAGGAATTTAATATATTGCATTCAAATTAATGTACTACACTTATAATTGATATAAATAATGTATTTAATAAAAATTATATTCAAGATTACTAATTTCAGTTTCAAGCTCTCTTTTACTTTTCGTCGAAATTTTTTATTTGCACAATTCTCTGCATCTAATATAGAAATAATTATTAATATGTTCAATGAATCTTGTATAAAATTTAATACTCTACATTACTGTTAGCATGCATTTTGTCCTAAACTGCACAAAACAAAAGTTATTTGTGTCAAACTAAAAACATATCTGACTTTTGCAGGTTTTTTGAAATTTTTGTAGATATTCAAAACTTTATATCTCAGAACCTATTCATAATTTTTAAACATGTTAAGCATTAAACTTAAAGTATATTTAATATACTTTAAAATTGTAGTTGGCATTTTTTGCCTAAAAGGATTTGTAAGCAAGTTATTGACAAAAAACTGAAAAACTAAAAAAACTTTAAAATTTCACAAATTTTTACTTTAACATTTCTTGGCATCTAATGAAGGTATTAAATAATATATTACATGAATCTGGTAGGAAATTTAATTTTCTACATAATTGTCTATCAGCATTTTGCTCTTAATTGTACATAAAAAAAGTTATTTGGAAAATATAAACAGCATATCTGATTTTTTACGTTTTTTTTTTAATTTGTGCAGATATTCAGAACTTTGTATCTCGGAATCTATTCATAATTTTTAAACAAGTTATGCATAAAAGTTGATGGAAATTTAATGCTCTTTAAAATTTATATTTGACTTTTTTGTCTAAAAGGCGCTGGAAACGAGTTATTGAAGAAAAATTGAAACAAGTGCGGTTTTTTAGCGGTTTTTTCAAGATGGCGGAAAACGCACAAGGGATAGGAGGTCAAAAACTTGGATTTTTCATAAGGGGGTCAACACATCCAACATACCTGAAAATAAAAACTACTCCACCTTTTGCAAGCCAACCCCCTTTTTTTTTAGCTAACTCTACTGGGCTACATGTGGGGTAAAAAAAATAAATTTGGAAACTATTCTAAATCATCTAAAACATTCAATTTTTGATATTTACATCCATTAAAAAATATATATGTTTTCTCGAAATTTAATTGTCATCAATGTGTTTGGGAAATTCATTTTAGAATTAGACCCTAAACAATACAATATTATACTTAATGATAGTTTTACATAATCGACATAACCTAGTTATTGACCAAAAAACATTAATGAATAATTTTTAAAATGGGCAGAAATTGTTTTAAACATTTTCAGGTGCAGCTAAAATCCGCAAAAAAAACATTCTACAAGTGAATAAGATGTTATAAAATTATAAATGAACTTTCTTATAATATAATGAAGTAGTAATAATTAAATACTAATATACAACCATTTGAAATATAAATTTGCAAAATTATAACAACTAAATATGGTCTCACCTAATGGTTAAAACTGCTTTGTGATTTATAGTGGGAAAAAAACCCTTAAGATTAATAAGCATATCGCTAGGTAAACTAGTCTTGTTGTATTAGATCAACATTTTAGTTGCCTCATAGTTTTTTTTAGATCAGACATGTCTTTAAAATTTCTCCCTCAGTAATGTGAAAGGTTCATTCTCTTTTAAATTAACAGGACCATAAAACAAGAATTTTTCATAAACCACTTGTATGATTTTGAGGCATGACCATTCATATCCCTGGAGTTCTTGTTTTTAAAGAATTTTACTTTCAATGATCCCTCATCAGGGAAGTTGATAATTCGACCAATATACCACTGACATCATATTAAAAAGCTTAATAGAGTCCAGCTTAATAAACTGAAAGTAACCTAAATATCGAAACCTTAGTAAACCAAAAGTAAAATTAGTAAGTAACCTAAAACTAAACAAATTTGTTAGGATAGGATAGTAAAACTTGTGTCTCTTATTACTTAACAAAAAAAAAATATCTAAACCTTAGTAAACCAAAAGTAAAATTAGTAAGTAACCTAAAATTAAACGCTTTTTTCCATGTATAAAATAATTAAAATATATTATAAACTACTCAATAATTTTATATGATATATAATATATATATATGTTATATATATATATATATATATATATATATATATATATATATATATATATATATATATATATATATTATATATATTAATATATATATATATATATATATAAAAAGAAGAAGTAGACATATCAATATAAAATAGATATAAAGTATTTACAATTAATTTTTCATCTCTATTCCGTCTTCTACGCTCTAAAACTAAACGCATAAAAAGGAACTAGTTTTACCTACCTCGTATAACACCCATGATAAGGGGATGCGGTATGGCAGATTTAATATGAAGTGACTGCTCGTATAATTTCTAAACAAAAAAATATATATAAGTAAAGCGGATAAGAATTCAAATTATGCACACTATAAAAAGACGTAAGCATAGATAAGGACAGCTTGGCCCTTAAGAGTAACATTGGTAAAAATGTAAAACCTAATGCTAAGGTTCTATAAAAGTAATTAAACCTTTTACTTATAGATCTAATATAAGTTTAATTGGCACTGCTGCCAATTAAATAAGGAAGTATGCAAGTGCATTTAGTGAAAAGATTTATGAGCCTTGGAAAAAAAATCCTGCTAGGCTAAAATTTTCCAATTAACTGAAATTTATGATCACTTACTTATGATGCGATAGATTCCTAAGATTTATTCGAATCTGTAGTTCGTTTTTAGAAGATTGAAAATATCTCTCGCAACTTGAAGTTTTCGGAAAATAAGTTTTTTCAAATCTATTGATGATAGATTTTGGAGGGAAAGTTTTGGACATTGCAAGAAAATTTAACGCTGCAATGTTGGTATCCATGAAATGAAGGGTAATTGTTGAAATCGCTCGCAAGTTATAAAGGATCTTTGCGATGATTCGATGAAGAAACAAAAAATTTGTTTAGAAGATCTATAGAAACTTTACTGTCAAAAGTACACCAGTTTGGAATGGGCAAACTTTGGCTCATCATATTTGTACTAAAATCAGCCTTCAACACTTTATGCTATATATTTTAATACGACTTTGCATTTTTTAAAATAATGAATACATATAATTGTTTAAAGGTATTTGAGTATTTTATTATTTCAATAGATATGTGCATAATTTATTTTATTTTACCAACTCATCTAGTTAGCTCTTAACTTTAGAAATTAGTTGTCTAAAAAATATTTGGGATGCACAGCAGAATTAAGGTGTATGGACGATTCACAGGATCTTACTTTTACAACATTTTTAAATGATTTGTCATTGTAACTGGGTTTGACTGTAGTTTAAAATAAGGAAAATAATCTTATACATTTGATGACTGATATACAGAGTAGAACTTTTTTAAAGAGTTCCCAAAAAGAAAGTGAAGCATAGTGAATGGGTAAAGTCACAAAGCAAAAATCGGAGGCTAGAAATACACAGCCAAAAGCATTCCAATCCAATCATCAATCTTATTCATTTTAGAGCCTTACTTAAAACTGTCATCCTTTCGTTTCAAATTATATGAACATAAACTGTTAAACAACTCAATTTAATAATAAATATACACTGAGTGGACAAATTATTATGACCACCCCTCCACATAACGTTTGACACCTTTTGCCCTTTAACACTTGCATCAATTCTTCTTGGCATAGATTCTATAAGATTTTGGTAGGCGGTATGAGGAATACGATAGCATATTCGAAGAACTACACTTTGCAATTTCTTCAGATTTGATGTTACTGGATCCAGCTGCCTCGTACCTCGTTCGATCTCATCCCACAAATTCTCAATTAGGTCGAGATCTGGTAACTGTGCAAGACTACGAAGCAAGGTCTCTCTCATGCTCTTTGAACCATTTGAGGACATTGCAAGCTTTTTGACAAGGAGCTTTGTACAACTGAAAGTATCCATCTCCGAGGTACAACATTAACATATCAGGGTGTGATTGATCTGCGATACTTAAATTCCCTTGGACATTCAGACGTTGTTTTACAGGAATAAAAGGATCCATATAATGGCAAGAAAACATCTCCTAGCTTCCACCAGCTTGAAGTATTATGAATAGCATAAATTAAAACTGAAAATTGTGGTTGCATAAAACTATCAGGGGGTCATAATAAAGTGGCCGCTCAGTGTAGGTAATAATACAATATAAAGGTCACAAGAGAATACCAAAAATTTTAAAAATTAAGATAATTGAAAAAAAGGTTAATTACTTTTAGTTTTTTATTGTTCTTCTGTGCTGTATACATTTGAATTTCTAAAGCATATATTTCCAGTAATTGAGTACCTTTCTTTAAATCATCTGATCCATCATCAGTCTATAAAGGAATAATATAATTGAAATTTAAAGACAGGTGACAAGTATTGTGTAGCAAGAATAACATTGTAAATTAGTGAGTGAAAACCCCAATATTTTATAACTTATTTAGAAAGAATTCTTACAATTTAAATTTTATGTAAATTTTTGTACTTTAGAGTATATGTTAAATCACTCATAAATTAATTATCTTCTTACAAATAGGTACATAGTACTGTTTTTTTCGTGAGTCGAGTTGAATTATGATCGCACTAGAGCTTTACAAGGGATATTGGCAACTCAATTTATAACCAAAGTCAAGTGACGCACTGACACCCGAGTAGGTACTAAACACAACTTTTAAGGGCAACATCGTATGCAGCATCAGAAACTTTGAAGCATATTTAATAGGGATGCACCGAATACCAAATTTGGCCAAATACCGAATAACGAATATTCGGCCAAAGTCTAAGCCGAATATTCGGCCTACCTAAACCAATTTTTTTTTGTCAGATCTAAGTAAGTTGTATTTATTATTCATCAATTTCAATTAAACATAAACATATAAGTACACAATCACACAATAGTTTTAATACAATATAGCTATTAAATTTTTAATTGAAGCAACACAGAATAAAGTAGTACTCGTTTGTTATTAAAACAAGCCTTTTAGAAAGTGTAAATTGGTAAAATCACAACACGAAAACAAAAACGGAAGTATGAAAACAAAAACAGAGGTAGGTGGATCCGGTGTAGAATGAAAATCAGAAAAAAAAATAATAAAACCATGGCTTAGAATATTATACAATTAAAATTAATTTTTATTTAATCTTTTAGTGAAATAATTACAATTGTGATATATATAGTAATTGTTTTTTTTAAAGCCCACTCATTGTAACTGTTAGCTTAAAGATACATGCTTATTTAATATAACTTGAGTAAAGCTTGATTTAACATTATAAATAACTAAAACTTAAGAATTTGAGTCTATTATAAAAGAAAACAAGTCCTGTTTGGGAATTTTTCGACGTTTTATAGGATGATAACTTGAAGAAATTTGGAAATTTTTAAATTTCACTATTCGGCCGAATAGTTAAGCTATTCAGCCAAACCGAATATTCGGCTAAAGTGGCCGAATAGTAACCGAATATTCGGTGCATCCCCTCTACATGGGGTCAGACATTTCGGATGCACAGACCGAACCTTGGACCTCCTAATGAAAGGCAAGCACCATAACGACTAAGCTCCCCAGCTCACTTCTTATGAATTTGATAAATTGAGTTGAATTTGTTGGAGAAGATAGCGCGCTTTATGTAAATCACTTATTTTCCATTTCTCACCGATAGGTTGCCTTTGTATAAATATCTTGCTAAACTGTAATAAAGTGTTCTTGTTAAGTTTTTACTCATGCCTAAGTTCATTGACCAACCACAAATCCGACATTTGGTAGCAGAGCGTGGTTTGGATTCGTCGGGTTTGTTGGTTGGTGATCATTTAAGTGTAAATGCTAAATTGTTAATTAGCGTGTAGTTAATTGTGAGGCATTGGAACATGGATAGATATCCTGCTATACCAGTTTTGACAGGTACGAATTACCTGGTCTGGAAGCTAAAAATCGAGTCGGTGCTATGTTTGCGTGGACTAAGCGACGTCATCAAAGGAGATACGCCTACCGATGAAACTAAGCTGCCTGAGTGGTCCAAGCAGAACTCTGAGGCAGTAGCCTACATCAAACTGTCCTTGAGTGATGAGCAAGCATTACAATACGCCAACGTGTTGAATGCAAAACAACTGTTGGGTAGCATTGCAAAGAACTTTACCGGTACTTTAGAGGATAGAAAGCTTGATGCTGGCAACGAACTTAGAAGTTTACAACTTGTTGATTCAGAGTCTGTTCAAGACTATGTTGCAAGAGCAAAAGGCTTAAGTGTCAAGTGTGCTTCACTCGGACTAACGATAACTGATAGAGAGCTGGTGTTCTATACAGTGCGTGGTCTACGAGGCAAGTTCAGCAAGATCCGGGAGATGTTGAAGACTCAACGTGAAAAGACTCTTGAGGAGGTCATGGAGGTTTTACGAGAGGAGGAATTGGAGCTAAATCGGAATCCGAGGCAAGAAGGAGCCTACATGACTGGATCTGTGCAGCAACGCCGTAAGGATAGTGTGATCTGCTAGAACTGTCACAAAAGAGGACATCTGGCGAGACGGTGTTTTCTGAAGAGAAAGCCAGAAGTACAGAACAAAGAGGAAAAGGGCAAGAAGCATCCCTTTAGACGCAAGCCAGACTCTAATCCAGCATACGAAGATCGCCGAGAATGTGCCCTAACCGCTGCTGATCAATCTGCTGGAGGTATGTCTGATATTTGGATACTTGACTCAGGTGCTAGTTCGCATATGTCAAACAATATTAAATGGTTTAGTGACTTTAAAAGTAATCACGGTTTAGTTCTTCAGGCTGGTATTGATAGCAACTTGAAATCCGAGGGTATAGGTGTTGTAAAAGCTAAACTTTGTGATGGTTCTGCAATTAGTATGGAAAATGTATTACTTGTTAATGATTTGAGAAATAATTTGTTATCTTTAACAACGTTAATGCAAAAAGGTTTTAAGATTATTTCTAAAGATGACAAAGTGTTTATAATTGATAGTTTTGGTAATACTATATTAACTGCTAAACTAATGAATAATCGTTTGGAAATGGTCATGACTCCTAATGTAATCAATTTCAATGAGCAAATTAATGGTAGTGTTTTTTTAAAAAATAATCCTTGTGAACTAACAGCTATAGGTAATTTGTTTCAGAATATAAATAGTGGTTATGACAACAAAGATTCAGGTGTAATTGAATTTAATCTGGAACCGAATGGTCAATCGCGGAATTCTAATCCTAATCACTCTAAGAAACCAGGTAGACCGTTGGGTTCGACTAACGAGAAGAGACAGGAAGAATCTGACCAGCGTAGATTAGAAGATGAAAGACGCGCGGTAGAGTTAAATCTTCGAAGATCAGAACGTTTAAAGGGGAAAGAAAGTGTTAACTTAACTTCCGAAGACATTCCTCAGAATATAGCCGAAGTTAAGCAAAGTAAAAATAAATTAAATTGGGAGTGCGCAATTCAGGAAGAATTAAGATCTCTAGAAAGACATGTTTTTGAAATTGTAGATAAACCATTGAATTCGAAAATTATCAAAAGTAAATGGGTTTTTTCTTTAAAGGACGGCATTGACAGTAGTCAAAAACGGTACAAAGCAAGACTTTGTGCTGCTGCTTTTAATCAAGTTAAAAATGTAGATTACTTTGAAACTTATTCACCTGTGGTGAATATTGACTCCTTGAGAATATTACTAGCTATTGCTGCCAAGATTAATTTAGATATTAAATTTTATGATATAAAAACTGCATATCTTCATAGTAATTTAGATGAGACTATCTACATGTCATTGCCTCCGGGATGTGAAAAACAGTTTGGTGAGGATAAAGTATGTAAATTAAAGCGAAGCCTCTATGGGTTACCACAGTCGAGTAGAAATTGGTACCTAAAACTAAGATCTGAACTCTTAAAAATTGGATTAAATCCTCTTGTTTCTGATAGTTGCGTGTTTTTATTAAACGACAATGACAGTTTTGTGGTAATTTGTGTTTACGCAGACGATTTGGCTGTGTTTAGTAATGATTCTAAGATTAGAGATCATATTTTAATGAAACTTAAAGGTGTATTCGATTTGAGAGAAACTACTAGTTCAAATAAATTTTTGGGAATTGAAATTATCACTTCCGCTACTGGAATTTCCCTCTCGCAGAAAGAATATATTGATCATTTATTGAATAAGTATGGTTTGGATCAATGCAAGAGTGTGAAACTTCCAATAGCGAAAGGTGAGGGTAGGTGTTTCGATCCGACAGATCAGTTGGTAGATCAAACGGAATATAGAGAATTAGTTGGTGAACTATTGTATCTTTCAAGTCGGACGCGACCTGATTTATCTTTCGTGATGTGTTATTTATCTCAATTTAACCAAAGGCCAGAAAAGCGCCATTTTATGTTATTAAAGAAGGTTTTGAGATATCTTAAAGGTACTAAAGAGAAAGTGTTATTTTATGATAAGTATATTAGTTACGTTCAAGCTAGCTCAGATGCAAGCTGGGGTAATGCCACTGGTGGAAAGTCATTCTCAGGAGGTATTATTCTTATTGGTTCATCTCTAGTAAGTTGGAATAGCAACAAGCAACGATGTGTTGGCTTGTCGACATGTGAGGTGGAGTTATTTTCTATATCAGAGACTGTCAAACAATTAACATGGATAACAAACTACATTAAAGAATTGGGTTTTTCAGAATTTGTCCAAGAACCTGTTATTGTGTCTTCAGATAGTACATCTGCGATCAATTGGTTAAATGGTTGTAAGTCTTCAACTAAAACCAGACATGTTAATTTAAAGTTTCATTTTGTGAAGGACTTAATAGAAAGTAATGTTATTAAGTTAAACTATGTGAGTACTAATGGGATGGTTTCTGATTTTATGACGAAAGCTTTGTCAATTTATAAATTGTCATTTTGTATTAAAGAAGTTAATTTGATTTAGTTTTATAAAAATTGTTTTTGTATTTCCATAATTCTCAGGTGGAGATTGTTGGAGAAGATAGCGCGCTTTATGTAAATCACTTATTTTCCATTTCTCACCGATAGGTTGCCTTTGTATAAATATCTTGCTAAACTGTAATAAAGTGTTCTTGTTATGTTTTTACTCATGCCTAAGTTCATTGACCATCCACAAATCCGACAGAATTAACGTTGCACTAGAGCTCCACGAGGGCTATTGGTAATAGGCGTCATAATTTAGAAGCACAGTCAAGATGACTTTTTTTTTTAAATGAGTTGGGTTATTTCTAGAATTATTAGATTTCCAGATTGAGTATTAAATTCTCTAAACAATACAAAATTAATTAGGAAAATATGATCAACTTTGCACAAGAAACATGAGAGTATTCACAAAGGAAACAACGTAATTATTGGAGCAAATAGTTTATTTGGTTTCACAGTATTATCACAGTTTCAAATTTCTCCTCTGCTTCAATTTTGGTCAAACCTTCTAGCATTGGGGAACTTGACTTGTACGAAGCTTACCATATACTTCAAAACCACAATAACTTAGTTGATTCATCCAACATGCCAGAGTTTTCTCAAATTTGGAAGGGTCTCATAGTAACAGAGTGACTTTTCTCCCCTCCCACGCACATCCCCTTTTCCGGATATCATGATTCACAGCTACGAACCAATGCGTTGACTGTTAGTTTGTATTGTGTAGATTGGCTGAAGAAGGCAAGCCTCAGGTCTGGCTGAAACATGTACAATTTTTACTAAATAAATAAACTATTTGCGCCAATTATAATAATGTTTCCTTTGTCAATACTTTCAATACAAAATGAATTCAAGATTTTATTTCAATTATTCATATCCTTACCTGACAAGACTGGTGAAGTTGCTTTAAAATTTTGCTTAATTTATTATATTCCGCTCGATCATAATACAGTTTTCCAAGCTTGGTATTTGTTTTGAACCAAAGTCTATCATTTTTTGCATCTTTCAGAGCCTCTAAAGTAGTCTCGTAGAATTCTTGTAAAAGTTCCATCTAAAATTACCAAAATGCATAATAAATAAAATTTCATGTAATATAATTTATTAAACGTTTAAATATATAGTACATGAATTAAATTATTTTTTTTATAAAATTCTTCTCGGTAATACTGAATTTCAAACTATACATAGAATTAAAAATATTTTCCACTTAACTTAAAAAATTCTTCTGCAATTTTCACTTAGCTATCATTAAAAAAATATTGATTTTTGTTACACTTTTTTTTTCATTATATAAACCTAATTTCAAATTTAAAAAAGGGGGTGATACAGGCAGCTGTCCTTGTTTATTTGACTTTGAGAAGACCAGTAAATATAAAGCTTTTTATATTTAAAAAAAAAATTTAATCATTTATATTAATAATATCACAAATGAGGCTCTACTAGGGATGAAGTTTATTTCAAGGCAGATGGCTAAGCAGATGTTTAGATATTTCACACACTTGTTGTGTCCTGAAAATGCTTTCTTCATTGTATTTAAACCCTTGAGGAATCAGCAAGTTGACTGAAGTGAAAACTTGTTCTTACTGTACAAGACTAAAATTAATACTTTTAACTGAATTTTTTTTATTAATTAAAAATTACATTTCTGAAACAGATAATTATAAATAACTCATCCAAACTTTAAATTTAAAAAAAAAATTATAACATTTATAATTTTCTTTAAAATTATGTGTGTTGCTAGAAAACCAGATAGTCAAGTGACTGGTTTATTGTCTGTATCCCTCAGAGGGTTACGCTTGAATGTACTTGACATTTTATGTACACACATTTATAAAATTCAATAAAAAAAACACAGAGTTAAAAGAGAAAGGTTTGTTGTTGCTTTTTTTAAAATAAAAATAAAGGTTTACATAACAGCTGCAATCTATATTGTTTTATTGCATATTTATTTCCGAGACTGTGTTGGGGAAAGGGAATATTATATGCTGATCCTCTCATTTCAATTACAAAAAAAGTAATTGCCTATACTATTGAGTGGACATTTTGCTAATTTCTAGTTAAACACACTTGTATCTCTAGGAAAAATTCCAAATTTTAAGTATTCTCTAAAGCCATGGTTCAAGAAGTTTGACAAGGGATTGGGTTGACATAACGTTGTACAGGGTGGCGCAAATAAAAGTGGCCCCGACGTAGAGATAAGAATGCATTGAAATGCTTGGCGAGAAAAACTATTGAAGCCGTCTGAAAGCAGTCAAGTCGAAATAAAAGATTATTCAAGAGTGCAATGGCTTCACTTGGGATACCTGTTTTTACATTGGTTGGATTGGATTAGCGTGACATTAGAGCTACTCATGGACAATTCGCGAGTTCAGATCTTATTGCGGCAGTGTGAGTGCGAGTTGATCAATGTACAGGTAAAATGATACTCACAGTACAGCAGGAGGGTGTTTATTGTAGAAAGTTTTATTAAAATAAATCGTGGAAAAAATGTGTCCAGTTATTTGTTAAAGAATTTAATGGTGTAAAAGTGACAAAAAAGAGTGCTATGCAACGATTAGTTAAGAAATGGCTTCAGACAGGATCTGTTTTGAACAAGTCCAAAAACATTCCAAAATGGGTCCGAAAAACACATTTTGTCTTGCAATCAATTTAGAATATTTTGTATTAACAAAAACAAAAAGGTACGATTCTCTAGGATAAATAACATCAAAAATAATCACTAGTGGGAACTTTTTGCACAACTATGTACAAACCTTCAGTTTACATTGCATTCTAATTAGCTTGTTAAACATAGCATAGTTGCCGGCAAATAATTTGCCAAGCATTTGTTTGGGCTTAATACTGAAGCGATCAATAGCTTCACTTAGGAAAACTGCCTTTGCATTGGTTTTTGACTTAACAACAATTATATCTTATTCTTATCTCCATGACTAGGCCACTTTTATTTGCGCCACCATGTACTAGAGCTACACGAGGGCAATTTGCTAATATTTTAGGACAAAGAAGCTCGATTAGGATTGTACCTGTTTGGATGTAGAAATATAATCCAAAATGGAGTTGATAGACTTTTCAGAATAGTTTCTTGTTACTGCACTTTTAATGTAGGTTAAAAGTTGTTTGTACCTATTCATCATTTCACCATATTTACTCTGTAAAGAGAGAGAAAGAAATTAAAAAAAGCTAAAAAAAATAAACTTTACCTACACAAAAAGTATTAAAAATGTCAAACATAAATTTTATTTATAACACAACATATATTACTGAAAAAAAATATTGAATTTATTTTATTGATAACAGTGTCATAATATCATCAGGGATACATCCAACAGGCATAAAAGGGAAAGATAGTAAAAAAAAAGCTAAACCATGAATTGAAAAGTTATCCCACTATCAGCGTCACAGAGTGAAAGGCAATTTGAAAATTTACCTAGTTATATATTAGCAGGGATTGGTGTAACGCCGTTACTTGTAACAGTTACTTTTTATAGGTAACGTCGAGTAAAGCTGTTAGATTTTTCAGAAAGTAACTAACTTAGTTACTTTTAGCGGTAACGAAGTAACAAAAAATTTAGTTACTTTTCTGTTACTTTCCAAAGGCTGTATGATGCTTATTTTGAAATTCCACTCCTAAGTGTAGGGAAAATTTTGCATTCCCGAAATACAAGCTTTTCTTGGGAGGGAAAAAGCAAAATAACATTGTCAACTTTGGCTGCTAAAGGCGTGATGGCAACTTTCAGCCAGTACGAATGTTTCTGCTTGTCTGTTTACTTTTTCAAGTATCACATTATAAGACCCCGTAATTGCAGGCATGTAAAGAAAAGAAGGGTATTGAAATAAATCACGCTGACTGCCAAGCAGGTTGTATCCCTGTGCAAAACCCCTTTGCGTTGCCTGAATGGATTCTACAACAAAAAACAGCAACTAAGTCTTAGCCCTTGAAGAGGGGGGGGGCAAGAGAGAGATGGGGCACGTTTATTTTTTAGCTACCTTTCACACTTATTTCTGTCAGTACCCGCCTGAGAGTTTGCTGATGGACCCGTTGTCGGCTGATTATTAGCGTAAAGGATTAAAATAAATGTTTATTAATTATAATTTCATTATTTTGTTTGTGCTTACCAGGCATTGGAAAGTTAGTTTAAAAAAGTAACTGTTACAGTTACTTAATATAAAAAGTAACGCGTTACAGTTACTTTTGAAAAAAGTAACAAATCACCGTTACTTTTCAAAATTTCAAGTTATAAGAAAAATTTTAATGTAGCCATCTTACCATTTTTCAAAGAGAACCACAATAAACAAAACATAAGCTGAAACAAAACACTGAAATTATAATTAATAAACATTTTTTATATTTAATTTTAATCCTTTACCCTGATAATCAGCCGACGAGTCTATCTGTAAACTCTCGGGTAGGTACTGACAGAAATATGGGTATCTCAAGAATGAACGTGAAATCTGTCTCCCCACCCCTCTTCGAGGGAAAAGACGTTGTTGTTGGTCATTGTTGTAGAACCCATTCAGGCAAAACACAAAGGGGTTTGGACTGAGGGATCCAACTTGCTTGGCAGTTAGCGTGATTTCTTTGAAAACCCTTCTTTTCGGTAGGTGCTTGTAATTGCGGGGCTTATAATGCGATACTTAGAAAGGAGACAAGGAAAAACATTCATACTTTAACAATTCTGTCTGAAAGCCGCCGTCACACCTTTATCAGCCAAAGAGGACAACTCTATTATATGCTTTATTTTTTCCCTCCTAAGAAAAGCTCGTTTTTCGGGAATGTGAAATGTTCTCTTCTCTCTTAGGAGTGGAATTTCAAAATTGGCATCAGACAGCATTCGTAAAGTAACGGAAAATTAACGAAATTTTTCGTTAAAAAGGCTTAAATAAATTGGCTAAATTTCAATTTTTCTTATAACTTGAAAATTCAAAAAGTAACTGTGAATCATTACTTTTCAAATTAAGTAACTGTAACGCGTTACTTTTCATGTTAAGTAACTGTAACATAGTTACTCTTTTAGTTAGGTAACTTAGTTTCTTATTAATAGTAACTTTTTAATCCCTGTATATTAGTTTACTACAAAAGGCACACATATGAAAATGCATCGATCTCAGAAACCACCAAAATGAGATTTAAAAAGCCAGATTTCTGCCCAAAGGAGAAAACTTTCTTACTAGGAAACAGGAAAATTATACCAGAGGGTATCCAAAATGTTGGGGTTTTTTTGGGACTTTCTTTTAAATTTTATGAACATTTCTAGATGTAAGCTGCCTTTGTGAGAATTAAAAGGTTCATGGGCAATTAATCTTGAAAGTTTGGGGGAAATTAGGAAAACTTTGGAGATAAGCTTGTAGCACATATCAAACATCTGAAACTTGACAATCGAAAAATACAAGTTGGGTAAAAAAACTACCAAGTCTGCAAAACTTAAAGTTGGTATAAATTTCAAAAAGTAAACCACCAAATACGACATTTAAGGGGAGTCAGATGGGTGTTTGGGTCAAAAATGTCAATTTTCTGGTTTTTTTTTAAATTTTTAATCTGCATATCTCTAGCTTTAATTTAAGACCAAGATTATTGATTTATGTTTAGTAGTTTTCTTTTTATAAGCATTTTTCTGAAGCTCTGTATATCAGTTCTTACCTATACCTTAATTTTTTTTTGTGTTTCCTGAAATATAAGGTTCTTCAACATTTTTCTTAGGAACTATAATAGATATCAACACATGTTATGTTTTATTATTTCGTCTCCATTACAGGGAGAGCAGCCAAATTTTTTGAAAAATTGTAGTAAAAATAGGAGTATTATTTTAAAAAATAGGAAAAAATAGGAACATAAACCTACTAAAAAAAAGGAAAAAATAGGAATGACTTAAGACTTTTTGGGTTATAACAAACTTTTTCTAAATGTGGCACAATATATGTACAATAGACAATGTAAGTCATGACGTCACGCCTACCACAGTCTAAACAATCAATTGCCTTTATTTTGTAGCATTTACTGTTTTAGATCCAAAACTATTTTACAATTTTTTCATTTGATCCCGCTGTACTGCAAGATTTTTAATTTGGGTATTCCCGGAATCTAACATTCAGGGAAAGTGGCCAAAATAAAAATAAAGGAAATCACGTGTGAAGGACACATCAACTAAATTAGTATATGGTATGTGCATATATTTGAGTAAATAGGAAATAATGTATGAATGTGCCCATATAATAACCAAAAAGTACAAAAAAAATATTACCAAAAATATCTAATTTTAAAATTTATCAGTCTACTTCATATCTTTACGAAACATATCTTACACATTAAGTGAAAGAACAGGCTCTACCCAAGTGAAACGGTGGAAATTGTCACTACTAACCGACCCAGAAAAATCCAAGGGACTGGGGAGCTTAGATGACTAAGGTGTTCGCTTTGTATAGGGAAGGTCCCAGGTTTGGAGATAACTGCCTACCTATAAATGGCCTGTGCAGCCTAAAGTGTCCGACGAATAATACCCTTTGTAGAGGAAATGCACGTTAAATATCCATCAAAGTCCCAACGCTGCGTACGATGTCACCCTTAACGGTTCCTTTGGGTGCCTACTCAGGTGACTGTCGGGTAGTCGCTTGACTCTGGTTCTAAATTATGACGCCTATCGCCCTCGTGCAGCTCTACTGCGATTATAATTCAAACTAACCTAACTAGAAAAATTCAAAGACGAAATTAATAACAAAAAAATCTAAAAATATAAAGCGTGTATAAGCCGACCCTCTATTAAAAAAAACATGTCTAAAATTAGAAACCCCAGTATAGGTCGAAGTAGAAAAAAGTTTAAAACGCAAACAAAAAAAATCTTTTAACGTTCAAAGTTGTTCTTGTGTTCACAAGGTCACGCCTCACGAACGATTGATCAGAAGAAAATATTCTGGTTGGTCCTATATGGCCTGAACCGGAGCTACACTCTTTGGATCATCACACAGAGCCAGACAATGCCCAATCATTACGAGGCAAGCGGATTTCGTGAAAATTACTAGGCAGCAATATAAACTAATCAGGAAGCATTATTGGACTGCAAATTTTTGTACAAATGAAAATGATCCTTATCTAATGGGGGATTGCACTGACCGCTGGTCGATATTTGAAGACAGCTTAGTGTAATCTAATCTTAATTCATCCTTAAATTATAATTTTTTAAAAATTTTATTAGCAAAATCTGTTGTTTAAACTTGTTATTTCTTAAAATTTAAGTTTAGTTTTCATTGATATGGACCGCGAATAGAGGAAACAACTTTTTGACGATTTTTTCATGAAGAGTAAAGTATCCCCCCCTTCCGGTGAAAGCACGATGTCTAAATGCCGTGGAATTTGACCTTGAGAGCCGACACTCCTTCAGCCATTATTGTCCGGGCCCTACCAGCTGCAGAGGAGAACAATCCCAATTAGAAAATTTTAAGACTGTGCACTGCATTACGAAAACTCCGGAATTTAAAAAAAATGTGCAAAAATAGGAATTAAACAGGAAAAAAAAGGAAGAGCATTAAAAAAAATAGGAAAAATAGGAATAATAGGAGCTCTGCGCCCCCTGCCATTAATAGCTTTTTGATTTAAACTGAGGAATTTTAAATATATCTGCTAAAAAAAAAGTTATACAACTTTAACTCGGATTTTTTGGGGGGTTTCTTAATACATATTTTTTTAAAAATCACTGTAAAAGTATTTTTTATACTGTAAAATATCTTCAGTTTAAATCAAAAATCTATATCTAAGGAACAAACTATAAAAAAAATCATAATGATATCTCATATAGTTCCTGAGAAAAATGTTCCTAAAGTTAGTAAAATTAACATGGGCGAGATAGAACCATCCGACTCCCCTTAAAGCAGTGGTTCCCAACCTTTGGTACAAGTACCACTGGTGGTACGCGGGAAAATTTCAGGTGGTATGCGTGAGTGATGTGAGCAACATGATGCTATTAATAGCTTCTGTACGCTTGAACAGTGTGAGCACTCAAGAATATTACTCATTATTCATAAACATTAACATTGAGAAATCTTTAATTAACTTCTGAATAGGATGTAAAACCTAGTACCCTTTGTACTTCCGGCAAACTCTGCTAATTTAATGTCATTTGTTACGAGTTACTTGTGTGAGAGTGGGTTTTCTGAACTCTTGTACATAAAAAAAATAAACACAGATGCAGAATAAGTGTTGAAGAAGACTTAAGAGTGAAGATAAGTTCCATTACTCCTGATGTTGTTATTTTAATAACGAGCGAACAACAATCTAGTTTCGCACTAGAGTCTATAAAAGTATATTTTGTATGATGATTAATTTTTTGCTATGTTTGTACTATTTTTTTTATTTGTATAATTGTATGTATTTAGACCTACGGGAAATATAATTATTACATTTATTAAACGCCACTATATTTAGGTCTGCTGGTACGCCAACATTTCTCAAACAGTCAAGTGGTACGCAGGTGCAAAAAGGTTGGGAACCTTTGCCTTAAAGGATCAGTTTCAACTTTTGTTAAGATTCTGTTTCCTCTATATTGATTTTTGTGAATGGTCCGATTTTTCTACTTTGAATTTTGTGAAGGGAATGAAAACATGCCCATTTTTCTTCTATATCTTTCTGTGACTTTACTTTGTACATGTTTCCTTATTAACTATATAAAACTAATGTGAAAAATAAGTGCTATTTCTAGGAAAAGTATCACCATAACAACAGTGGCCTTTAATAGTGACAAAGAATCAATATATATAAATGACAGTAAAAGTTCAAATACTAATTAAGAAATACAATAACTAAAAAATAATTGAACTAATAGTTTAAAGTTCTTAAAACATACCATTTTGAAATTAATTTTAATCATTTGCTTCAGTGCTTTGAATCCCCATTCTCCTTTCTCTCCTCCTTCCAAGTCTAAAACCTAAGATTATAACAACTTTCGTCAATTATCTCCAAAAGACCAGGAGTAAAATTACACATATACAAAAAATAACGTGCAAGATAACATAATATTTAAAAAGTAACTTATATAAAAATGTTACGACCGTTTTTAATACTTACTTAACTGAAATTTACAGGGTTAGGGTAAGATTGAAATATCGTCACACTAGAGCTATACGTCATAAATTAGCACCACAGTTAAGTGAACAGTCAACAAACACCTGAGTAGGGACCCAACTTGGTTTTTTATTTAAGGGCGACATTGTATGTGGCGTCTGGACTTTGGAGCATATTTAGCATGCACTCCCTCTACCCATGGTATTATTCGTTGGATGTTTTGGCTGAACAGGATGTTCATATATCCACAGTTAATTTGACAATGCCCAGGCCCGAACCTGGGTCCTTTCGCATGCACGGCAAGCAGCTTACCGAATGGGCTCCCCAGCCCTGAAATTCACAGGACTGCATAGTTTTCTATGTGGTAGAACATAGAAAGGTAGCGTTCTTATGTTCAATATATTAAACCAATATAATAGGCACAATTAATTCAGTTAAATTTTATGCAATGAACTTTAACTGTGCATTAAAAAATACACACTATAAGTACAGTCAACACTTGCTAATACGTAACGGAGGCCTTAATGAAGTTCATTTTTATATTTTATCCATGACTACACAAAAGGAAAAAGAATAAAATTAACTTTGTTAACACTTTTAATTTTGAATTTTTTCTATGAACCAGTATCTGTAGAAGTCCCAATTTCACACTCATTCCACATGACATAAGGATCCGACCCTTTACCCTAGTGTTTCATTCATTGTGCAAATCAGGAAATTGGGAAATGACAATACTGACTGATAGTAGAGTAAAAAAAGCTTTTAAAAATATTCTAAATTTAGGACTTTCAAACATTTAAGTTCTGTAATCTGTAAAAATCTGAAAGGAACTCTATTGTTCAGGTTTAAGCATGATTTTAAGTAAAGCGATTTCCAATTAAACAAATTCCCCATTCAAAACTTCCTGCAAATTTTAAATTGTGTTTTTTTGTTTTCCAAAGCCACAGAGAATAATTTTAAGGTTATATACGGACATCACTCAAAGTGTAAAAAAATAAAAATATCCTGTTTTTAAATTAGCTTTCAAAATTCACACATTAAAACTACACCATAAAATGTAATTTTAGTTCAGACTGAGATAGGGTTTTAACCCCTTATACACAAATAGGACATCAGAAAACAAAAGTTGAACTTTAAATTTTTAGGGCTTTTTTAAAAATAAGAATACTAGTAGTAGTATTAATTTATGGACTTTTAAAGGGTCCGTACAAATTATTTTCAAATTTAGAGGCTTTTTAAAGGATTGTCAAAGTAAGGGGAAACCCTGTTTTCAAGCATTATTGCAAATCTTATAATAAAATTCTCACTTTATCGTAAGCGAAATGTACCTTGCATCAGTATTTCAAGATAATAAATATTAATTTTTAATATTTTGGGTATTTAAAAACAGAATGCAAAATTATAATGGTTAACAAGTAATTTTATATCTTAAACCTGTTAGCAACACTACTTCTATTTTATGATAATGTGGTGCAACTTTACAATAAACCTAAAATTTAGGCATTAGTTTGTACTTTAATTTACAATACAAGTTTTTGCTTAATTGCAAGACTGGGATAACAAAACAATAAAGATAAATGAAAGTATGATAAACATATTATGACAAACAGAAAAGGACTTTTTTAACGATAAAAATAGATAATAACTTTACTTTTTGGAAGCTATTAAGAGCCGCCTTCGGATCATCTTCTTTTAAGGATTTAGAATTGTAGTACTGGTTTTCTAAGTCAACATCAGGCTCTGAATTGCTATCTTCCGAGTATTCCTATAAAATAAAATTAATTAGTAAAACTGCCATGAAGTGCTGTCTGTGGTGGTTCACCACATGCGCAACCTCAATATACCATCCACACTAGATGGTGCTGATTTACCACTCTGCGTCAGGGCTGGGCCGTTGCTTGCTTAAATTTAACCTGTTACAATTACTTTTCGTAAAGTGTAACTAATTACCTGTCATATTACTAATTTCCAAAAGTAACAAATTAGAATTATTTTTAAGATTACTTTTTACGACAAAATTTATATTCAAAAATGTTTTGAAAAATAAAGTAGAAATGAATAAATTAAAGATTTTTTTAAAATCAACTTTATTATGCAGTTCTACTACATTTTCTCTATTTCTCTATTGAATGCAAAGAGAGAGAAATGTAAAGTGAAAATAAACAAAGAGTATATGAAAGGGTTTTTTTTCGTTCTTGTAAGAATTTTTTTTGTTTTGGACATTTATGCGAGTGTTAATGCTAAAATTAATGAAAGTAACGCGTTACTGTAACAGAGATTACTTTTTCAAAAATTATGTAATGAATTACCTGTAAAATTACTGGGTTCTCAAATGTAATGAATTACCTATAAGATTACTATAAAAAGTAATTATTACAAGTAATGCGTTACCGCACAGGCCTGCATTGCGCTCCTACCAGTAATCAAGTTAACAACGAAAACAATAGTAAAAGAGCCGAAGTAACTTATCTCCACCAGGGGATCCTATTGGTGGACAATGGGTTGCAGAGGCGGCTACATGTCCTACACTGACTTAACTTTTTTCCAGAGGTACACGTGTGGACCTTTGTAGAATTAACTTCAGAACTTCATTTTACATTTTTTATGTAATGCTGACTCTTATTATAAACTAGAATGATCAAGCTTTCCGAAAATACTCATAACGAAGTAGATTATTTATTAATGATTTATTTTTTTTAAAGATACCAAGAGGGGTGAGCAGACTTCGGAGGTCTTAAAAAAAAATTCCAGTGGTTAATTCATATTTTGGTTAAAACAGTAGTTAGAAAGAACTTTTAATCACAAAAAACTAACAGAACATATTTCTGTTTATCCACAGCACACAAAACTTATATTTTTACCGCTCAAAACAATAAATTCCACTAAATTGATATGACCGACAGCATGTAAAATACTATTTTTTTCAAAATTACTTACAAAACATACTTCTAAATATATAACTGTTTGAAATGGATTAAGTTTTAATAATGGACACTTAGTAGTATTAGGTACTATAAAAAATAATGTCAACTGTCAACACTGAAAACTTTTAGTTATGAAATTAATTAAGTAGTAAATTTTGTTTTTATATGAGACTAAATTGTTGAGATTTGACTAGGAAATTGTATAACTGTACAGAGTACTTTAGTGCAAATTTTTTGTTAAATGCTAAAATCGGAATGTAATCTAAAACTTGGATTAAACATGCAAACTGACAGTATAATAAAGTGTAGTTCGTACCTACTTTACAATGAAACTGAAACAAAAACTTTTTTAACAAAATTAATGAGTTTAGCTAAATTATAATGCTTTGAAAGATAATTATCCACCTTTAAAGGCAAATTTTTACTTTGGTTTATCCTTGTAATACTTCGCCATTACATACAGCACTATATGTTTGATAATAAGGGTTAAAAGGGTTTTACAAATAAATGAGAAGATTAAATTTTTTTCTAAAATTACATATTGTCAATTTATTATTAGCAATAATAGCTTGAAATGTCATTAGAGTGACAAGAAAAAGACGAAGTATAACATACGATGTCCAGATACAAGTTCCAGACAAGTTCTTTACGTTAAAAAAAAGTATACCATTTATGTAATTGAATTTAAAAAATAGTAGATTTCAAAATTGAACAAACCAAATCGTAATCCTCTTCATCATCGCACATAAAATCATCTTCGGCGTCCGACATGTTTAGATTTAATAAATAGTAAGTAAATTTAAGGCTTTCGGTATCGGTAGGTGAAGAGCAGCTGCTCTTTCACCAAGAAGCAAAAACTAGTAAAGCAAGAGTGTGTGTGATTTTAGTGTCAATTTAAGGCTATGTCCTGACTACGCCACAAAGGCAACAAAAACCGGACAACAACAACCGCAATTTGTACATGCAGCGAAACGAAAACATTGACGCACGGTTACTGCACCTCATCTGTGACGCACGGTGTTTTAGCTTATTAACGCATACCTCAAATGTCTACGAGAATACTCTGATTCGGTGTGTCTTGAGCTATGGTAACTTGAGAGAGAAAAACCGAATTTATCATTTGGAACTTTTCAAATAACCAAATAGGAAGCCAAAAAAGCAATTAAAATTCCACTCTCGCCAAGTAACCCTGAAAAAAGTTGCAAGTAAAGATATCCAACAACTTTTGCTATTTAAAGCCATGTTAACTTGTTGTAGGGTTGCTATTGTCAATAAAAAAACAAGAAGTTCATAAAGAACTAAAATAGCCTACTTTCCTGTTACTTAAATACTTACTGAAGTTCTAATCGGGAAAAAAACTAGGTTCCTAAAGTAAATATCATCAACAGCCGTTTCTACACTAGATTTATACACATTAGAAAAAAAATCGAAACACAGCACCCAGCTATAATTTAAACTTATAAAAGCCAAAATCAACTATTTTCCTTAGTATTCTTTCGCAAATTAATTAAATATTATTTATCATCTGCTCGTGATTTATTTGTAGTTCGAAGAATAATTAAATATTTATTAATAACAAAAGTAATGAAACTACTCCGAACTGCATTAAAAAATAAGAAATGTAAATTAAAACTAAGCATAATTGCATGCAAAAGTATGCCTTGCCGCTTTCTTGGTAGATAATTAATGACTAATCAAAGAATCAAATTGTGCTACATTTTATGACGTCATTCCAAACTGATTCATGAAAATATTATTTTGCTTCAAATATGTTTAAATAAATAAAGTTTCTCATGCTATTGTTGATTTGGCAACAGTGATTTAAATGACTCAAAATTGAATTTTAATACTAATTCAATGGGAAATTCGCCGAAAGATAGTAGATTTATGTCCGTCCGGACGTACAGACAGAAGGACAAAAAGTATGAAAGTTGGGTATCTGAGGTCATAGCTTTCTAACAAAAAAAGAATTTTTAAGATCCGAGGGATAGAACCGATTTTGGAAGAGGGATACGGACAGACAGACAGATGGACATCAACCGCATTTCAATACATACAGTGATTTAAATGACTCAAAATTGAATTTCAATGCTAATTCAATGGGAAATTCGCCGACAGATAGTAGATTTATGTCCGTCCGGACGTACAGACAGACGGACAAAAAGTATGAAAGTTGGGTATCCGAGGTCATAGCTTTCTAACAAAAAAAGAATTTTTAAGATCCGATGGATAGAACCGATTTTGGAAGGGGGGTACGGACGGGCAGACGGACATCGACCGAATGTCAATACCTACTTTTTCATTTTTTTAATTTTTTCGAATTAAAAAAAGAAAAGTAGGCTAAAAATAATAAAAAAGGTAATTGAAGTAGAAGTACATAAACTACTTTTCAATCAATTGAATTAAAATTAAATTTTCAAGACTGTAAATTTCTGCATTTAGTTTGAGATTTGTGCAAAGTATTTTTTCTTGTGTTTTTATTAATCCTTTTTTTAAACTTATGCGTGACTTAATTGTTATTTTTAATCAACAGCAGAGTTTTAAAATAATATTTAAAATTAGGTGGACAAATTTAGATTTTGAAATTTTGAAACATTTATTGATGATATTTTTTTTAATATATAGAGATTAGGTTTCATTTTATTAGCATTAATATTTTTATGACAATGGAGAAGGGGTACTTTAAGTACATTTTTAGAAATCAATTTAATACACAATAATATAATAATGAACTATTATTGGTATAAATTATTAATAAACGTATTTACTAGTAAAGATTATTTATTTTTATTTATTTATTAAAATATCATATATATAACATTTTGAGTAATTATTGTCTTTTATTTTAAAAAAAATGTAGAACTTTTTTATATGACCTTTATTGATTATGTGCTTGCCTCAAAATGATTTTTTATTTATAAAATCTAGCTGTAACACATTCTTTTTATTATAAGGCTTTTCTTTTTTTTATATATATTAAGGAAGATTTTAATTTGTTATTTAACTCTTAATATAAAAATATTATGCGCAATCACTCTGGCGTAGTGGTCAGCGCTTCTTGCTCGTATTCTGCAGACCCGGGTTCGTATACGGGTCCGGTAGGTCATGAATATACTCAGCTCTTCATTCGACCACCTTCTACACAATGAGTACTAAGCTTTATTGATTGGAAAGTCAACTAAAGGTCCATTGTCGAACTTGCCACTTGGCATGGACAATCAATATCGCTCGTGTAAGCACAATGGCTATTAGGTTTGGGCAAACTTTAATTAGTATGAAAAAATATAAAAAATGAATTAAAAAATCTCAAAGCATTTCCAATTCAAATGTAATAAAAGTTAAACATCTATGTTATTAAAACCAACAATTAAATTTGTTACACTGAGTTTTAATATTACTAACCAAATTTAATTTTTTCATATCAATGTTGAAATCGCTAAAGCAAGCGATGAAATATTTTCATCCCATTCCACGTTTCTAGCACACCAGCATCGGTTTAAATGTCCAGATCAAAGAGATCCAGACGCATGCGTTTGAAAAAAACCTACGATTTGGCGAAAAAACTGGCCGCTATTGCATCGCTTGGCGGTTGCCAAGTTTTGTTGCCTTTGTGGCGTTTAGCGTCGTAGTGAGGACATAGCCTAAAGGAAGTACGTCATTTTACATTTGGGGACTAACCAAATCTTTTTGTCTGCCATTTTGGCGCGGTTATCACTAGGATTAATTTTGGCTACATGTTTTATTCTTTTAAATTGACACTAATGGCACAAACTAAAAATAAAATTTTGCTGACAAAACATGATAAAAGCTGTTTAGAATGAACTCTGTACTATAAAACAAACTTATCAACGATAAATAAAAATTTATTCAAAATTAATTTAACGAATTAATTTTCAGAAATTGGCTTGTTTCACGTGAAGTTAAATAATTTTTGCTTTCATTATTTATTTTAGAAACCTTATTTTCATTCCAGTGGAACTGTTACCACTCAAGACGTCTATTCTCTCTACTCTACACATCTATTTCAAAACCCTAGAACAACAATAAAGTTCAACCATTGAGCTAGAAGGAAAACTGGAGTGAGGTGTGTGATTCACTGAACAGGGCAGCAAACGAGCCGTTCCAATAACGAAACGAGGAGGAATACACGGCACTGCAGCAGAAACGAACCGGGCAGAAGACCTAGAAACTTGCTTATTTCGCTATTGGGTTCGTCTTCGCTGGTTCTTAGTTGCTTCGCTGGTTAATAACCATGTGGTCCATGTGGATAACTATCCATATGGTTATTTCTTAAAAAAGTTGGAATTTAAAGTTAAAGAAAGTTAATTCTTTCGAACTAAAAATGTCAAAATACATTTAGGAGCTCAAGTCAATATGATATGATAGAGGGGTCTCATACAAGCATTGCATACAGGTGTAGGGAAAATAGTCTTTTCTGCCCGGTTCGCTCAAAAGGGTGTGAGTGGGTTTTCGTCTCGCTGACCCCTCACTCCAGTTTCCCTTCTAGCTCAATGAGTTCAACATCTTTAAAAAAAAACTATGAAAAAACCAAACGGGAAATAAACATTAAATCCAATATCCATGCAACCATAGCTAGAAAGCAACTAACTTGAGAAAACTCTGAGTTCAGTTCCCTATATTTGCTTTACCTGCTTTTCGCCTACGGTAAAGAGCATTTGCTCTTGATTTACTCTATGAAGTGATGGACTCTAAAGCAGAGCATACATGGAGGGACGGGAACAGAGACAGTACGTGCCTCTGGTCCTTCTTCCTGGTTTGTCTTCGCAAACATCACTATTCAAAGACATTACCGAAAGCATTTTCTCTTGGAGGAAAAGTGGCAATTTTTGGTGAAGGTTCACATGATCCGCCCCTCCCTGCTTAATCACCTCCAATCCCAAATAGCAGAGACCAAAATATATACATTTTTACTTTTGTCACTTCACATTTCGTTAATATGTGCCTTTCATGTACTTTAATTTTATGATTATATATTTATAAATACTTAGTAATATTAAAATAAATATGCTATCATGCTTTGTTTTCAATATTATTTTCATTGCTACTTTAAAAAAATTGTATGGCAACAACAGTCCTAGCGACGTCAGTGGGTGGCGTTGGCGTCATTTTACTTCACCACTTCTTGTTCATGTTCATTTTAGTCGTTGTCCGCAGTGTGAGAACACTTTGCTCGTGCTCCTCTTGTGTCTTATAGTTTAAGTTCTATTTAAAAATTATCTCATCATTTGAAGAATTGGAATAAAAACTGGTGTTTACAAAGTGTTTAACGCCCGAAAAGTAAGTTTGAATTATTTTTTTTTATATAAGTGTTGAATTTTGTTAAAAGAATGCGGTAGTTGAAAATTCTTCCCGAGAGAGTTAATTATTGTCTACGAAACAGAATGCCGAAAGAAAATACTTTTTAATATTTCTGTTTCTTGTTCATTAGTATGTGAGCACAGTGTGATTATTGTGACTAAAAGGCTGCGAATTTCTAAGTTATTTTTCTTACCTAGATCATTTTTGGGCAAGTTTAGGTACTTAGGTAGGTTAGCGTTTCAAAATGGTTGCTTGTTTGATCATGACTGCTAGATTAGACGGAAAACTTGAAGGTGACCTTCGGGCAAGTTGATTGCCACTCAAAACTGGTTGCGCAGTTCGTCATGTGCCTTCTTGATTGAGGTCCGCCTATTGTTCAAGTTTTTCTTTTTGATTTACCGCTTTTAATGTTTGATTTTAATAACGATTTTGCAATTTAAGCTTTTACCAATAATAATATCGACGATTAAAGGGAAAAATCAGTCTTTTTCAGGTTGTACTTTTAACCTAAAATGGCGCTTGTGATTTCAGAAATCGAATAACCAATGCCAAAATATATTCATTAAACATTTTGTTAACTGGAAGATAGGCCCTTTGAAATGATATTGCTATTATATTAGGGTTCGAAAATTTTATAGATGGACTTTGATACCTACATGGTTTTATGATTAGATTTAAATCTGTACTTATTTTTTTGTATTGTGAAATGCTCACATTTTAGATTTAGTTTAATAGACCTTTATTCTACTTAAGTTATGCATTAGTTTTGTCATTTTTTATGTTTTCTCAATATTTTTAAATCAAGCTTGTGCATGTGTGTCAAAATTGCAAATGTAAAATTATGCTTGAATTTTATTTTAACAATTCTGCTAGACATCCTGTTATTTAAGTCCTATTATTTAAGTTTCCCGGTTTTATACATCACCTTAATGAACATCACAGTAAAGAAGGGGAAGTTTTGTTGTGTACAGTGGAGTAAAAGTTAGAATTGCAATGGAAGCAACCCATTTTAAATTCCCTATTTCACAATTTAGGCTAACCCTGTTGTAGAGTGTCTACATTCAGAATACTGGATGCTTTTGATTGCCAGGTCATTATGGAACAACCATCAAAAGTTACCATGTTAGGTTGGTAATGTACGATTGTAGTCTTTGAAATAGTGTACTTAAAATTACTGAGATGAGCTTGATGTCAGAAATTTATGGCAAATAAAAGGTTATACTAATTGTCAAGATTTTTGGGGTCAGGTCATCATTCTTACCTAATTATGATTGTAAGATGACGCCTCATTCCTACAACCAACTCTATTTTGCAGCTCTTGCATTATGCTTTGATACCTTTTCCTAATTTTATTTTTTATTTCGTTGATTGAGACCAAAACGTCTTTTTTTTTACCTACTGCCTCATCCCCACTTTAAATATGTGTACCTGTGAATATTAAAAATGATTCATTGTATGTTTTGATGCAAGAGTTGTATTTCTGCTAAGATGGAGTCTTGTCCCCCTAGTAACAGGTCCTAACCTTTAAAATTATGAAGATTTTTTTTAATAATGCAAGGCATTTTTCTGAAAAAATGTGTTTTAATAATGATTAGCTGATATCCAGTTGAAAGTATTAAACAAGTATGGCCAGATTGATTATGGTTGTATTGTAGCTATAATCTGCAAGCTATAATGAAAGACTAAGTCATTTGCATTGTCGATTATAGTGAAATATTGAGCTGCGTAACACATCATAGTTCTAGGGCTTGACCGATGGGACTTTTCCCACTGGCAATCAAATACAATATCTGTATTTAATGTAAAAGCACCAAAAGGATAGAGTATTGAAGTAGTGTCATATTTAAAAAAATTTAATTTTGGATTTGAGTTTATTAAATAATTAAACTATTGGCAGACTTAAGAAGCTAGCCATGAAATCGTAATGTCGCAAACCCACCATACTCATCTTTAACTTTAAAATACCGAAAGGTTTGATCATCCTATATCTGTCTAGAACTAGAAAAAAAGCCTGATCCATACTAAATTTTAAAGATATCGGGCATTACTGCAATTTTGGCCTTATATAAGCAATAATTGCCTCGCATTAAAATTTGTTTTCCCTAATTGTACAGAACTCGAAGGATATTATAGAAATGAGACATTACTTTGGTTATGCTGAGAACTGGCAAATATTTCGAGCACCTGAGGCATCGTCTTAACATGTCTTGACAAAAAACTCTAATATCTCATTTGTGTGCAATTAGAAAGAGTTTTTGAGATTGTTTTTTCCCCCTCCTATTTAACATCCTGATCCACACCCAAAGGCTAACTTGTTTTTATAATTGGTTGGTGCATTGGTCTATCCCTGTATAATTCACTTGTTTTAAAGCTTGAATGAGGTGTGTTGCAACAATATTATGCCGGGTTATCATTAAGAGTAAATTGGTAAATCTTTGCTGCCTGACACGTCAGTGTTATATGCTATGATCTTATCCGTACAAAGCATTAAAGATCAATTGTTAGGAAAATATTATATATTGTGTTTTCATATTAAATGAAATAAATCATCCTATGTATATAATTTTTTGATTGGAATTTAAAGTTAGGCATATTCATATATTTTGATGCTACAGGAACTGTGTAAGTTTTTTATGGTTTTAGGTGTAAGGCCTGGTTAAATTAGGTTTGTTAACTTTCCAAAACGTTGAAATAAAGCTAAATTAGAGTGGTCCTAAGGATTTGAATTAAAACTTTTGTTGTATTCTAGCATGGTTTATATGAAAAATACTTTTTAAAACAAGTTGATATAAATTTTTAAAGCTTAGCCTTAAAAATACCGTAAATTTTAATGTTTAAATTCAAGTGTTTTTAATAAGATGTTCAGGATACTTATAGTGATTTTGTTTTTTAGGATTGAATTTAAAGTCTATTAAGCGCAAAGATGGAAGCTAATTCCAAACTTCAAAGAAAGAAACGTATTGCCCACTCCCATATGTCCAAGTCTAATCTTGATGGACCCAAGCTGGCTCTAGATGATATTGTTTATAAAATAATGAATGATATGGACTCAAATAACATCATGTCATATGAATTATCACAAGATTCAAAGTCAAGGAGGAGACAAGAAACATCCAAAATTAATGGTAAATGTAAGAATTCTAATCCAGACAGCTATTGCAAGAAACTAGAGAGAAAATTTTTACCCAAACGGTCGTTCCCTCTTATGCAAAAATGTCAAACAAGTTTAAAATATTTGAACAAAAATCGTTGCATGCCTAAGCCAAGAGCCCATGTTGGTTTGATTCCTAAACCACCAAAGCAACCTGCTGCCTTTCCTGGGCCAAGCATTTCCAATTCAATGACGAAAAATATCACAAATAGTGTTAAGAGGACTAAAGTTCAAAGTAGAGCTTATAGCAAAGTAATTGAATCTAATATTAATAGGGACAGTAACATAAGTCAGGGGCCCTACATACAACAGAATGAAACTACAGAAAAAGAGGAAATGAAAACCCAAAATAATGATAGTAGTAATTCGGATGATAATGATGCAGCGTATGAAAATTTTGTTAAAAAAAATAAAGAAGATAAAATTTCTTCAGATATTGACAGTGAATCGCATTTAACTATTCTTCGGAGGAAAAGCAAATCAACACAAAAGCGACAATTTAAAAGGCAATCAACTAAGTGTATTTCCAAAGTCACATCAATTCCATTGTCATACTCATCTGATAGTCAATCCGAAGAAGCATTAGAAGCTAATGAAAGAGTGAAACATAGAAAGGTATCTACGAAAATACGCAAACAAGTTCCTGCTAAAACTGTGGAATCTCTTCAAAGTGATTCATCCTTAGATGAATTACCAGACTTAAATACTAACTACAGTTCATCGGAGGAGGATACTTGTGTTGGATCTGCAGCTACAGAAAATACTGAACCTACCGTTGATTTTATTGATAAGTTTATGCCTGCAATCGAAAACTCTACTGATAAAGTTTCAACTCTTAAGTCAAGTTCAAAAGCCGCACACCAACAAGGTGATCAAAACCTTGCTTCAATTCCTATCGATTCCATGAACCAAGTTCCATGTTGTGTTCGATTAAAACGAGATCCTATTATAGAACAAAAAGCAGAAACTTATATATCTTCATTGAATTATTCAGCAGTTGACTGTATAAATATCAACGATGAATCAGACACTGAATCTTCTACTTTGCTTTCAAATGATTCTCCTTCATTTTCATCTAACTCTCAACATAGAGGTACAAGTGTTCAGAGTTTTAATTCTAGTAATTTTGAAGAAATGGATGATTG
This sequence comes from Oedothorax gibbosus, assembly GCA_019343175.1. Taxonomy (NCBI): domain Eukaryota; kingdom Metazoa; phylum Arthropoda; class Arachnida; order Araneae; family Linyphiidae; genus Oedothorax; species Oedothorax gibbosus. The sequence continues at coordinate 583,349 of CM033272.1, forward strand.
CATAATTATGTGTGAATTGCCAAAAGTAGGAGCCAGTGCTTCTCATGAACAGCCACCTTCAAGAAGAGGCGTAACTTCAACCTCTCCAGAAATTAACTGTGAGCGATCATCTAATTCCAATGAACCTGTCAATGTTACTCCAGTTTCTGGTGAGAGTACTTCCAGAACAACGGAAGAATTCAAAGTCCAAATAGTTGCTGTACAGTCTGTTATTGAACAAAGGGAAAACTCTCTAATGGTCAAGGCAGAAGAAGAGAATGATATTGAAATCATTGACTTATCTGATGATGAAGTAATTTCTCAGCAAAATGATGGTGCTAGCAAAGAATGTGAAGTTGTAAGGCAACTTGATGCAGAAACAAATACCACAGAGAGCTTACAGCATGACATCGATGACATTCCTTTTATACCAGATTACCAGAATCGGGGTTCTCAAATGCTGCTTTCAAACCCTATTAATCAAGGTCGCTGTCAAGAATCGCCAGTACAAGTGCAAAAGTTTTCTAATTCCAAAATCCTTGATATGTTAAACAAAATTGATTTTAACAGTATCAAAGAAATTCTAAGCAAAACTAATTCCAATAAATCTGAAGCATCGGTTGCTGGAAAAACATTGATGTCAAATAAAGAACAGCATACAAGTAATAGTGGACCCTTACCAGATTCCACCAACAAAATTTTCTCTAAACCTAATGCAGCAATTCAAGGCATTAACAGTTCAATTACATCCGCATGTGTTGTTTCTTCTGATCCAGCTATAGAATTGAGATCACCAAATGCTTTTAAACATATTCCTGTTGTAAGTTCAGGTGAAACTAATAAATTAAATGCGGAATTAAGCAACAAAATATATGCAGGAGAGGACAATGCTCCAGCAACATTAAATTGTGAAAGTAACCCTATTGATATACCAGTTACACAAAAACAAAGTGTTACAGTTTGTGATAATTTCCATAACTCAAATATAAAGACCTTAATTCAAAAGCAGATAATGGACTCTGAAATGGAAGATATTGGGGAGAATAAACGTCTCTCTCTTACCATTAATGTTAAAAAACGAAAAGACACTGCAATTTATAACCCTGTCATTAAAAAACCCAAATATGAAATGTTCGAAAACTCGTCGGATGAATTGGATGTTATAGCTGCATCGTTTACTGAAGACTTGGGTGCTCCAAATAAAAAAGTTGATGCCTTGTTAAACTTGTATAAAGCAGAATATGCAAAATATATGAATATAGTAAATACTGAAGCCAATGTAACGCAAGGTTTAAGACTGTTACATGATAAGCAGTTGGAAAAATTGGCTCATCTACGTTCTAGCATTAAAAATGTAGTAAAGCATGATCCTTGTTATCTTACGGCCGTCCAAGAAAAGTTTGAAAGTAAAGCACAAGCTAGTATTAAAAGTGAAGAGAAATTAAAGCCAAATAGTTTAATTCTACCTGGTTCTTCAGAGAACAATGACATTCCTGTTCATTTTAAAACAAATATAGATGTAATCGATGCAAAACCAAGTGGGAGTAAAATCCCTATATGTTATCCTAAATTAGAGGGAAAACTGATACGTTCTGCTCTTGATCAGTCTGAAGCTAAAGTAAAACATTCAGTTATGACTCCAGATAGAGAAAGGGTAAGTTTTCATTCATTGTAATTTTCTGTATTTTCACTTAATGCAAAGGCATTTCTATTGGAAAGGAACTAAGCAGAGGGGAAAAATTTGAATAAATTTTTGAGAATTAGTTTTGTCAGCTACTTTTCAGTTGGTGCAAGGCTTAATTAGGTTTTTGGAACATGTCCAATATTCTTGTTAACATATGCAATGTTCCAAAGAAGTAATGACGACTCGTTAAATTCAAGAAGAACTTGAATTTAACGAGGCCACGGAAAGTCCTTGGAAAAGTACTTGATTTTTTCCTCCTCAGGCGCGGATTCCTATAGAAACAAAACCAAACTTCAACGAATCTCTTGCGCGCGCTGAAGAAAAATAAAGGAATTTCTCTTTGTCCACTGCGCTTCTCTCACGCGCATAACTCCGCCTTTTGACGCCACGTTCTCTTCAGAGAGAAGTGGTTTAATAACGCGAAGTCACGAAAGGAAAGATTAAAGTTGCTGCGGTGCGCCGCGTCACTTAAACAGGCATGAAAGTTTTCTGCCTTTTTTAAGCCCATTTTGACTGATCCTGAGATCGATGCAGAACCATTGAGATATTGTGACCCATATATATTGGGGAAAGGGGGCTAAGATCAAAAGCGGCGTCGATGTTTGGTTGACCGACCCGTCTTAAACTATAAAACTAACGGAATCTACTGCCAATTCGCCGCAAATAAGCGAGCAAAAATTACGAGGCCTCGAGGTTTGGTTCACTGATCCTTAAACTATAAAAATAACACTCTACTGCGATAGTGCCGAAAATCAAACACAAATTATGAGACGTCGAAGTTTGATTAACAGGTCCGTTTGAACTAAAACTGTAAAAATTAACGAGTCGCTACTACTGCGATTTCGCTGCGAATTATAGTAAATATTACGATTCGTTGAAGTCTGGTTCAGCGATCCGTCTTGAACCAAAACTGTATTATAAAAATAACTCGACATTACTTCTATTATAAGAATCGGTAAATATTTAAAATGCGATCATCGTAGCAAGTCTCTGAAAAAAATCTGTTACGATCTCATTTAATTTCTGATTAAAATTTTCTTTTTTCTTACAACAGACACATCGGCTTCCATCGCTATCCCGATATTTTTCAAAGCCGATGAACCGATTTCTCTAAGTTAACTTCGAGTCCGATGGCTAGTTATTAAACAATTGGTGCATTCTTGCAACCAGAGATCGATTTGAGCGGTATGAAATCGCAATTCGCGATGAAAATTCACTGAAACAGCGATAAAAATAGTCAACCGATTCGCTAGAACTGCGATGCTTTTTTTTTAACGATTGTTTATTTTTTCTTCGCACCGTAATCCTTGTGAATTTAAATTTTAATAAATAATAAGTTCAATTAACATATTCTAATAATAAAGATGTTAAAATTTAATTAAAATGTGAAGATGAATTAAGATTGGATTACACAAGTTTTCTTTAAATCTCGGCCAGCCAGTGCATTCTCCCATTAGAAGAGTAGTCCAATAATGCTTCCGATGACGTGAAACTGCATCAGAATGATTGACGCCAAGTCAGACCAACAAGAATATTTTCTTCTGATCAAGTGTCCAACTCACGGTGTCCGTGAGTCTTGATTCAATGAACACCTTGAATGATTTTTTTTTTTGTTTATGGTTGAACCTTTTTTTCTACTTTGGCCTTTTCTGGGGTTTCTGATTTTAGATAATTTTTAGTTTTAAAAAAATGCAGTGTCAGCATATACACCCTTTATATATATTTAGGTTTCGAGTCTTTTGGAAAAGTGCTTCAATTTTTTTTAAGGCTAAGAAGTATAAGCATGTAGTAAGCTGGTTGTATTCTCTTATGGGTAGAGGGTACTTTAAAATCTAGAGCAATGAGGCCTTTGATTGCATGCATTTTTAGCAGTAATTCTGAACACTTTCTTGTTAAGCCTTTTGCTACCTGTTCGGACAAATTAAACCTTATCTCTATGCATTGATCTAGAATACATGGCTGTATGAATAGTTATATAACTTATTCATTCTGCAAATTTTTTGTTGCATTTCTCATTTGACATGAATTCAGGTAATGCTAGTTTGCCATACAGGTTGTGGCAGTTAGAACATGTTCTATTGAGCTGACATAAACCAATCTTTTTTTGCATTTATGCAAACAATTTAACCTTTTGCAAAGAGCTTCTTTAAAAATCCAATTTTGTCACTTATTTTTTACTTTTGACGTAACATGATTCCACTAGTAAAGTTCTAGGTGTGTGAAAGTGTTTAAAGCACAATGAGGTTCAAATTGTAATTCTTATATTTCCATTACAGTTACTAGAATATCTGCGGAATTTAAAATGTGATGAATGTGGAAAACCAGCTGCAGTTAGTTGCCAAGGCTGTGCTCATGCATTTTACTGTTCGCCTCAATGTGCCGTAAGTTACACTTTTAACATTCAGATTTTATTAACAAGACAACTTGTTGCTTTTAGTAACCATCTACAGTTGTTACAGAATTTTGCAAGCGGAAAAGGGTGAGGGCAAGTTCATTTATTCACTCAATTGATGGTAATATAATTCCTTTGCCTTAATAATTGTCTTTCAGATATGTTCTTCATTTTTACCCCTACCCACTAATTGATGTATCCCTACTTTGCTCCTAATACAAACCATTGTTATAACCCTATTTAACTTAGTTTGATTAAATTAGTGTTAGTATGCAACTGTTATTTATGTTTTTATCAGTGTGATATAATGCGTGTACTATAACATTTTGAAACATAAGTATAATTTCTATTTTTTAGCTCCTTTCATGGAAAAAAGGTCACAAGATAGCTTGTAGAAGAGGGATGCAGGTTGAAAATGCTGTGTGATAAATGTGTATCCTATTTACAACCATCATTTTGTTGTTCACCTTTGTATGAAAATTTATATGTTCAACATTGTATGCAGAATTTTAATCAATTTATTTGGACATAAGTAAATTGTCTATCAAGGTGTAAAAATATTGTTTAAAATTGTTGCCAAGCACAAGCAATAACCTACCATATGTAAATATTTTGTATTCAAGTGCCAATTTTTTTTTGTATAATTGCATTTAAAATGTAAATTGAGTTGTAAATAAATTTGTTACTTTTATAGTACATATATTGAATTGTGAACACTAGCTATCTTTTGTAATCGATACTTCAACTTTAGTGGGATTAGGATTAATTTGATGGCACCAAGCATGGAAGGTGCACGCAAGAGTTTTGAAACTCCAGGAGCCTTGTTCGGATTAGCTGATTTCATCGTTGAAACGAAGCCACTGCTGATTCAAAAGAATTTTCTCGAACTATATTGCCTAGTTCTACAATTGGTTTGTTTTGGGTGACGTATTTTCTTCCAGCTTTTCCTGGGTTTCCTTCGATCAGTGCACTCTGTTCGACATGACATCGGTTCACCAGTCACTGGTAGAAGAAAGAAGTTAATGAGGTGATTACTAATGTTGGATGCAGATGCATATTTTTATGTAGAATATCTTACTGTGGATTTAGATTGGCACCTAATAAGAAAAGAAATTACAAAAGCGAGTAGAAAAACCTAACTTCAGCAAGCAAAGTATAACAACATATAACTTGGATTACTAGAAGAAATAAATGCTTGTGATAATCGGAAGTCTAGTGTAGTTCACATTCAACGAAGTCTCCACTGAGGTTGTTGCACTACATATAGACATTTGTGAACATTTTTATTGTAAGAAAATTTCTAATTTCAGCTGGTTATTTTAGTGGGTAATAAAAAAAATTGTCTGTGGGGCTACGTTTTTTTTATTGTATTTTCATTTTACTGTGCAACATTTCACTTATTACATCGTTATTCGTTAAGTAAAAGCTCTTGCTCTAAAGTCCCCCACCCTAATTGATCATCTATATTATGCGTCTGATCTTTGGACGACAGCAAACTTGGTTAATTTCGATTTCAAGAAGTCTTTACAAGTTGGCTAAATTATTATCTTGAACAAATGAAAACGTAACATAGTTTATAGTGTTAATAAATAAAACTAGGTGCCTAACGCTACACGACTTTCAATTGCCAATCAATTAGTTTAACCCATTAACCGCCAAAACTCAATTTTTTAAAAAATATTTTCACCACCTTAAGTATTTGTTCTAAGCTAAAATAACACATTTTTAATGAAAAAGTCGGAAAATTTTATTTACATTTTGAGAAAATGACTGTTGCGTTGACGCATCGTCAGCAGAAAACAGGGTAAAAAGCATTCATTCCCGTAAGCTTTTGATACCTTTATATGAAGATTCACGACTTTTTTTTTATCGGAAACACATGAGACTTTTTTTCTTCAGGATGAACCAATCTCCAAATCTTCCAAGCATTCACCAGACTGACATCCAATATAATTTATAAAAATCGGCCACCACCACTTCTTACCGCGTGTTTTTATTCTATACGTTGAAACTAAGTTATCACATAAATCTACTCCCTCCCCATTTTAGCGTTGTACTACTGGATCAAATTGGGCTGAGGAACAGTTATATTTCCGATTCCTTTTGAGTGTCTGGAAACGTTGTTAAGTGGGTGAATGTTTCCAAAATTAGAACACATAGTCACCACTGCATTATCATTCCAACGAACTAAATGTACCTTATGATTTTCTTCATACCTATAGTCAAAATAACCCATTTCTTTTTTCTTCATGCATTTAATTGTCTCCAAAGGGCAATCGAGTATCCGGTTATTTCGAACACCTTAGTACACTTGCGCTTTCTTTGAGTGGTTCTGCGACTTTCCTTTTTTGTAGCTATATAGAAGGAATTGTCTGCAGGGCCTTCATTCGTCAAATAGTGGGACTTGACATACCCCAAGTTGTATTCCTTGATGGCATTTGTCGCTGCAATTTCAAGTCGTTTTTTCGACACAAAAACCTCCTTTGGACACTTCCGCCAAATGGAACTGTAGAGGCTTTCATTTAGGTTCTGGGTCTTAGCAGATGTACATCTTTGGAGAAGTTGGTCGCAGGCAAGACGTTGGTAGACTGGCAATATTTTTTCGACAACTTCCTCGGTCAGTGGGGTCTTCATGTTCTTGTGGGAACCAGGCTTTTTTCCCAGAGAAATGGCCTTCTGGTAAAAACACCATGATGTGGGCCCTTCTGGGCACTTGGAATGCTGTGGTTTTTCATCAGTTGACATACAATACGTCAAGGATGCTAACACAGCAGTCTTCATTTTTGGCACCTCGGGAGCATTGTTCTTCAATGCATTCCTATAGTAGTTTTGAAGTCTTTTTACAGCCTCGTCTTTCAAGTGTCCTCTCTTGCGTCCACCTAAAGTCACCTTCTTGGCTTTCCATTCCTGGATTTTCTTTCGTAATGCAGTGCCCAGCCTCTTAGCAACATGGTTGATGCATTCTTCCTTCTCAATGGTGGTGTCTTCACCATAAACTTTCTCTTTGCTGAGATGAAGAAAGGCTTTGGAATCTCCATCGGACAACATTGTTGTGTACCTCATCTTGCACAGAGTAATCGATCTTTTCCACATGATGGTGGTTGCTGCCGCCACTTCCATTCCACCAGAAGAGCCAGAATAGTTGTGCTGACATTCTGAGGCGTGACCTTCTTTCCAGATGTAGAACTCAGGGCTATCTGCATTTAGATCCCGGGCGGCAACGGTGCACTCCTGACAATACTTTGATAACACTTCAAAGTCGACAACAAGGCCGGTTAACAGATCGATGACGCAAAAGATTCCTAAATTCGACATGAAGCCCCGCTTTTGCCACGATCCATCGTAGGAAACTTTTATATTTATAATATCATGTTCTGCAAGAGTAGGGTCAGCGGTGAAGTGGGCTTGTCGTATCGCCTCTCTGGAAAGTTCCATCATCCTATGCCTTACTTCTTCAGTTTGGGAATGCAGGTTATGTAGGCATTTTGTGAAGGTTTTGCGGTCCATAGATGGGGTTCCAAGAACCATTGCGAAAGTTTCAAGAGCAGCATGTCCTTTTCCGATTGCAAGGAAAGCGTCGACCATTTTGTTATTGATGTCAAACGTTTTATCATTGGACTCGACACGTTCACTGGCAAACACAGATCCATGCATACGTTTACAGTTTTTACACACTAGTTCAATTTTCCGGGCGAATCCATACGATTGGTGTTGTACAAGTGAAAGCGAGTTCCCTTTACATTCACTGCAGGGTATATTGTTTAGTAATGTAGACCAAACTTGTTGGGACATCATCAAGTAGTTGCTTTCAGCTCTTTCTTTGTGAATTTCTGGAATCGTGCAATCTTCAGAATTTGGTTGAGGGTTACTTTCTGCAGTAGAATCATTCGAGAAGGCAGCCGATCTTTCTGCCCATCTTCGATTCAAGTTAGCTGCCAAGGCCTTTTTACGTTTTGTAGGCCAACCTTTCAACTTGTGAAAGCGTGAACATATAGAATTCATATTTGAGAATTAAATATATAAAATTGAAGATATAAAACAATAAAATGCTTTGAAATTGAATATGTAAAGTTGGCTATTGAAAACAAGTTTTTTTTAAAAAATACTTTCGAAAGCGCGAATAAATTCGAACACGAGGGAAAAATAAATCTCAATAAAAGTAAATAAACCAACGTCACATTCAGCACAGTTACAGCTAAAATACGGAAACTTTAAAATAAACTGTCGGATAATAATCAAGCAAATAGAAACTGAAAGTAAACGCCATCAGCAGACGCTTTGCAGGTAAAGGGGGTGGAGATGTACGGCCCTTGATACTAAAAATGAACGTAACTCACTTAAATATTAACGAAATTGAATTCTGTTTTCAGATATTTGTAGCAGGGTTTCTAGACTATAATTTGGGCGAAAATAAAAAAAATGCGGTTTTTTTGGTCGTTCTGACGGATTTGAAGGTCCACTGTACCCTTAAGAGGATTCATTAGACGCCACCTACCGGTCGCCTCTCAATAGTAAATCTATGGTAAAATCGAGTTGGTTTTTTTGATGATATCACACGTAATTATTGGAATATTATCACGCGGTTTGTGTCTTTAGACAGATTTTGACTTGAAGATGCATTACCTAATTGTTATTTTTGTTTAAATTTTTGTTAAAAAAAATTACATTAAAAGTTAACTTTAACTTCATTTTGTAAAAATCGAGTAGAAGATATTAAAAAAATAAATTTACAAGTACCGAGATTGAACATTTTTGTCTTAAACTTGCCTTTAAACTTTGAAATTGGGTAATTTAAAGTTGAGATATCAATTAAAATGTGAAGACAAGTGATAGAAATTTGTACATCGACACGCCTCCCACAGGTCACGCCTACTCAAAGTTCATTAGTCTTGGACAGTTCTTATCGTATACGGGGGACACCATCTCTTCTACCCGCCAGCGCTTCGCATGTGGTGTTCGCATGGGGGGGGGGGGGGGATCTTTTTCTACTTTTGAAAAGGGAATTTCTTAGAAATCCGCAGACGCTGGAAGGAGGGTGCGTGCGATACGAGTCGCATGAATAGAAGACGCTTTTGGATTGAGGTGAGGGATGCAAAATATTGTTTTGTGGACAGATAAATTAGGGAGTTTTGCTGCGTTGGAGTAGTGAAAAGTTGGCGTTGTATTTTAAATCCTAACTTTCACAAGTATATTTGTTTACCAATTTATTTTAACAATTTCAATATAGTAAAATATTTAACCAAGTACTCTAAAGTAGATTACATTGGGATAGCTATTTTTAATGTATTATAAACGAGCAATTCAATTTAAGTTTTTAATAGAATTGCGTTGTCTTACTGTCGATGCTTCTTATTTAAAAAATTTAAGTTTTCACGCGCTTTGTGAATGTTCCTGCGAACAAATTATTAAAAGTTATTTTTGTTAATTGTTCTAGTTCACACATTTTAAACAAATTTCGTCGGGGCCAGTGTAGCCCACGAAACTACAAAACGTCAAAAATATATAAAAAAAACTAATTGTTTAGTCTTTTCAATGAAAAGGTTACCAACCACTCGGGTAGACCGTTGACAGAAAGGAAAGGTAGATAGATGTCCGGACGTACAGACCGAAAGACAAAATGTATATAGATAAGTCTTTAATTTCACACCTCACAAAAAACAAATTAACGTATCCCATTGATAGAACCGAATTTGGAAGGGGGAGAAGGTACAGACAGATAGACATCACCATGTCAATATCTACTTTCGATTTTTTTTTAAGAAACTCTTTTTTTTAAGTAGCAAAATTGCCAACATAACATATAGCTGCGTTGGATTATATAAAATCATAAAAACTAACGGAAAGTGGGTTCCGCAACTCTACATGAAAAATTCTAGGTTTTATATAACTGCTGAAAAATCCAAGGCTGGATGTGGAAGTATATATACAATACAACTTAGCGAACAGCATCAATGTAAAGGGCTCACACAGTGGGAATACAAAGGAAAAGCCGATTTTTATTCATCACTTTTGAGGGGCTGGGGAGCCCAGTCGGTTAGGCATTCGCCTAGCATGCGAAGGTCCGGGCATCGCCAAAATAACTGCCGACCTATAAACGGCCCGTGCAGTCAATGTCCGACGAATAATAACCCGTGTGGAGGGAGTGCACGTTAAATATCCTTCAAAGTCCTAACGCTGCGTTGGGTGCCTACTCGGTGTCGGCTCGTCACTTGACTGTGGTTCTAAAATACGACGCCCGCCGCCAATAGCCCTCGTGTAGTTCTAGTACGACGATAATTCATACTGAACTAAAACTATTCATCACCTTTGACGCCTTATAATAAAGATCCTTATATAACAAATCATAATAATATGAAAGAGATCCTTATCACATATAAATTATATATTTGTTAATTTGTATTTTGTATCAATATGCACCTGGCAAAATGCAAATATATCAGCTCTTATACATAGTATATTTATTTTGTTTTTTCGATATACTATAAAGATCTGCATTGTTAGATTTTTAAATTTTTATTTTCACAAACCTAATAATGGGACAAAAAAACCCCTTTTGGACACTTCCCCCAAAATGGAACTGGGAGGCCTTTCGGGGGTTCGGGGCTTAGAAGTTTGTACTTTTTGGAATTTGGTGGGCGGGCAACTTGGTAGACGGGCAATATTTTTTCGACAACTTCCCCCGGTCGGGGGGTCTTCAGGGTTTTGGGGGAACCAGGTTTTTTCCCAGAGAAAGGGCCCCTTCCCTGGAAAAACCCATGATGTGGGCCCCCCTGGGCACTTGGAAGCTGGGGTTTTTTCTTTCATTTAAACATAAAATAGTAAAGGGTGCTAACCGCATCTTCTTTTTTTGGCACCTGGGGAAAGAAATTGTTTTTTAAATGCTTCCCTTTTAAGGTATTTTTTTTTTTGGAAATTTTTTACGGGCTTTTTCTTTCAAGTGCCCCTCTTTTGCGTCCACCTAAAGTCCCTTTTTGGGTTTTTCCCAAATTCCGGGATTTTTTTTTCTTTAATTTCAGGGGAAAACCTCTTAGAAAAGGGGGTTTGTGCTTCCCCTTCTAAAATGGTGGTGTCTTCCCAAAAACTTTTCTTTGCTGAATGAAAAAAAGGTTTTGGAAATTCCATCGGAAAAATTTGTTGTGTACCTCACTTGCACAGAGTAACGATTTTTCCCATGAGGGTTTGGTTTGCCCGCCATTTCCCCTTTCCCCAGAAAAACCAGAATATTTGGGCCCCTGACATTCTGAGGGGCCCCCCCCCCCCCCCCCTTTTTCCAGATTTTTTAAAAATCGGGGCTATCTGCATTTAATCCCGGGCGGCAAGGGTGCATTCCTGAAAATACTTTGTAACACTTCAAAGTCGACAAAAAGGGCCCGGGTTAAAAAAACGATGACGAAAAAGATTCCTAAATTGGGACTGAACCCCGCTTTTGCCCCGACCACGTAGGAAACCTTTTTTTATTTTTTAAAATTTATGGTTTTGCAAAGAGGGGGCAGCGGTGAAGTGGGCTTGTTTGTTTTCGCCCTTGGAAAGTTCCATTCATCCTATGCCCCTTTCTTCTTTAGTTTTGGGGGAAAGCAGGTTTTGAGGCATTTTTGGAAAGGGTTTTCGGTCCCTAGAGGGGTTTCCCAAAAACCATTGCGAAGTTTCAAAAGCACATGGCCTTTTCCGATTGCAAGGGAAAAATTGCCATTTTGTTTATTGATTGTCAAAAAGTTTATCATTGGGGCTCGGAACCCCGTTCATGGGAAAAACAGATCCCTGATACGTTTAAAAGTTTTTAAAACCCCTTTCAATTTTCCCCGGGGGAATCCATACGATTTTTTTTTGTACAAGGGGAAAACCCAGTTTCCCCTTTTCATTTTAAATGCAGGGTATAAAGTTTTTAGTAAAGTTTCTTAAGAGGATTCATTAGACGCCACCTACCGGTCGCCTCTCAATAGTAACTCTATGGTAAAATCGAGATGGTTTTTTTGATGATATCACACGTAATTATTGGAATATTATCACGCGGTTTGTGTCTTTAGACAGATTTTGACTTGAAGATGCATTACCTAATTGTTATTTTTGTTTAAATTTTTGTTAAAAAAAATTACATTAAAAGTTAACTTTAACTTCATTTTGTAAAAATCGAGTAGAAGATATTAAAAAAATAAATTTACAAGTACCGAGATTGAACATTTTTGTCTTAAACTTGCCTTTAAACTTTGAAATTGGGTAATTTAAAGTTGAGATATCAATTAAAATGTGAAGACAAGTGATAGAAATTTGTACATCGACACGCCTCCCACAGGTCACGCCTACTCAAAGTTCATTAGTCTTGGACAGTTCTTATCGTATACGGGGGACACCATCTCTTCTACCCGCCAGCGCTTCGCATGTGGTGTTCGCATGGGGGGGGGGGGGGATCTTTTTCTACTTTTGAAAAGGGAATTTCTTAGAAATCCGCAGACGCTGGAGGAGGGTGCGTGCGATACGAGTCGCATGAATAGAAGACGCTTTTGGATTGAGGTGAGGGATGCAAAATATTGTTTTGTGGACAGATAAATTAGGGAGTTTTGCTGCGTTGGAGTAGTGAAAAGTTGGCGTTGTATTTTAAATCCTAACTTTCACAAGTATATTTGTTTACCAATTTATTTTAACAATTTCAATATAGTAAAATATTTAACCAAGTACTCTAAAGTAGATTACATTGGGATAGCTATTTTTAATGTATTATAAACGAGCAATTCAATTTAAGTTTTTAATAGAATTGCGTTGTCTTACTGTCGATGCTTCTTATTTAAAAAATTTAAGTTTTCACGCGCTTTGTGAATGTTCCTGCGAACAAATTATTAAAAGTTATTTTTGTTAATTGTTCTAGTTCACACATTTTAAACAAATTTCGTCGGGGCCAGTGTAGCCCACGAAACTACAAAACGTCAAAAATATATAAAAAAAACTAATTGTTTAGTCTTTTCAATGAAAAGGTTACCAACCACTCGGGTAGACCGTTGACAGAAAGGTAGATAGATGTCCGGACGTACAGACCGAAAGACAAAATGTATATAGATAAGTCTTTAATTTCACACCTCACAAAAAACAAATTAACGTATCCCATTGATAGAACCGAATTTGGAAGGGGGAGAAGGTACAGACAGATAGACATCACCATGTCAATATCTACTTTCGATTTTTTTTTAAGAAACTCTTTTTTTTTAAGTAGCAAAATTGCCAACATAACATATAGCTGCGTTGGATTATATAAAATCATAAAAACTAACGGAAAGTGGGTTCCGCAACTCTACATGAAAAATTCTAGGTTTTATATAACTGCTGAAAAATCCAAGGCTGGATGTGGAAGTATATATACAATACAACTTAGCAAACAGCATCAATGTAAAGGGCTCACACAGTGGGAATACAAAGGAAAAGCCGATTTTTATTCATCACTTTTGAGGGGCTGGGGAGCCCAGTCGGTTAGGCATTCGCCTAGCATGCGAAGGTCCGGGCATCGCCAAAATAACTGCCGACCTATAAACGGCCCGTGCAGTCAATGTCCGACGAATAATAACCCGTGTGGAGGGAGTGCACGTTAAATATCCTTCAAAGTCCTAACGCTGCGTTGGGTGCCTACTCGGTGTCGGCTCGTCACTTGACTGTGGTTCTAAAATACGACGCCCGCCGCCAATAGCCCTCGTGTAGTTCTAGTACGACGATAATTCATACTGAACTAAAACTATTCATCACCTTTGACGCCTTATAATAAAGATCCTTATATAACAAATCATAATAATATGAAAGAGATCCTTATCACATATAAATTATATATTTGTTAATTTGTATTTTGTATCAATATGCACCTGGCAAAATGCAAATATATCAGCTCTTATACATAGTATATTTATTTTGTTTTTTCGATATACTATAAAGATCTGCATTGTTAGATTTTTAAATTTTTATTTTCACAAACCTAATAATATGAAATATAAGGTAATGAAAGCATTTTTTCGATAGGGTTGAACATCCAAAAGGAAGATTTTATATTTTCTATAGGTTTTTTGGAAGGTGCCGATTCTAATAAAGTAGTTTTCGAATGTTGGTACGTTGTTAGACTGCTATCTAAAACCAGTCTACTGCTCAAATTAAAAGAACTAAGGACTTGATGGTTGCATGAGTATTTCTTGACGTTGCGCAAAGGTAGCCGAGCCGCCATAGGACTTTTGGTGGTTTTATAGGTATTGCTGAATGGGTTGCATGAGTTCTTCGCATCAGCTCTTATACACTGTCTAATATTTATTTTGTGTTTCTGGACGAAGATTAGAATTGTAAGAATTTTCAATTTTATTTTCAAAACATGAAATACAAGGTTATGGAAGTAATGCGATGGCAAATTAAAAGTGATTTTATGTTTTCTAGACGTTCTGGAAGGTGCTGAATCTGTTGGTTATCTGGTAAAATGGTTTTCGAACATTAGTTAGTCACCCAGACTGCTGTCTAAAACCAATCTATAGATCCAACAAACAGAGCTACGGACTTTAAATTTGGGACACGAGTTCCAAGTATCTGTCGGATGTCATAATGTGGTTCTTGAGAAAATCGCGCGTGCGCAAAGGGTAAATGCCATAGATTTTTGTAAGGTTTTAAAGTTATTAAAATTTCCGCATAAGATATAATTTGGGGAACCAAACGTACTGCATTTAGCAGTGCAATACTTCTTTTATAAGTTCTGTCCTATCTTTTTCAAAGAGTCCTAAAATATGTAAAATGTCCCGGTTTTTGAATTTGAATTACAAAATGTCCTGCATTTTCCTTGATGATTAAAATTTCTCTATTCGAACCATAAGCAGGAGACTTTCTTTGTAAACAATCCAACCAGAATAAAATGAGAGAACGTTATATACTTTCAAATTCTTCAATCAATCATCAGTAGTGGTTTGCACTACTTTACAAGAATGAGTTATTACAAGACAAAAAGTACAATAATACTATAAAATAAACATGATGCCTATGTTTTTTGCTTTTGAAACATTTTACTACACTGTTGTTAAGAATATCTCTTCACCCTAGGTATATTGTATAACATCACTTTTAAATATATTGATTTATTAAGTAGTAATTGACAGTCGTGTGGTGCTACATACCCCTAGTTTTAGTATGTCCTTCCATCCCTAGTACCCCTAATTGTTTGCTAATGATTATCTGCTGTATGATGCGAGTTAAATCAATCTACCAATTCGAATAATTATTAATGGCATTTTCAAATATCTATGGTCCAGTACCTTTTTAAACAAAAAAAGTCAAAATATTCCTTTTTATGTAAGAAAACAACAGAAATGATTTTGTTTCATTCCTTTTTAAAGGAGACGAAAAAATAGCTTTTTGATGAAAACGATCCAAACAAATTAACGAAGAAAGAAAAACCACATATTTTGTTGTGAAATTTCTAATCCAACAGGGACCGACGACTGAGGTTTTGCTCAGGATCTCATATCTCTAGCCAGTATGCAAAAAACCCCAAGACCAAGAACAGGTTTTGTTATCTTTTTCAGTGAAATGAAAGAGGGGTGAAAGGGCCATATGTTCAGCCTGCGGATAAGCCCCCACTATTTCTTGGAGTACGGAAGGTTGAAATCGCCATGTCCACTAGCATGTTTGATTGACGTAGTCAATCTTGATGTTCAAATATGTGGTTGGTTGGATTTGGGAAAGGTTGGGTCTTAGTGAGGTTAGTAAGCTCCACCCCCTGAAAGCCAGATTCTGCTTGACTAGGGTGATATCTCAGTTTCGAAATCACTAGATACGAACCTTAAGATCTTTAGTCCTGCCAGTTCTATGTTAATACCATCTTTTCACACAAGACTGCAAGTCTAGGTCCATATAGTGGCTTGGTGAACAAGTCGGCAATATGAATTTCAGTAGACACTCTTCTTACGACGATTTCTTTGTTCTCAACCATTTCTCTTACAAAGAAATGTCGAATACTTACGTGTTTTGTTCTTCTGTGTAATTCTCCTTGATTCTGTGACAGTCTAACTGCTGCCTGGTTGTCCACTTGTAGATCTGTTACAATATTCAGATTTGTGACTTCGGTGATCAGTCTCTTCAGCCAAACCAGCTCTCTGGCTGCTTCACCAGCTGCGACTACTTCTGCTTCTGTGGTTGAGATTGCTACAGAAGGTTGTCGTTGACTTAGCCATGATATCGTTCCACCAGCATAGATACAAACAACTCCTGTAGTTGAGCGACCCGTTGTGGCGTCTCCTCCATGGTCAGCATCGCTATAGCCCTCTAGAATACCTTTCTTGTATTTGGCTTACTTTACTAGGCTGTTACTTTACTAGGCTGTTTGGCTTACTTTTATAGAATCATCTTCTTGGCGATGAATCTCTAATCCCAGGTAGTAATCAGCAGGCTTAGTCGTAATCTTAAAGCATTTCTTTAAATCTTTAAGAAAGTCTTCTAACTGTTCTTTACTCGTAGATGCAACCAAACCATCATCCACGTAGAGAACTATCAAAAGCAATTCGGAATTGTTTCTTCTGATGAATAGACAGGGATCTGCTTCACCTTTTGAGAAACCAACTTTATGTAAATAGTCTCCGAAACACTTGCTCCAGCATCTTGGGGCTTGTTTCAATCCGTAGAGACTCTTCTTCAAGTGACATACCCTGTCAGTGCCGTCGCTGTGTCCCTCCGGTTGGCACATAAAAACATCTTCCTCTAATTCGCCGTACAAAAAGGCTGTAGAAACATCGAATTGTGTTAGGGTCAATATTTTCACTAGCCGCAATACGGATTAGGCCTAGCCTTATACTTGTCTATACTTCCATCAGGATTTCTCTTTATTTTGTAAACCCATTTACATGGTATGGCCTTTACTCCTTCGGGTAATTTAGTTAACTCCCATGTCTGATTTTCTTTTAAAGAAGTCATTTCGCTATCCATAGCTTTCTTCCAGTTTTTCTTATCTGGATTCTCTATAGCTTCTTGATAGGTTTGTGGATCTTCTCCATAGACGAATGCTTCTGTTTCCATGATGTAATCATCAAATCTTTGAGGTTTCTTTATTTCAGAACGATCTCTAAGATTCATATTGGGAGATGACTTTGATTCTTCCTCTTCTTCATCTTCACCTTCAGGTTCAGAATTTGATAAAGTATTACTATGATCTTCTGATACTTCTTTATATTCTGAATTTTCTTGATCTGATGAATCAATGATCTTATCTAGATTTTTCAATGACACGTGTTCTGCACACATCTGCGTTTTCTCATGAAAAATCCCTCATCAGGTAACCATATTCTGTATCTTTCATCTCCATTGTAACCAATCAGAAAACCTTTTAATACTTTCTTACTCATTATCTTCCTTTTCTGTATTGGTACAGCTGGGGAAAAAAAAACGATCCACCCTTCATATTTCGGCTGCTATTGGTCAAGGAATTTTGTGCAAGGTGTCATTTTTCAGGAAATAGCGTAAGGAATTAAGAACTGGCAACCAAAATTGTATAAGGGGTCGTCTACATATTAAAATGAGTACCAACTTTGAAAATTCCAATGGCAACACCCAATTTTTTTTACATAAAAATATTCAGCAACTTCAAAATACCCCAGGTATAAAAAAGAATTATTATAATAAAGAATTATTATTTGCTGAGATATTAAAGCATTAATTTTCAGTTCGTTTGGGGGGAAATCTCCAAATTGATAAAGGTAATATTTAGGGTGTTTTTTCGAAACGACAATCTAGCAAAAGGGTTACCATAATCTCGCCAAAAGATGCTAGAATTAAACCTTCTTCCCTAATATTGTGATTTTTTTATGTTTTTACCTTTTTTTTAAATTTTGGATTTTAAAATTCTGAAATAAAATAAAGAGTAGACGAGAAAAAGTTATAATTTTAAATTAAGTCACATATACGATTATTTATAACGAACATATTTTCAAATGCGATTAGTTACAATCAGATAGACAAACATAATTATTAAATTTAGGTTTTACATTTTATGCAAATTTTTGTTTCATTCAATTGCTACAAATGGTTGGTTTAAAATTCGGCACACTGGGTCTGGGACATATCCCGACAGCCGAAATCCCGACAAACCAAAATTCCGACAAGCCGAAATCCCGAATGAGTCAAAATCCCGAATGGGTCTAAATCCCGAAAATAGATTTTTGTCCATTTCTCGATTTTTTTTTAAATATTAGAGATTATTTAGTTATTTAGTCAGTTATTTAATCAGTTAGTTAGTCAGTTAGTTTAGTAGTTAGCCAGTCCAGTTAGTAGTTAGTCAGTCAGTAAGTTAGTCAGTCAGTAAGTTAGTCAGTCAGTCAGTTAGTTAGTCAGTCAGTTAGTCAGTTAATCAGTCAGTTAGTTAATCAGTCAGTTAATCAGTCAGTTAATCAGTCAGTTAATTAGTCAGTTAGTTAATCAGTCAGTTAGTTAGTCAGTCAGTCAGTCCGTTAGTTAGTCCGTTAGTCAGTCAGTTAGTTAGTCAGTCCGTTAGTTAGTAAGTCAGTCAGTGAGTTAGTTAGTCAGTCAGTCAATTAATCACTCCGTTAGTTAGTCACTCCTTTAGTTAGTCCAGACTGACTAACTTAGTCTAACTGACTGTCAATTAGTTAGTCAGTGAACTGACTGACTCACTGACTAACTATTGACTGACTGGCAACTCGGCTAACTAGACTAACTGACGACTCTGACTACTATGACTGAGGTAACTAACGACTAACTGACTGACACTTACTGACTGACTAATACTGCTGACTAACTTACTGCTGACTAACTTGCTGACTGACTACTACGACTGACATAACTACGACTAACTACCGACTGACTGACTAACTGACTGACAAACTAACGGACTGACTAACTGGCTAAATAACTGACTGACTAAATAACTAAATAAATAAGTAATCTCTAATAATTAAAAAAATCGAGGAAATAACATATTATTGGAAATTTTATAATAAAATAATTATAAATAATATTGGAAATAACATACATTCAAAAACATAGTAATCGATATAATTTAATGTTAATTATACAAACAAAATACATTGTATGCACTTGAAACAAGAAAAGATTTTTAGACATTTGACAGACATCAATAATTTGAATAAACATTTACCAAAAACGCTTTTCAACCACCAAACGATAATGCAAATTAGGATCCAATTTGCTAAGTAATTTTTTACACGGTCCCTAAAATTCGTTTTTTTCAGTATTTTTACAATAACTCGGCAAATAATTGTTGTTGAATTAAAAAATTCGGGATTTTGGTTCTACTTGATCTACTTTATCGATTTATGTAACAAAAATTTGGGGTTGCTATTCATAATTTATTTTTTCTTATTTAAATTTAAATAAAAAAATAATAAAAATTAAAAATTGATGAAAAAACTTGTGTGATTTGTTTTTGGAAGATTATGAAGTATATAATGAAAAAAAAATGTTGGTTTAATTCATTTTATTTGTGGAGGTATAAATAAAAGTTTGTGAAACTTTTTTAACATTATGGTCCTTCAACTTCGAATGCTTATATCTCAACAAATAATGCAAATTAAAAAAAAACATTTTGGATCTGGGGTATTTTGAAGATGATAAACATTTTTATATAAAAAAAATTTGGGTGTTGCCATTGGAATTTTCAAAGTTGGTACTCATTTTAATATGTAGACGACCCCTTATACAATTTTGGTTGCCAGTTCTGAATTCCTTACGCTATTTCCTGAAAAATGACACCTTTCACAAAATTTCCTGATCAATAGCAGCCGAAAAACGAAGGGTGGATCGTTTTTTTTTTCCCCAGCTGTACATGTGCATAACACAGATATTCTATAATTCTCATGTGTCTTATCCTTGGTTTCTTTTCAAACCATAGCTCATGTGGACTGGTCTTTTTCACAGACGAAATTCCAGTCCTATTGAGGATGTAGGCAGCTGTATTTACGAGCTCTGCCCATAGATATGTAGGATATTCCATCTCTTCATTCGAATACTTTAAAGTTCTAGCCATTTCAACTAGTGTTCTATTTTCCCGCTCACTAGGGTTCTGCTGTGATGTGTATGGAGCTGTGAGTCTTTGAGTTATTCCTTTCTTCTGTTGAATATCTTGTACTTCTTTGTTATCAAACTCGCCTCCATTGTCACTCAAGATTTCCTTAATCGAATGACCTTTATTTTCTGCGTTAGCTAAAAACGACTTTAAAGCAAACGTAACATCAGATTTATGCTTCAGAAAGAAAACGTAACGATACTTGGAATACTGGTCTTTGAAAACTACAAAATACCTATATTTTCGCTTTGACTCATCGAAAGGTTCACACACGTCAGTCGAAACCAGTTCTCCAACTTTGGTAGCTTTTGGTTTATTGCCGAACTTTAAACGATGTTTTTCCATAAATACAAGGTTCACATGGTTCTTTGTCTAAACTCACGTTGATGTCAAATTCTTCTTTGAGCAAATCTCTAATATGACGTTTATCTTGATGTCCCCATCTATTATGCAGAGGTGCCGATCCCCCCCAGAGCTAACGACGCACCCCCCCCCTAGAAAATTATTACCCCCCCCCCCAAATAAAAAAAAAACAGTGAGGACTTTTTATTTATGTGGGCTAATGGAGTACCTAACCAAAGTAGCCTCTAGCTACATCTTTACGGTGTATATAGAAAACCTTATAGTAAAATGATATTTTAAGTACCATCGAATGGGGTAACTCGGGGCCGGATTTCTAAATAGGCTAAGTAGGCTGTAGCCTAGAGCGGCGAATTTTTTTTGGGCGGCAAATTTCACGACCAATTAAAACAGCATTCGGCTAATAAAAATTATTATAAAGATACGAATATTTTTAAGAAAGAAAAAAAATAATTTACACTAATGCGTAAACCGTATCTATAATAATAAAAGAAAGAGTCTGTCTGTCTGTGTGTCTGTTATCGGATCGTAAAAGACCTACTTATACTGCCCACAGGAATTCGAAATTTTAAAGATAGATTCCCTTTAATACTAACGTATGCACCTGAGGCTTAGTTTTTTCATATTTGTTCCATTTTTAGAGAAAATTCGAATTTTCTGAAAAAAATACACCACTTTCGCTCAAATCCGATCATTTTTTCTCTTTCCTGATGCCATTGGCTGAAAAAATTAAATAAAACTTTTAACGAAAACATTTAAAATTCAAAATGTTTATTTTATTCTTTTTCCATTACTTTCAGAAACTAAATTTATTATTTGAAAAATAATTGACACGTTTCAAGTGACGTAATTCCGCCAGTCTTCATTCCCGGATTTTATTGTGGGTTTATTTGATGATTTTTTCATTGGATTTTTCTGTTGACTGCATGTATGCATATTTAAGCAATAAATGTATAGTTAAGCTATTACTGAACTATGATGGTTAATAAAGGCCATCGCACTAGAGCTATTAGTGTGTTATGTCTTTATTTTTTCGCCAAATACGTTGCCAAACTCGCCAAATTATTAACTAAAATTCGCCAAATAGGCAATTTCTTTTATGAATAATTTATAAGCTGGTCGGTTGTTCGAAGGTCATTGTGTTTGAGCTGTATAATGGGTGTATGTAGCTATATCTATTTTCTCGCCAAATTATTTCCCAAAACGCGCCAAATGAGCAAAAAGGTTTTATGTATTTATGAGGGAATTGTGATGGCATTTATGAGTCCATTTTACAGCGTATTTTTCATTTTGGAATTTTAAGGCAATGAAAAGGGATTTTATAATTTATAACGAGCGGAAACAATAATAAGTTTATGATCCTATAACAGGTTATATGGTACACATATTTGGAATCTATTTGATATTTTTTTATTCCGTGCGAAGAACGGGTATAAATTTGCTAGTATGTATATATAATACTAATATTTCGTAGCAAACATGGTAGCTGCGAGGGCAATTGCACCTCTCCTCCCGGATTTCGAAGTTAAAAGAAAAATAGTCGAACAGTTTTTTAAAAAATCGCCTATTTCGCTTTCGATTTAGCTTGTAAAGGTACATAGATGATTCTAATATGTGTATCTATTTTGAACAACACATACCACCCTATTTTGCAGCTAACCAGCTACCTTTCCCCGAAGGGGGAGAATATTGTGACAGGGGCGGCAAATCAATCGTATAGCCTACAAGCGGCAAATCTTTAAATCCGGACCGTAACTTTGTCCCAAGAAATAAAACCCTAGTACTCACTTTCTTCTTAAATATTTTTCTACTGATAGGTCAAAGCAGAGTTGCCCCTAATCGAAAAAGGGAAGCACCTTTTGTTGGAATATCTTTTATAATACGGAATTACAAACTATTTTTAATGTTCCTTTAAAAAGGTTTTTTTACAGCAAAAGCTATCGTAATCTAATTAATTGGTAAAAATTCCGCTCAAAATTTATGTAAATTGTAATTGTATCATTTTTTAAATCAATAAAAATAGCCGGACACGTGATCCAATCAAAAACGGCTTCCAATTCATTCCCTCAATTCTTAATGCATAAAAAAGTTTATCTTGGTATAGCTTTTTATTTAATACAACACATTTGACATTATCAAACAAATCAGAATTATTTTATAATGTTTACAGAGGTAGTTTCACTTAAAAAAAACCTGAAATTTAAAAAATTAAAGTTAAATATAACAAAATTCTTACCGTAAAACGGAATTGAACTATTTAATTATATTTAATCACCCCAGACCCACACATTTGACACAAGACGACAAGAATTTTCCTACTGATTCTAAAGCAATCATTAAGTTATTTTGGCTTCGAGTCTAATTTGGCGGGAAAAAGTCAGAAATATATTATCTGAAGGTCAGTAATTCGTAAAACTGTTAAACAAAGTTCGAAAGATTTATGAGCCAGCTGCAAAATATGGCGGGAATATCTCATTGATACTATTGGCAAACGTCATCAATTCACCGAAATGTTTTATAAACTGCGTGAGATTTATGAGTGTTTAAACTTATTTTTTTTATAGTTACAGTGATCGGATTGTGTATTGGAACTAATTGTCAGAAATCTACGTCTGGTATGGTATGGTAGACGCCATCGAACATAATTTATAACTCCTTTTTTTCATGGTGTTGCTTCGAATTATGGTTACCCATTCATATTCTTTGAAAGGCAAAAAAAATATACAAAAATTGGAGCCACTTTTGATTTTCTTGCCACTTTGTGTTTTATTTTAGACCAAATAAAAATTCGCCAGAGTACAAGTTCTGAGCCCCCCCCCTCCCCCCCCCCCCCGGTGTTGCGTCGGGGGGGGGGGGGGCAGATAATTAGTAAGAATAAGAGTTAGCTAAGTATTTTTAATCAAGATTGGCAGTTTCTTAATAATTTTTATAAAAAAATTCAACCCCCCCCCTAAAATTTCAACGACGCAGTCTGCGTCGTTGACCCCCCCTTGTAGGCACCCCTGTATTATGGTACAGTTGCAATAAAGAACTTTTGTTACTGTCAGATTCAGCACATTCTATCTCTACAACTTTATCAGGAAAAATTGGTTCTAATGCTGCTTTGTATAGAGTTCCATTTACACTTCGAGTGCCATTAATTTCATTTTATTGTTGACTTTTAACCAACATTCAGTAGGAGTCGAAGTAAATAAACTATTCGGATGTCTATCCTGGGCGGCTAAGACTGAAAATAAATTTCTGTGCACTCCAGGAACGTACCAAACATCTTTTAACTCTATAACTTCAGTATTTCTTCCAATTAAAGTTTTAACTCTGATACTTCCTTTTCCTAAGGCTGTTAAAACTTCATTTCCTGCTGCTTTGATGGTATGGGAACTTGAATCTGGAAATTTCTCGAAATCCACGAAATAATAAGCCAATGAATTCGTTACATATGTTTAGTTGCTCCATTATCTATCCAAAATGTACTTTCTTCTCCTTTTGATAGATAAATTTCTTCAGATAAACATGTTACTGTCATGTCTAGTGACAAAAGATTCTCTTTCTTATTACTTGCATTACTTTGAGGAATTGAATTCTTCTTCGGTGGTCTACCATCTGCAATCCACGTGTAACATGATTTGATCCAATGCCCTTTAATGCCACAATAGTTACAAGCATCATTTTTATTTACACTTTTCTTACTATGGAATCCTTTATTCTTTACTTTATATCAGGGGTGCCTACAGGGGGGGGGGAGGGGTCAACGACGCAGTCTGCGTCGTTGAAATTTTAGGGGGGGGGGTCGAAAAATTAGAAATTTTTTTTATGTAAATGGTTTATTTTGTCTAAGATAAAACTCTAATGAATTCTTGTTCTTACTAATCATCTGCCTTCCCCCGCAGATACCTAGGGGGGGGGGGGGGGCACAACCCTCAATAATCAAAAATGATAACCAAAATCCTAGAACATTACGAAAAGTAGAACATGGATAATGGGATATGGCGTCTGCGCCTGACGCATATTTTTGACATTTATTACCCATAAACAACCCATCACTTCTTTAAAGCTTAAACAAAACTCTTGCAGCTGGCCTTTTCATGTCATAAATCTCACGCAGTCCGTATAACATACAACTCGATGAAATGATGACTCCCGCATATTTCTTTTTCACCCAATGACATTTGTGCAATTTTCCCGCTTAGAAGTATTACTTTGTTTAGATTGTTGTTTTCGAAACGGAGGGAAGCTTCAAAGATACACCTTTATTAAATGAATCTATTTTATCTATTTTAAACTAAATGAAGTTAAAATGCACTGTGCTATAAATACTCCAAGAGCTTATTTTGAAGTGTTATGGCAGTGATTCCGGTGAGATTTTCGTAATTATATAATTTGAATATTTTAAGCTTGTTAACCCTCTAAAAAAGCAAATTGGCTGAACTGTAAACTTGTTTTCACTGCTTGAGTTTAAATTAAAATTTTAACTGAAAATTCAATTCCTTAATTTAAAAAAAATTATATTTCTGTAATAGGTGGTTATAAATGACTCCTCCATGCTTAAAATTTTGGAATTTAATAAAATAATTAAATTTATAAAAATTTGAAAATTATGTGTGTTGCTGGTAAACCAGTTATTTGACGGATTTATACCTCTTTATCCTTCAGAAGGTTGGGAAAATAAAGAAAGGATACTAAAAGATTTTAATTATATTTGATATAACTGATAATTTGAGTTTCAAAGTTTACACTTTAAAACATGTTTGTGCACCAAAAATATGAATCAATATTAATAATGAAAAACATTGTTTAATTTTTTTTAATGTACATCTGGATTTTAAAAATTATTACGTGGCTTTTTTTTGTATAAAGATAACTAAAGATATAAAATTACATATCGTAGTTAGAATACGGTAGAGTGGTGGGATTTTTTAACAGTTTTCCCTCTCCATTTCCAAGAATTAGATGGCAGCTTTCAAGACATTAGATTTTAAAAATGTTCACCCCCTCCCTTCCCTTCATGAAGCACTCGAGATAGTAATAATTTTTATTATCTATTTCTAGATATTTATTTTGAGAATACTATAAAATTACATGTTGAGGTTTAAGCTGTCTTTAGACGCAAGACCTCAAGGAAGGAACGGGGCCTTTTCCTGACAAATGATTCTAAATTGTTGATTTTAATAGAATTTTTTTTTGCAGAATTGCACTTTTTAATAATTACTCACCTTATAAGTTATTTAATTGATTAAAATCCTTAATTTGGTACATTAATCAATCACTTAATGCTCCAACTATATTAATAAACCGAAATGCGCACACTAATTTGAATTAGTCGTCTTAATAAATGTAATAAAATCTATTAATTAGTCAGTAATAACCTTACTATCCTTGGTTTCAATATCTTAGATGAGGCTAGCCATCGTCTGGCAATTGCAATTTAACCATTCACTCAGTCACATAAATTTCTGTTTTCAAGTGGTGCAGCTTTCAAACGTAGTATGATGAACTCGAATTTCAAGAGGCATGTGGTGTGGTACAGTATGGTCATAAACTGGAATCTTACGTTTATGCTGATTGGTCGATTTTGATGTTAAAAGAGAGTTATATGTCTATGGGTATGAGCATTGCTTTAGTTTTATAACAGTAACTAGCACTAAATAAGTCGTGATCAATTATAACAGAACTTCATGTTTATTATTAACAACAAAAAACTGAAAATAAAATTTCTCACAAAACGTATCCGAAAATTTTCTAATTTTTAAAAATCATATAATAAAACAGGAATCGCAACTAAAATCTTTAACAATCCAATCTGCAAAATGATAATTCTATTTTAAGAGGCCCGGCGTCGGAAGAAAGCAATGTGCTGACAATTATTTCTCATAAACATTTCTTAATCGCTGTTATAGCATTTGAAGCAGACATCATAAATATTCAGAATTGTGTATATAACAGTTCTATGAATGAATGACCTTCGGATAATATTTCTGGCCTAGCATACATACTCAGGCCCAAGCCATTTTCCCGCCATTGCTTTAGTTAGAAACAGTAGGAAGATACTTGTCGTCTGGTGTCAAATGTGTGGGTGATTGAATATAGTTAAGAAAGTTCAATTCCTAGTTTCAGGGTAAGAATTTTGTTTAATATTTAATTTTAATTTTAGTAACTTAATAAATAGTAACATTTTTAAGTGAAACTATATCTGTAAACATAATAGAATTATTCTGATTTGTTTGTTAATGTCGAATGTGTTGCAGAGAAGGAAGCTGTTTTTGGATCACGTATCTGGCTATTTTTATTGATTTAAAAAATAATATAATTACATAAATTTTGAGCGGAATTTTTACTGATTATATCCATATAAAAATATCCAAGAAGAAAGTCAGTACTTGGGTTTTATTTCTTAGGACAAAGTTACCCCATTCGATGGTACTTAAAATATAATTTTACTATAAAGTTTCATGTATACACCATAAAGATTCCTATCTATACACAATGTGGTGTAAATTACTTAGGTTCAGTACTCCATAAGAAAATATAAATATAAAAACCACACCGGGTTTTTTTTTTTGGGGGGGGGGGGGGATTTAAAAAAAATTTTAGGGGGGGGGGTGCGTCGTTAGCTCTGGGGGGATCGGCACCTCTGCTTTATATTCTGGTTTGGCGATTAAAATTGATTCTCCATCTTTTCCAGTTGTATTTTCGTGCTTGGCGAAATTTCTCTCAAACATGCTTAATTGTGTCGCCAACTCTTCATATGACTTTTCATCATCTTTAGCGAGAAGCATCCAACTTGATTTGAAAGATTGAAAACAATCCGGTAAAATATTCAAAACTTTACATACTAGTAATAATTCTGGTAATTTGTTTTCCTTTTTCGCTACTAACCCGTTATTTAAATCATTCCACAAGATACTTAACTTGGAAATATGAGTTGCAACATCGTCGCCCGAATTCCATTTAAAAGTGAAAAACTCCGAACAAATTTTAAAAAGTTGATCTTTCGTCGTTGCTTCAAATATAATTTTCAACGCCTCCCAAGCTTCATATGCAGTTTCTTTTTCCATAATTTTCTGGTAAACGCCATCTGTTACAGTACTAGAAATCAAACTTTTGGCGTAACTGTTGGCTTTTCTATAAATATCTACCTTGGCTTTGTAGCTCTTGAGTTCTGACTCACTTGCTGTATCAGCTAACTCGTTTGGCTTCTTTAATTTGCCTTCGACTACATCCAAAGCTCCTTCATGATAGTCGAGAGCGTCTTTAATCTTACGCTTCCACATGGGATAATCTGCTTCTCCAGATAAAGGCTTAATAGTTCTTCCTAGATCCATTTTCTAAAACTTAACTCTCTATGTTACTTCTATACTCTCTAATGCACTGTGAGCATGCTATCGCCCATAACCTATAAACTTCTTAGTTTATCATAACTTACAGAGTCCTTGAGTATTAAGTCACATCTACACATAAAATGGAAAACCGGAAAAAAGAACTTTATTCACACGCCATCCTTTTTCCACACAACCATCTTTTTTTTTTTACAAACTGTTGCCACGCAGGACAAAACAAAATAAATACATCTTTAACAGCCACAGCTCATAGGGACTAACGACGTTAGAAACAGAAGAAATGTCTGTTCGATTCAAAATGTAGACTGATGTTTGAATGAACTCTGGAACCCATTTGAACTTGGGAAATTCAAATTCTGGATTAGAATACTTCATCGTTCTGGCCATTTCCACGACTGTTCTATTTTCTTTCACTGGCACCTGCTTGTTCTGGGGTACATTAGGGTGCCTCGATAAATTGTAAATACTATACAGAGTGCCGCCACCAAGCTTCCCTGCTGATTGCACGCAGGCAGCATCTGCAATCTCATTGGCCGATCGGCTGTGCTTCACTTCCGTTCTCCAACTTTTTCGACCACTGTATTTTTTCTCCATAGCGCGTTGATTGAAATTATGAGTGTTCTAGCGCGTTGATTGAAATTATGAGTGTTCTATGATAATCTGCTTAATCTGCAAAATTTTAGTATGTTTAACTTTTATATTGTATATTATGAATAAGGAATTGTCTGAGCTACATTTTGCACTAAGTACTTTTTGTATTTAACAAGTTTTAAGGTGTGTAATTTAAGTTTTTTTAGAATTGTTCCTTCCAACTTGCATTGTCTATTTTATCGAGTTTTCGTTAATAATAATCTTAATAACTGTAATTTTAAGTACTGTTTATTTATATAGTATTATATTCAATGAATGACTATGAATTCGTAAAAGCTAAAAATAGTTGTTATTTTAAGTGAAATAGGCAATGTTTGGAATTTGCGTGCAGACGATATTTGGCCACGTTTTGGCGCTAGTTGGCTTCAAGTGTTGGCGCTCTTCTAAAAGGTAAACTAATGAAAGCTTGTTACGGCATTGAGTGTTATACGGGAATGTACTATTTTTGTATTTTAAAACTTATTTAATGCATTTTATCGTAAGTATAGGTTGAAAGAAAAGTTAAGGTTGTACCTAAAACCTATTTTGCGATTTTAAGTTTTTACATTACATAATTTACGAATTATTAAAGATACTTTACGTGTTTAATAATTATATCCATGTGTCTTTTTTTCTCTTTAAGAATCACCCCTATCCGGACGGTACTTTGATTCTGACTCACCAGATGGCACTACAATTTCCGCCATTTGGCGATTTAAAAAAAGAGATGCGTTTCTCTTTCTGGAGAGTGGTGCACGGCAAGATTTCTTAATCATAAGATAAAGAGGATTCGATTGTAAAGAAGGGTAGACTAACGGATACGGGTTCTAGTTCTCTTGCGAGCCGGGACGGTGTTCCGGAAATTTATTGGCGTATTGTTTGATTATTTCTCTTTTTTTTTTTTTTATTTGTTTAAAAAATATATTTTGTAAATTGTGACGAACCCCTTGGCGGCAAATTCCAGATAGGACGGTGGCATAAATCTTAAGATCTTCAATCTTAAGATCAGTCAATTCTTTTCTGGTTTACTGGTATTAATATATTATATTTCTATTTATAATTACCGAGATGTGGTGCCATTATAAACTGCTCTAAAGTCATCCCTGTAAACTTCGGAATGCGAGTTTATCTTCGGCATATGAACAGTATCGTTTTTTTTAATCTAGTTCCATAATTTTAATTGTCGGCGTGGTAATCTTTATGTTTGTTAAAACTAATGGCCATACCAATGCAAAAGTGGAAACCCGATGCATAAAATATGTCGTTAGCTGTTTTAAAGGCAATAATAAGTCAGCAAGATACAAACAAACGCGGGTGTATGTGTAGCGTAGGTTATCGCTCGAAGGTTGCGTTATGTGCCGGCTCTGGTTCTGACCTCGTCACTTAAACGCTGCTCAAAACTACGAGGTAACGTGTTGAAACTCTGTACAGCTAGGTAAAAATTTAGACAGCCTGAAAAGTTCCGGCAAACGATGGAAGGGGGAGACCAAATATATCATATGCATAAATATGACATAAGCCAAATATATCATATGTCGGTCCAACCCTGCAAGAGGGTTGGACCGACGGGTTGGATCCGGCCCAATATAGCTTTTCAGCGTCCTGCCTGCAACACAGAACAAATTCAAATTTCTCGTTTTATTATATATTTTCGTCCCGAAAGTGGCGAACGATATAACTAAACGGAAAAAGGAAGTATTTGCGGAAATATTGAAATAAATTTTAAATTTTTTGTAATCTCCATTACAAACTTTGTTGAATTATATTAAAAGAAACTCAAGAAACTCCTTCACCGTGCCAACACACAATTTATTGTATTGAAAAGAAAAAAACTAGCTAGCTGCGTAGCCCACCTTGCAAAGAACCGTCATTGTGAATCGATTCTTTTCTTTTTTTTCTGAAGTTTTTCTTTCTTTTTCTGCAAATGCATCCAAAATGTATTGGGGCTCACGTAATGGCCGATTTCGTGATGCTAGTGGATCGACAATCTCAGGTACGCAGTAGTCCAAATAAAAAGTTTCCAATTTCGGTGTGATTTTCCTCCAAAATTCTTCTTTTCTTTCAATTCGAAAAGTTAAGTTGTCATTTCGACACCAGAAAAACAAATCGCACCAATTTCTATTGGCCAATGCTAGCTGTCCTTGAATTTGATAAAAATATTGGTGTAATCTTGGCACATGCAAAGAGCCATTAGGACTTGCTCTAATACCAATGGCGTGTTTTTTACATGTTTCAACCAAACTGTTGGAATCTCTTGCGCAGTATGGGCATTTGACTTCGACCAGTCCATCTGTACCAACTAAACCGTCTGGTGCTGAACAAAGAAAGGGCTTATCTGGGCAGATGAACATCCCGCAGCGTTCCACTTTTACGTTATTTTTTATTCAATATTCTTTCAGTACAATGTTTTCATTCGCTCTACCGTACTCCATAGACTTAGTAAATATATTATCCTTGTATAATATTCTTTTTACCAAGTTGGAGCTGAGGGTAGTTGCTCTTCGTTGAACGACGTCCTTAAACATTGTTGAAGGTATTCTTTTGCATCTTTCTCGTCTCCATATCTCTGACGTGGCTTGGGTTCGAGTTAAAGGTTCGTATTCATCCCTTGATTTCACTTGTAAAAATCAAAGGTGTGCAATTGTTTTCACCCGAATCGCTGCAGCATCCAAATCAAGAACATTCGGATCATCACCATGATGCTCATCGCCCCCGCGACTGATATTATCAGCTAGCTTCCTTCTTTTTCTTTTATTGGTGTCAGGAAAGATGGATTTTCTTTTAAGTTTCCTAAGTGCTTCAATATTCCGCTTGTGCAGCAATTTCCTATGGGGTGATTTAGGGCTTTCTCCAACCAATGCCTTATTCACTAATTACTGCCATTTAAGAGATGGTTCTTGAAAAGCTAAAGCAGCAACATTGGATCTTCTTTCAATTGATCCCCCTTTAGAAAAATCGATTCTTTTGCCACCAGTTGTTTTGCATAATTGACTCATGTATATTTATGCCGGATTGTTTGTCAAATTGTAAATCAGAGTGTTTACAACAAGAGACAAGAATCCTCCTGATCTCTGCTTGGATTGCAGAAAGCATACTAGTGACTTGCTAGTGACAGTTCGTCGATTTGTTCATTTGATGGCTCTTGCTCTTGTAAATTAGACACTGATAGTTATTTGATTACAAGCCTCACTCCCGCCAGTCTGTACATTCGTTCTGCAACGAGCTTCCTACAGTGTACACCTTTGGAGCCGGGAAATCTTGACGTGTTTTTTTGCAACTTTTCAAGGCCTCTAAAATAGCGTCGGACTGCGTGATTGGCACATTCAACTTTCAGTACTCTGCCACCATACGACACATGTTCTTGTACATTGCTCATTAGGTTCGTGTCCCCATCTCCAACAATTCTGGTGCAACGAATGTGGTATTTGCTCTCCAAGTGTTTCATGTCATTAACTATTATGTCTGCTTCCATTGCTGTCGATGGCCCAGACCAGTTTTTTGTGCATGTGTGTGGCTTGAGAGGGCATCCCTCTTTGTTCACTTGGCATACCAAACACACTTTGTTTCGTGAATTTATAAATAAGATCTTTTGCGTCAAGGTTCCTATAATGACGGCCACACCATTCGACGCATTATATCCATGACCATAAGAACGTTTACACACACCACCGTCTACTATAACGCATATATTGAAGTAGCCATCAAGATCAATATCGCCTCTTTCTTCGGCTAATTTTTTCTCTTGCTCAATTTCCCTGATAAGCGAGTCTTCCTTGCACGATTTTACTACTTCTCCAGCAAATTTTTCACAAGGAGCTAAAGTGTTCTGGGCCATATATGACATGTTCATGATGCTAAATGCTCTTCGATGCATTTTGCTCTTCAAGTGAATACCCACTTCCGGTAACAAGAGCTCCCAAAACGGCAAGTTGGTTGAACGAGCGTTTTTCTATATCAGTCGTCACTTTTGCGGTACATTTGCAACGGGATTTGTTACAAATAAAATAATAATCAAAAATTAATCCTCTTTGAACTACATTCTGAAGTACCATCTTGCCTTCAAATGTGCAGTTGAAAGGTTAGGTTAGGTTTGAATTATCGTCGCACTAGAGCTACACGAGGGCTATTGGCGACGGGCATCGTATTTTAGAACCACAGTCAAGTGACGGCAGTTAAAAGAATGTTCTTCCAGTTTTCTAGCCTGAGAAATTACGTGAGCTACATCGCAAATGACCCTATTTGAGGGATATGGGCTTTTCCCTTATACTTTCAACATGTTCAATAATTAGTGGAGGAAGATCGTCGTCACTTGAAGGTTCGAGATCGTAATCGTTGTTAGTTGGAGAAAGACAGGCCTTCGGTTTATCTTCCATCAGCGATCCATTGAGTTCGGAAGTTAATGGCTCTAATGTCATTTCACCGTCATTCAAACTTGGGATTAATACGCCTCTAGAAATCCTGAAAATATAAATAATTTATGTTGTTTAGAAAGTGCTCCTCTCTCTATAAATTGAAACCGGAAAGCCATCCCAAAACACAATAACAAAATAAAAAGAAAAACTTAAGAACAAGAAGTCTATTTCAAAGTTTAAAAAATCGGCATTATATTTATCTGAATCTCATACTTTGACGGTAAACTAGATCCCACTAAAACGATGCGTAGTTCTTGTGCAAGAAAATCTCTAATTCAACCAATTTTTCAATCAGTCGACTCAGAATGTTGTTTATCAACTGAATAGAGGCTGATAAATCGTTGGTGTGAACTTTTTTTGTCGCAGCTGTACGCTAATAGCATCAAACAAAAAAAATACAAAACATTATTACGTTCGATTTTTTCGATTTCTAGTACGCCTTCTTCTTTGACTAGTTGATACCTTTCCACGTTTTTTCGGAGGTCTTTTATTATGCACAACACTTTTCTCCATTGAAAGTGGTGGTGTCATTTTTAATTCTGAAGACCAAATTCTGAAAAAAGTTATTTATGTATTATATTATTATAATAGTAGATTCGAAAAAGTAACTGCCACTTATAACCAGTTCCACACAAGATTTATACACAAGAAAAAATCAAGCAAAAACACTATTTAGTTCTAATTCCAACTTTAAAATACCAAAATTGTTTATTTTATTTAATTTTCTTGTGCATAAATGATTAATTATGCTTATCGAATTCTTAAATGCCCTTAAAATCCAAAATACAGAGTTCTTAAGACTTGACCCGTAGGATCCTGTAATTGAGTAGGCTACATAAGAGCAAAAAAAGTCCTCGTCCCTGATTAATCAGAAGCTATTCCACCAAGATATAGAATAAAACAATTAAAACACCTTGGAAATATGACGGTTAGAACGTAATTTAGAAAGAGGGTACGGACAGATACACAGACAGGGGGACAAAAAGTAAAAATGTTAGGTCTTTTGATGTTATAGGTATCTTTAAAATAAGAATTTTTAAAATCTGACGGTTAGAACGGAAAATGAAAGGGATTACGGACAGGCAGATGGACAAAAAGTATCAAAGATAAGTATCTGATGTCATCATTAAAAAAAAAATAGAAATCTGATGGGTAGAATGTAGGTGTTGGTGCATGTATTTTCCGGTTTGTGTGCTTGATCAGGGACCCGCTTATAAACCTTCGTCAAGTAAGACAGACACTAAAACTTTTTCTTGACACAGAGAAAGAAAGTACACCCAGGGCGAATGCGGGAATCGAACCCGCACCCGGTAAAGTACGCAGACTGTTAGCGTAATGGACTACGATCAAACTCACTAGGACACCCGGGCCTCAAGGTGATGGCTAGAATGTAAGTTTGGTTCTGACAAACAGACAAACGGAAATCTCCACGATGTCAACACCCTACTGACCTTTTTTTAAAAATTCTTTAGAATTAAAAAAAAAGCTATAAGTAGGCTAAAAATAATTTATTTCTTCAAGGGCTATTGGCGGTGGACCTCGCAATTTAGAGCCGCGGTCAAGTGAAGAGGTCGACACCCCAGCCTATTATATAAAAAAAATTCTGATTTTAATCGAATATAACGTATCGGTTTAACAATTTTTCTGGTCAAGTATAAGAAGAATACTAGTTTATATAAGGGCAAATATTACAATATCTATAAAAACAATGTCAAAACAAGGGGCTCCAATATTCATGAATATTCAATTTCCAGGTTGCACATCAAAATCGCTGTGTTATAGTATCAAACCTGACTACAACTAAAGTAATCAAGTTTAAAAGTCACGCCAATTCTTTGACAGGATTTTTCATGAGCTCCGCCCACTTTTCCCACTTTTCGTTTTTGTGGTTTTAGGGTTACACTTCAAACGACTTACAAGTTGGCTGCTGTTTTACTTCTACGATTTGGCGACCTTTATTTCTGTCTGAAATTCCGATAAAAATCATAGTTTCTCGTTTGTAATAAACGTTTTTGTCATAAAAAGTACTTGAAATGCAAAAGCATCATTTAAATTCTGTCTTAACATACAAAGATAATACATAAGTGAATTGTTTAGATTTATTAAAAAAGATTTGTATCACTTAAGCCAATTTGTCCTACAGATGTCGCCACGATTCTTAAAATGATGATTTTTTTAAAAATTAATAATTAAAAAACTGGTAGACATTTTTCTTTCAAATCTTTTTTAAACTGTCTTTCATTCCTATTTGCATATCTGGTGCAAAAAAATCATACGTTAAAAAAATACTTTACCAGAAACTATGATTAGAAAAATAAAGCATTACGTCTATAGGACTGACAGTCCCTCTTAAGATACAACATAAAAAGTAACATGTAATACGATTTTTTTAAAGGTGAGTTTATTATTAAGTGCTTCGTAGCCTTTACAGTAGCCCTTATTATTTCTAAAATTATAAACTTGGATATGGTATATTGTTCTAATATAATTTTAAATGCACTTGACTACATAATGAAATTCACAAATATATAAGAAAGTCCTAAAAAATAAATTATTTAGCCTAGAATTACCTATTTTCTACTTCATAAATTCCATGTAAAACCATTTTAAAATTGAATGAATTATTTACTTTATAGCGATTATTCTTCTAAATACAATTTTTAAATATATTGAAATAAACCTTTAAAAGTATCCTAATTTGTTTTAGATGTAGGCGTTTTTAGCCTACTTTTCTTTTTTTAATTCGAAAGAATTAAAAAAATGAAAAAGTAGGTATTGACATGCGGTCGATGTCCGTCTGTACCCCCCTTCCAAAATCGGTTCTAATCATCGGATCTTAAAAATAATTTTTTGTTAGAAAGCTATGACCTCAGATACCCAACTTTCATACTTTTTGTCGGTCTGTCTGTACGTCCGGACGGACATAAATCTACTATCTGTCGGCGAATTTCCCATTGAATTAGCATTGAAATTCAATTTTGAGTCATTTAAATCACTGTAGGTATTGAAATGCGGTTGATGTCCATCTGTCTGTCTGTCCATCTGTCTGTTCGTATGTCTGTCCGTCTGTCTGTCCGCCTGTCTGTCCGTTTGTCTGTCTGTACCCCCCTTCCAAAATCGGTTCTAATCATCGGATCTTAAAATTTTTTTTTTTGTTAGAAAGCTATGACCTCCGATACCCAACTTTCATACTTTTTGTCCGTCTGTCTGTACGTCCGGACGGACATAAATCTACTATCTGTCGGCGAATTTCCCATTGAATTAGCATTGAAATTCAATTTTGAGTCATTTAAATCACTGTTGCCAAATCAACAATGGCATGAGAAACTTTATTTAAACATATTTGAAGCAAAATAATATTTTCATGAATCAGTTTGGAATGACGTCATAAAATGTAGAACAATTTGATTCTTTGATTATTCATTAATTATCTACCAAGAAAGCGGCAAGGCATACTTTTGCATGCAATTATTCTTAGTTTTAATTTACATTTCTTGTTTTTTAATGCAGTTCGGAGTAGTTTCATTACTTTTGTTATTAATAAATATTTATTCTTCGAACTACAAATAAATCACGAGCAGATGATAAATAATATTTAATTAATTTGCGAACGAATATTAAGGAAAATAGTTGATTTTGGCTTTTAGAAGTTTAAATTATAGCTGGGTGCTGTGTTTCGATTTTTTTTTCTAATGTGCATAAATCTAGTGTAGAAACGGCTGTTGATGATATTTACTTTAGGAACCTAGTTTTTTTCCCGATTAGAACTTCAGTAAGTATTTAAGTAACAGGAAAGTAGGCTATTTTAGTTCTTAATGAACTTCTTGTTTTATTGTTAAAATCTGATACCTCCAAAAATCGTATATTGATGTAAAGTGAAGTTTTAAAATAAAAGGAAATGTATAAATACAAAATTATTGAAAATCCAAAGTTTTTTAAACTGTTTTGTTAGAAACAAGAGAAAAATCAATGTTATACACAACAAAATTTTCTAAAACAAAAAAAAA
The DNA here is from genome assembly GCA_019343175.1 of Oedothorax gibbosus. NCBI lineage: Eukaryota > Metazoa > Arthropoda > Arachnida > Araneae > Linyphiidae > Oedothorax > Oedothorax gibbosus. The sequence continues at coordinate 620,183 of CM033272.1, forward strand.
CCAAAGCGCTAAGCTTTTTCTTTAAGTGGAAATCGAGTACTATCCAAAAGAATCCGATACAAATTTCCTCCGTCAGGATCCCGAGGGAATATAACTTCAGTTTCGGTTTAGCTTTGGCGCCGTTAAAAGCGATAACGATTCTAGGTTGGCATGAACCGGCAAGAGCGTGGAGAGCCGGTTGCCAATCACTCCACAGTGTCGCCACTCTTATATACTTGTACGAAGTACAAGTTCGTTCTTTTATTTAGGCTCTCTAGGGTATATGGATCTGTAAGGCGAAAGCCGATTCCTTCTTTTTCTAAAAGTTCTTTAACATCTTGTCAGTTAAACTCTCCTCCATTATCAGTCAACAGTTCCTTAATGCAGTGTCCTTGACGCTTTGCGTGTGCTAGAAACCTTTCCAGACCTTTGAAAACCTCAGATTTGTGCTTGAGAAAATATATAAAGCGAAATTTTGAAAATGTATCCTTGAAAATAACGAAGTATCTGCACTTTCGAGACGATTCTCAAACGGTCCACATACATCAGCAGTAACCAATTCACCTGGACTCTTGGATTTATGCCTGGTTCCAAACTTCAATCGGTGTGCCTTTCTATAGATGCATGGTGTAGACGTTCGTCAGTTTATGGTAATAAAAAATTCAAGCTGACGCGAAACCCCAAACATTACGATGAAGGATTTAAAAGTTTGATTTATTAACATTTTAAACTTAGGTTAGATTATCAATTAATACAAAACAAAATTACAAAAATGTGCTCTTAAAGCTACATCATCTTTCGTCTTCCCTAGTTTTTTAATACAATCGACACGGTCACCGTTATTTTCGCTTCCCTCCTTCCAGAGTTACTACGACGATCGTGGCGCCCCCAGATGAGTTGGACAAAGTCTGATCTCTACACATGGTTCACAAATATCTCTACTTAAGGTTAAGGTTGTCTTGATTACCATCTCGTTCTCTAAAAGTGATTGAACATTCTTTTTGTCGTAATGACCCCAACGTTCGTGATATAACTGTAAAGTTGAATCTTTTACTATAGCTGCGTGAACTTCAACTGGTTGTTCTGGAACTAAAACTTTAAGAACTGCTTTGTATAAAGCGCATATCACACGAGCACTCATTCCAGCCAACTCAACCTTCAACCCAACACGATCTCCAACTTTTATCTAATTTAGACTAACGCGAAGTTGGACATAGGATATAGAACTTCATCCTCATGTTTGGCGCAAATTCATATTTATTTGTCAAAGTGGGCTAAATCTAGGCACGTGTAAGTTCAGCGAGTAGTCTGAATTTATTTGTTCTGATTTCGGTGTTAGTTTTCAGACGCATGGCAATAATTAGTGTTCACGAAAAGAAAAAAAAGGTACATTTTAATCCAACGGTGCTGCTTGGCGCGTTTTCAAAAACTCGCCATCTTGGCGATCTGTCAAACTCACTGTTGACAGAAGTTTTTTATGCCGATACATTAACCCTAGTTCCATCGAATTGGTTGCTAAAGCTGGCTAAAGCTGTTATGACAAAATAAACCAAACTTACCACACAATGGGGTAGTAATGGCGGTGTGGCAATGCAGTACGCACAAGTTTGGGGCTACGGGCAGTTTTTTGTTTGTTCTAAAAACATCAATATCCAACATGGGGCAGCATTTTAGGGCCCATTGAAAGTCTTCTAAACACTAGTTTTGGGCACCAGGACCAGGCAGTTTTGTTTGGGTTGGGGCGGCTTTGTTTAATTTGCTTATAATTCAGTTTGGATTGATGTCATATCACAATAGAGTTCGTTTGATGGCTCATTATATATGTATGAAGAAATATGCATAGAAAATTCTAACTTTGCATAAAAAAATATGCAGTTATTCGCTATTATTTTTAAAGCATCAATTTTAGTAAATATTTATTCTTCGAACTGTAAATTAATTTAACAAACGATAAATATTAATTGAACCGGCGGCGTTACACGGGTGTACCCTTAATAACCCTAATTAGTAGTTTTTTTTATGTAAACTTTATTTATACCAATCGATCCCCTTTCCACTGGTCCACTCCATCTGGATATTATAATCTCCTCCCATTCTGATATGAGGGGTTGATTTTATCCAAGCCCTTCCAGGAGTTTGAGGGCTTTGCCATAGGCCCCTGTTCAAATTGCCAGAACAGCTATATGATATAATGGCCTATTTCTATTTCACGATTAGCACAAAACGAAACTGCCCAAATGTGGTAAACAGTCCACTTCATATTTCATGCAACTCGATAGGGCTGGGGGACCCAGTCGGTATAGACTTTCGTCTTGCATGCGGTAGGTCCCAGGTCCAGGTCCGGGCATCACCAAAATAACCGACGAATAATAACCGACGACTTGACTGTGGTTCTAAATTACGACTACCATTTCCAATAGCCCTCGTGTGTAGCTTTAATGCGACGATAATTCAAACTAACCCTAACCCATACAACTGGATGGGAATAGCTACCCTACGTTAAATTTTCAACTTCGCCAAAAGCCGCCAATGCCAAAATTCAATCGGCGATTACGCCATCTTAACATCAGAAAACAAAACAGAGATTCATCCTCTTGTATGGTTGGAAAAGTTTTATAAAGTACAAATTCCTTTTTATGCCGACTATATTCCTCCATATCTTCATTTCTTACCATTTGTAAACATCAATTAAATTAAATTCGGAATCATAATTAAAATCTAGTTGAGGAAATCTGATCCACCATAAGAAAGTTAAAAGATTTAAAATCAACAAATAAAATAAAATACTGATATTCAAATAACAATCCAGAAAATTAAACCCACGTGCTCTTATTTTTTCTTAATTTTCGTTCACGCTGAACGCGCTGAAATTTTTTGAAATTGAAACAAAAAAAGTATAAATTCTAATCTTACAATGCTATTCCTATGGGGAAATCGGCTCACGTTTTGCACTTTTACACCCGTTTGGGTTCGAATAAAAAGTATCGTATAGCCTATTCCTGGTTCTAAGCTACCTCCCCACCAATTTTCAGCCAAATCAGTTTAGCCGTTCTTGAGTTATAAATAGTGTAACTAACACGACTTTCTTTTATATATATAGAATACATCCTTATTATTCGAACTTGAAACAAATTTTGCAAACGATAAAGACTAATTATTAAACCCGGGAAAGAAAATTAATGAAAATAGTTAATTTTGGCGTTTAAAAGTTTGAATTAGAACTAGCAAAAGGCCCTGTTTGGCGAGTTTCTTCCTGAGGTGTATAAATAGTGTTTCCGGTCCGAAGCGGTTTAAGTGACAGATTCTGTAATAAACCAACTTGTTATTATTATAGATTAATAATTAGTTTTTCACCTAATATGAAGACAAAAACAAATTTTAATCTAGTCAATAATTTTTTAAAAAACTTATTGAAAAACAAAGTTGAATTACGGGCCATTTATAAGTGCTTATTAAAAAAAAGTTATAATAAAATTAATCATAAGCCAAAGTCTGCGGGTTCGAGCCCCGGCTGAGTCGTCAGATTTTTTGGATGGGAAAATCGCGGGCACGCATGTCATGTGATTAAGTGGCATGCAAAAGATACCTTGAGTACTCATTTGGCTTGGGTTCTTGAGGCAAAATCAAATCTCGGCGTACTTTAACATCCACAGATAGCTGAGATTCATTGTAATTTAAGCGTCAAAATTGATATCGAGATTCGCCTAGATGGTGCCACAAAAAATGGCTTTCAGTTCTGGGGAATATGCCGAGTCTGCAAAGGCTTAAGAGTCATGAAGCCGAATTTCACCCCTTGAAAATCGTAATGGTATTCCTATGGAGAATCTTCTCGGACTAATTGCCGCCACAATTTTAATACAAGCCACTAGTTTTTGACACCATTTTAAAGAACAAAAGAAGTAAAATAGACTATCAGAAAAAAAAATTGAAAATCACATATTAAGTATTTTTAATAATTTTTTAAAGTTTGAAAATCAGTGAAGAATACAATGTCCTTAGTGTATGACGATGTATCTCAGTAAAAAATAAAGATACTGCAATAATTCTATATTTTGGACAAAATCGAAATTTTTATTTTTCAATTCATTACGGAATAAAATTTTAATTTAAATATTTGTATTCTTAAAAATTTAAGAAAAGTTGTTGCTATTTTGGGAAAGCGAATTATGGCAACCCACATTTGGCTATCACCTGCCAAGAAGTGTCGCCAACTTAATTAGGGTCTACGCTATCTGTCAACATATGGTGGGGGGTACTTTGAATAGAACCTCCTAAAGATGCTGGAGGGGAGCTCTAACCCCTGGCGATTTCGTAGAATGCGCCCCACCTAACCTCTGCGGTTAGTCCTTTTCTGTTTAGAGATACGACTCTTGTCAATTTTGGGCTTGTGGGCTTGTTCAATGCTTTACAGGAAAAACTCGTGAAAAGATGCGATTGAGATTTCAAACAGAAAATAATGTTTTTAAGAGAAAATTCAGAAAAATGTGTAGCTTTACATAAAATACAAAATACATTTACAAAGATAAGTTTGCATTGTTTGTACACTTTGAGGGAACAGGTGTGAGTCGGTAAAGTTGAATAGATTCTAAGAAAGAAGTGAACGGTTGAATAGGGGTTTAGGTCCGGTTTTGTCCACAGGCACACCTATTTCTAATTGTTCGGCCGAGAAGGACAGTTTAGAAGAATGAGAAATCTTTGCAGATTTGTAGTTCGTATATCGTAAGTGTTGCATCCAGTTTTATTTCGACTTGTCTTCAGCTTCGCTATGTCGAGATACGCTAAATGTGGAAGATCTACAAGACTACAAAGCTGAATTTTGTTTGTGTGAACATTTATGTTATCGCTACAGTTTTCCCTATGACATCAATATTAACTAAGATACATAATTAGTGTTGGTTTTATACTTTTTGTTATGAGGTTTATTACCTATTTTCTAAAATGTATTTATCCATTAGTTTCTTAAAAAATCCTATTTTAATTTCATGTCAAGCTGATCTATATATGTATGCTACATCGATGTAGTTCGTGTAAAGCCATTTTCGAATAGTAAAGTCAAAATGGATTATGTTGTGAAAAAGTGTGCCAACCCACAGAAAGAAATCTACTTTGAATCGAACAGCAGATTTATAAAATCTCTATATGAATGGGAAAAGTGTACCTAGTTATACAGCTCAAGAGTTCAAGGTTGTCAAAAGTGGCTTTGCGATATTTTAATTTTTAATTTTTGGTTTGACTACAAAAACTATGGGTTGTAAATATTGTATTTGCACAAAGTACATTACAAAAGTGCCATTGTTTGTACTTTTTTTTGTGAAAATACGGTGCATGACCACTATTTTCGTCACGGTGCACAGTGGGACAAAAGTGGCATAAGAATGCCATAAGTAAATATCGGATTTTAAGCAAATCTTAAAATTTTTTATTATGCTTTATGAAACTACTTGCTATCGCCGCCGTATCACGCCTCAATGAATGTTATCTGATGCCCAAATCTCTCCGAATGAAACTTTAAAAAAAATCGTCATATTTTTTAGTCCACCCAATTCAAGTTCAATTAACACAATCAGAAAATGAACTGTTCCAGTTTGCCATCTCTAAAATTATCGAGCCACTTCTTTTTAGCTTCCACACTACGTTTATAACGTAAAAAGTGGAAGGTTTTATAATCGTTCAGTCCGTCTGTCACCCACTTTCACAGAAAGAACCACAAGTCCCACAGACAAGTGGGATACGTCATTTTGAAGCAAAAAATCAGATTAGGCTAAATTCCGCATTTCATTAAAAATTTTAATTAGAAGTTTATTTAAAATTTAATTAACTAAAAAATTAATCTACATTGAAATAACATGCAAATTCCATTTTTATTCAATATTTTCACTGTTGCCATTTCGTTAAACGTACTAGAAACTTTATTTGAAATAAAAAATAAATACTTTTTAAAGAATATTTATTTATGTGTTATAATTCAGTTTGGATTGTTGTAGTTTCACAATAGAGTTCTTTTAATGGTTCATTATATATGTATGAAGAAAGATGCATAGAGAATTCTGACTTGGCACAAAAAAATATGCAATCTTAGAAAGAAGATTAATGAAAATAGTTAATTTTGGCGTTTAAAACTTTTGAATTACTAATAGCTAAAGGCCCTGTTTTTATTAGAATTAAATCACATTCGCCATTCGCAACAATCGCTCGAGAAACTTTAATTCTTTTAGACAATAAATGAAAATAAATTTATTTTTGCGACATCGATCAGTTTGAAATGACGTCAAATATATTTCACTACGAGATTCTTTGTATGTTGATATGAAATGTTTTCATTCTATTTAAAAGCGAGGAATATGATATATTTATTCTTTAAAATATAAAGTAATTTTTGCAAACGATAAGTAATAATTATTGAATTTTCGAAATAAAATAAATGAAACTAGCCAAATTTAGCTTGTAAATTTTTAATATAGAATTAATGTTGTGTTTGGCGCGTTTTTTCCTGTTAAACACAAATGTGTGGAAGCGGGTTAAGTGACAGATTCTGTTACAAACCTACTTGTTTTATTACATCTTTGCATCAGGATCAAGAAAACAATTGCTTCTTAGAAACGACTAAATATTTTCCAAGTCAAATCATTATCTAAGTAATTAAATTTACAACAAAAATATTTGATACTTAATTGATGTTTTCTTTTGTATTGAACTTATTTTTTATACTAACTATTTAAATTATTTTTCATGGAAAATTAAATTAAACCAATAATTTTAATTGAAAATAATTTTAATTAAAAATAATTTTAATTAAAAATAATTTTATTTAAAAATAATTTCAAGTAGTTGATGAATTTTATATTCAAAACATCTAGAAGAAGTGGGAGGAGGGGGAAGGTGTGGCTAGATAGAGGCATTTCTTGCCATACCTCTAAAGAATACGTTCCGGCGCCACTGGAGCCACCCATCGAGCTGTCGAAAACACAACCTTTTCAGTTTCGATAAATTGCTTCGATGCAATAATTTATTAATCAGAATTAAAATTCAGGGGTTTGTACCCACTACGATTTTCATACTGCACATACTGTAAAACTTTACACTAAACCAATGCATCAACTTCGTTGAGTAGTCAAATACCTTAAATTTTAGCAATTTTATTTTAAAACATTTTAAAATAATTATTAAAATTAATTTTCAGAAAAGATTTTTTTTGGATTCTTAAAAAATTTCTTCTTTGGGTAATCATTCCAAAAGATAAACTTTTAATCACGTAATAACCAGCTAAAATGGCATAATACAACTAAAGCCACCCAGAATCCAAAAATTCTTAATCCCCCAACCAATTCTCGTTTATTCCTACAGAGTTGTCCTTATCTCTTCGCCACTCTAGAAGGGGGTGAGGGGGTTGTAAACCCAGTCACTGAACCAAGATGGTAATCACTTGAACTGCCCACGGCAAAGACAATTATTCTTAGGGGGCATCGAATTTCATTGGCGATAAAAAAAGCGCACTGAACGATTGCAATTACGCCAAGTGGGCGATAAAGTGTTTTTTCTAGTTTAAAAACACGGCGACATCTGGTTTTCGAGAAAGATAGAAAAAGAGTTCGTGCCGATGAATTACTGACTCTTAAGGTTCGTCTCTAGTGATTTCGAAACTAAGATATTACTACGAGTCAAGCAGAAGCCGGCTTTCAGTGGGTGGAGCTTACTGACCACACTAAGACACAACCTACTTCAAATCTAGCCAACCACATAGCAGAAATTCATGACGTCAATCAAACACACCCGTGAACCAAGGGGTATTTCAACCCCTCCGTTTCCAAGAAACGAGGGGTGACTTATCTGGGGGGAACAACATCTGGTCATCAATGTTCTGGCCATTTAACCCCCCCCCCCCCCCCTTCCCTTCAAGCAACCGAATGAGATAAAAAAAAACTTGTTCTTGGGGGAAAGTAGAGTCAGGGATTTGGCAAGGCCGTCTTGAGACGGCCTTGGATTTGGTCACTTCAGTGGTGTCTATTTTTTCAGTAATTTGTTCGAGTCGTTTTCATCTGAAAAGCAGTTTTTTCGTGTATTTGAAGAATGAGCAAAACAAAATTTATTCTGAATAATTTCTTTCATAAAAATGATATTTTGACGTGTTTTTTTTTGTTTATAAAATTACTTGAAAAAATGTAGATATTTGTGAACGATATTAATAATTTTTCAAATTGCTAGATTGATTCGGCTCGTCATCAGAAGATGATCATTAGTGAACAATTAGAGCAAATAACAATACATATAAAGGCGTGATTGAAAAATAAATGAAGTTTGCAAAGAGCGTATAATATATTATAATATAATATAATCATATAAGCGTATAATATAATCATATAAGCGTATAATATAATCATATTTATAGCTAAGAAGGAAGCGCGTTTCAACAACTAAACAGTATACAATTTTAAAATATTAATGGGTTTTGTAAATAATAGTAATAATGTATATTTCACAGTTAATAATAAATATTACTTACATGACCTTTTTGTACAGGGGAACAAAAAAAAACAGCAACAAAAAAGAAAAAAAAATCCTTGCATCACTCAAAATCTATTTACATTATTAGTTTAATTATCTTTTCATAAAAACGAATGAAATAAGAAATTTTAATAGACACAGTCTGATATAAATAATACATATATTTATTGTAATATGAGAAAAAACATAGTATAAAATTAATATATTTCAGTAAAAATAATCCGTTTATAGAACAGAAAGCCATATCATATAAAATATATATATATAAGGTTCATTTAAAATAATTAAGTTTAATATAATGTAATGTAAGAAAGTAACATTTTGGGTGAAGAGCAGCATTAGCAACAGCAGTTTAAATTATGACATGTAAAGAAACCCAATAAACATGCGGGAAAAATGAAATTTTTTATAAAACATATCTAGATATTTATTAAATGCTTTATCAGGAACATTTTATATAATAAATGAAAAACTAATAAATATAATAATTTATATGTGATCTGGATCTTTTTTCTTATAATGATTTATCAGGATCTTTGTTTTTAATCATGATTTTGTTTCGGAACCTTTTTTAAATATCAAGTTATTTATCTATTTACACAAAATGTACAAATAAAAATCTTCAAACACATTATAGTAAGGTGCAATTACAAAACAAAAAATATATACATTTTAGTCCACAATAACACTTTTACAATGCAAATCATACAGATAAGATAGCTAATTTGCTCTATAAAAATATAGTAAATATCGATTTGAACATACAACCAGAACAAATATACTACACAAAATGGTCATTAAAATGAATAGATCAAATTTATAATGGAGCAATTTACAGTAGTCATTTTTGAAGAGAACAATAAGCGTTTCAATGGTAAATATCTATTTACACAAAATGCACAAATAAGAATCTCGAACACATCATAGTAGGGTGCAGTTACAAAGCAAGAAATATCTACATTTTAGTCTACAATAATACTTTTACAATGCAAAGCATACAGGTAAGCAAACATTGATTTGAACATACAACCAGAAAAAATAATTATACACAAGAGGGTCATTAAAATGAATAAATCAAGTTTATAATGGAGCAATATAAAGCAGTATATATAGGTTTAAAATATTTATGGATTAAAAAAAATAGTATAGTGAGCATGGACTTGGGATAAAATAAGTATAATATACATTTCGCAGCAGAAAACAAATATTACTGGTACAATGCGGATAGTAATACATATGATTCATGTATACATATGGCGATTGATTTTTCGATATTTCTTAAATATTAAATTTATTTTATTTATATTATGTAGAAGTTTATATTTATATTATTTATTGTATATATATATATTTAGTGATATTATTTGGTTTTTGATAAAAAAATTTCGCTTGGCTTTGTCTGGGCATCTAATATTGAGGGTGGATTTCGAATTGCCGCATTGATCGTGGATATCTCGGATCAATTAGTTCCGGTAAGAGGCAATCGTGGTAAAAGGCACTTAGTTGGGGTTTCATGTGGTCAGAAAAAAATATTTTGTCCCGTAGAATTTTCTCTACCTTTATGCCTTTTTTTGTCCACATAGCAAAATAGCAATGATTTTTTTTCGGCTACTTGTAGTTGCCCTTGAACTTGATAAAAATATTTATGTTTTTTATTGACTATTATTTCGCCCTTTTTATCGAAGATCTAGAAATTGAATTTCTTTGTCGACACAGCATCTTCAGGGGTCAAATTTTCGCAAGAGGGTGGGCATTTGACCTCGACAATGCCGTAGGTGCCAGTTAGTCCGTCCGGTGTGGCTCCAAGAAAGGGCATGCTCTTGTCGACGAACAATCCACATGGACGGATGTCCTGGCCGATCGCCTCCTGCAAATCTTGAAGAGCGTCTTCTTCGTGGGCCCGGCCGTACTTCATGGCTGAAGTATCAAAGTGGCTGTACAGTTTTGCCTTTATGATTGTCTGGCATCCAGTGTACGGCAGTTTACGGCAGATGACCCCAAACTCGGAAGCCGTTAGTCTCTTTCTTCTTTCCACATGGGACAGTTACTCTGCCCGATTGTTGCGGTTTGGAGTGCTTCTCGCTCTTCTGTTGCAAGGTCTAGCGAAGCTAAAAATATTTCCCGCTTTTCTGCAAAATCCCTTACTGCCATATCTGGTTTTTGAGCAGTCGGTCCGTAACTTGAGTCTTTCGCCACGAAAAGCTTCCTTTTACATTTTGCTCTCTTTTGTCTGCTCAAAATTCTTTTTCTCTCCCGCCTCTTTTCCATGATTTGACTAAATTTCCCCGGGCTTTTTGAAAATGCATAACGGTGTACAGTGCTGGAGAGCGATCTTGAATTGTGGGAGATCACAGCACCGCTACATCTCGCATTGTAGCTGCGACGGAGGGAGTAGTTTATTCTTTTTCCTCCGACAAACTTGGCTACAATGGAGTGAAACTGCTCTATTATTGGCTGCAAATAACAAACTTTTACAGTTATCAGCCAATACATTAACAAAAGAAAAAACCTGGTATATCAAGCCACTTTTTTCAACTCTGGAATGTTGTTTTCTTTAACAGCATCATTATTGCTATTCGCATCACACAGATAGGTAGGAAAATTTTTGTGTTCACCGAAGGCATGGTATGGTATATTCAAAATATCCAACCTAAGTTGTTTTAACTTATCACAGTTATCTTCTTCATTCCAATGGGCCGCTGCTTTTATAATATTTTTCCTCATACTCAAAATATGGCTTCCTATCAACTTACGCTGAACTACGGGTCCTGCTTTGCGGCTCTTTACGAGATCCCTCAATTTACTACAAAAGTTCCTAAATAGATGATTTTTGCACTCCAATTTTTGAACTGAAATCTCACCATACGGTCGCGAATCCAAAATTTTCTTGTAGACATTGCTGTCTCCGTCTCCAATCATAGTTTTGTATCTTACCCCGTACATTTCCATACTTTTTTCAAAACCTTCTTGAATTATGTCAGCTTCCATGCTTGATGAGCTACCTTCCTAGTTCTTTCCACAAACATGTTGACTGGGTGTTTTATTGAGACGCGATGACCTTGAGCACACTGTGCAATATCTGTTGCGAACTCCCATGAAGAGAACTTTTTTTGTTCGAAAGCCAACAATAGTAGCCTAGAAAATAAAAGCGCCGTCTCTATACATCAAGGAAAACATTTCTCTCATATCAGCATACAAACAAAGAATCTCTTAGTGAAATATATTTAACGTCATTTCAAACTGATTGATGTCGCAAAAATAAATTTAAAAAAAATATTTAAAAGAATTAAAGTTTCATCTAGTGATTGTTGCGAATGGCAATGGTGATTTGATTCTAATAAAATTGGCTTATGCTTTTTAAATGAGCATTAAATTGTGCAGTTTTTTTTTTTAAATAATTAAAGTTCTTCGAATTCTAATTTTTTTCTGAGATTCTCAATGTCTTCTAATTTCGATGCGCTGAATTTTTTGACGTATCACACTTGCCTGTAGCATTTGTAGTTTGGGTGACTAAAGTGGGTGTCTATATGAAAGTGGGTGACGGGCAGACAGACGGACTGAACAATTATAATACTTTCCACTTTTACGTTATAAACGTACTGTGGAAGCTAAAAAACTGGAAAGTACGCTATTGCATCCATCGAACACATTTAATTTTAATATGATGAAAGCCATCTTATTTTTATATAATTTGTAGCGATCAATAGGATTATTTAAAAATGTTTTTTTTCTCATTTTAAAATGTGAGGTATAACTGTGTTGGGCGAAAAAATATTTCAAGCTCGAAACGCATTAATTATTTAAAAATTCAAAACCATCTGTACAAACCGAACTATCAAAAAAGCTAGTTTTTTTCTCTGTATTTGAATGCAGGGTTGCCATGCACCGGGAAAACCTGGAATTGTCAGGGAAAATGAAAACGGCCTCTAAAGGTCAAGGAAAAGTCAGGGAAAATCCAAAATCTTCCAATTTTCTGGAAAAGTCAGGGAATTTTTCTTTTCCATGGATTTTTCCACTTTTTTTTAAACGTGTATTCGAGTTTTTGCGGATTTTTTTCCCGATTTTCGCGCCAAATTTGCCAGAAACCGCCAAAGTGGCGCAAGTGGAAAAGTCAGGGAATTTGGTTTTCCAACTTCTGTGGCAACCCTGTGAATGAATATTGGAACTGAGATGCAGCATTGTGTTCCAAAAGCTTAATTTATTGGGAGGAGGGATATTTTGAATAAATATTGTCGAGTTCTTTGAAACTTAGAATTAAAAATTATTTTGTGAGTAACAGTAGGTGTAGCAGTTTCATTCCCTACATAAAATTATAGTTTAAATGCAGATTGTTTGGTTCACTTACCGCTCCATAAAGAGACGAATAGTTCGTTTTGTATGACCTTTTCCCCTAGCATCCATCTACCACTACGGTCAGGAATGGAATTCCATCGGGATCTACATCGCCAGGCGCTTTTCTTCCATTGCAGCCTTTTCCATTTCCTGTAGCGCTGTTTTCTCCCACATAGAAGTTACGTAAGCATGCTCCTTAAGGCCATATCACACGAGAGATTTTTCCCCAACCCAACCCTCAACCCAACTTCTGTTCGAACCATGATTGGTGGAAATTGCCACGTGCTATGACGTAGGCGTTGGAGAAATTTTCTACAACTCTGTCGTTTCATCGCGACGGAGTTGATCAACTTGGTCCCAACAACCAATCAGGTGAATCGGTGACTGTCGCTACACTGACGTCACGGCTCTGTTTTGGTTGAAGCCAAATCTTCAGGTCATATTGCGCCAAATTGCCAAGCTGTTGTTTATTTATTTTACATGCACGATATTTTGATTTTCAATCTGAAGTATAATAAGCTATTTGACACAAAGAGGAAATAAAACTCTTTGATTTGGCATATCTTCTTATTTTTTCGATAAAAAATGTTGAAAAGTTGAGGGTTTTTTTTAAACGGAAATTGTTACTTAGGGCCAATTCCACACAAGATTTATTTATATATCTTAGAAAAAAATCCTTAGCACAGCTTTTAGTTCAACTTTAATTGTAAGAAAAAAGCTACTTTTTAAGGACTTTCTTACGTTAATTCAATAATTTTATATATCATTTGCTATAATATGTAAAGTAGATGGGTAAAATTGCCCCTTTTTTTCTAAATGTGAAAGCTATACTGTATATCAGCTTTAATTTAAAATTTGTAAAAAAAAATATTTGAAATTTTAAGCAAAAATCCAACAATTTTATAGCCTTCAAAATATCTCTCAACGCAATTTAACAATCTATAGTTGGGAAAATAAAACTTTTTAACTTATATCTCTCAGTGTTTATTTGTTTTATTACAAAATAAGGAGATTGGGGGGAGAAAGTTGCGTTGGGAGTTGGGTTGGAGGAAAACGCTCGTGTGATACCCCCTTTACTGTACGTACTGGATGACATAGATGGCACATCGAGGCTAGAGAGGAATTCTTCTAAATTCGGAAATCCACCCCCTACGCTCATGACACCAGATACAGCAGCTGTGTTGATCCGTATGGCTTCAGACTTGGGATCGTCTGTCCACACAACTTCTTGAAAATTGCACATTCTGCATTTCAGTCGTATCCCAGTGTTGAGGCCTTTTCTGTCTTCTGCTGTCACGACCATATCAGAAAGGGAGCACCCAAAAGGACCATGGTTGTTTATCGATTGCAAATTTTCGATAAAATAACGAATGTCTACAATGCGTCTCCCAGAAATGCAGAATTCGTCCGATAGTGAAACCTTTTGTGGTCTGTCTTCATCAGTACCAATATGTACAAGTGTTTCAGCGATGCATTCATTCGGCTGCAATCTAAAAATATTAAATATACAATTATAGGCGCGAAACTAATCCTTTATAAATCACTCTTTTGAAATGAGACACATTTGGACGAATGAGTAACGATTTTTTTCCCGTTTCACTGTAATCTGACTCCACCTAATGAGTTTTATACTTTTAAGTAAGACGAAAATTACTGTCTGTCTCAAAATTTTCACACAGCACTGTAATCAAATGTCCCAAAGTAAAACTCTGCCAATGTACAACATATTCCCTAACATTATTTCAACGATTTTCATAATTTAATTTTTGGATATTCTTTTTAGAAACATTTTTACATTTTACTGTAAACTTATTAACTTCACGTATTAGACGTTTAAAGTTGAAATTAATTACATAAAAGTTTTAAATCAACTAACATCTAAGGCATTTTTTGAAACCAATAAAAAAAGATAGTCGTTTTCCGAGTAAACATAGTTTTTCGGGAAAAACTAAATTTTTTCCTCTTTTTTTTGACATTTTTGCATTTTGAAATAAAACGATCAACTTTTAGGAGGTCAAGAAAAAAATGAATTACATACAATTATGTATAGATACACTAAATACATCTTTCTGATACAAGGGAAAAAAAGTTTTTTTTAATACATAATTTTAGTGAAAAATTCTACTTTTGCCATTTTTTTTAACTGCAAAGAATCGTTAAGCTACCATTCTTATAGTTTGTACGTTTGTACGTTTGACGTTTGCAAATATTCTAGATAATATTCTCAGCAAGTAAAAAAAGTCAAAAGTAGGTAATTTTTAAGAAAATATTAGCTTCACGGATTTCTTTTTTCCAATCAGCAATGATCTTTTTTTTATAGAAGAAAAAGACAATAAAACTTTCACACGCAAAAAAATTCTTTCAATTCTATCTACCCATAAGACTGCAAAAAAATTAAAATTGTGAGAAATAGGGTATATATATTTCGAATTAAAATAGTTTAAAGACATTATATACAAGGTGGCTACGGGTGGGGGGGGGGGGTATGTGGGGTATTTTCTGTAAGTCACTTTAAAGATGGAATATGGTGACGGGTTTTGAAACATCATTTTCAAGTATACAAATTGCATAAATATTAAATTTGTTGCATCCACTGAAAAGTTCATATTTTAATCTTTTCTATCTTTTTCAACCAATAAGCATACTAAAAGATTCTTAAAAATACCCAAAATATATAAATATATTAATTTCGTAACGCTATTTTTCTTTTCACTCCATAAAACCTTATACTTTAAGTGATTTTAACGCTTTCGTTATATTTATTTTGGACTTAAAAATACCGTTTTACGAAACTATATGACTATCCTAGAATAATAAATTTACTAAACTTTTCAAACAAAAAGTCACTTTCGGTTTTTATCTATTGGACGCCGCACTGTGCGTCGAGTGTAACGTGCGCCACACTGAATTGTTTGAGAGCGAGCTCACAACAAATTTACTTTACTTTAAAAAGGGCACTTTAGGGCACGAGATTTCACTTGAAACCATTTATAAGTTCTAAACTTTATCATAGAACATATTTTAGCGGGGTGGATTTTTTTTATTTAACCCAACCGTTTATAGTTAAACTATTGAATTATGACATGGAAATAATGAATTTAATTTCAAATGAAAATATTAAAAATAAGATACTCATAATAACTAAAAATAACATAGGGTAACGAGTACAGTGATTGGCACCCTTACAGTGATTGGCCCCCTCATTCATTATTGAAAATAATAAGATGTTAAAGCCCAAAATGTTTTTGCCAACATGACAGACGTTAATGGCGGGAATTTAAAAACCTTTGTCACACCTATTTTGGGCTTTAACATCTTATTATTTTCAATAATGAATGAGGGGGCCAATCACTGTACTCGTTACCCTACCTTCAGGTTTGTTTTGCCTTTTTAATCTCTAAACGCGCAAAATTCTACGTGACTGTAAAGAGTCAAAATCGCATTTGAAATGATCCTCTGTTTTTCTACTTTGAGCGCATTGTACGGTTAAAATAATAATCAAGCAACAAAAAAATATTAGCGGTTTTCAATCTGTTGAATATCGTTTGCAGGTGCACCAGGGTTTTACGACTTTTGCCCCACCGTACGATGGTTTTGCTAAAGCTTTTTTTAACGCATGCTACTAATTAGTTTCTTAAAATAACAAATTAGTTTCATAAAAAAAATGTTTTTTGGTGGAAGTGTTATTTTGGTATATAAACAATTTCTGTTCCGAAAATTCAATTTTTAACTAAATTTGACCTATTTATAAATTTTTATATGGCTCTTTGCAATACACTTGAATAATTTTGAAAATATGCATTGATGAAAGTGCAGATTGGATATTGAGTAATGAGTATTCAACCATGTAAGATTCATATTGTAATAGTACTAGTACTGCAATTGAAAAATGAATTTGGAAGTTCATTTTTGAAATATACTGCAAACTGAAGAAATACACTTTTTTAAAACATAAATATAAAATATCTACACACAGCAAATCAAAACGTCTTAATTTCAGTCAAAAAAGTGTCTGAAACAAATGGCACTATATCCAGACCCTAAAATCGCGCCTGAAAGTTTAAGACACTTGGTGATGTCTTAAATAGCTACTTTTCAGACACTTGTGACTTATATGGAGCTTCTTTTCAGACACTTCTGATGTCTGAACTATCCAACTATCGCCAATTATTTAAAAAACCGCCAAAATCAGTTTTTTCCTGACAATTGAGACTTGAACATGAAAGAAAATTATTTTCAATTTAAATTTACTACAAAACACACAGAATAGATATTCTTAAGAGGATTTCTAATCAAATACAGTATAAAAATAAATATATAAATTTGTATAACTAAAACTGTATTTGATTAGAAATCCTCTTAAAAATATCTATTCTGTGTGTTTTGTAGTAAATTTAAATTGAAAATAACATTTCTTTCATGTTCAAATCGCAATTGTCAGGAAAAAACTGATTTTGGCGGTTTTGTAAACAATTGGCAATACTTGGATAGTTCAGACGGCAATATTTGGAAAACCACTTCATATATGAAACTGTAAAACACAGATTGATGGGAATAAAAAGTGAAGCTAGATTTTTATTAAGAAAAAATCATAACTTTTATAAAAGTTCTTTATTATACAACCAATTGTCACATTATTAGTAAAAACAAAGATCTTTATTTTCAAAAGTTAGTTAATATTTTTATTGAAACAACAATCATCTAATAAAATGAAACTAAAATAAAATGACTTTTGTCATCCAACAACTTAAAAAAAAAGTATAAATAAAATTAATACAAAAATCATTATTAAAATGTATTAAGAAAATTAATTATAATATATTGCTATTAAAGTTCATTTTTAGCCTACTTTTCTTTTTTTAATTCGAAAGAATTAAAAAAATGAAAAAGTAGGTATTGACATGCGGTCGATGTCCGTCTGTCCGTCTGTCTGTCCGTACCCCCCTTCCAAAATCGGTTCTAATCATCGGATCTTAAAAATTATTTTTTTGTTAGAAAGCTATAACCTCAGATACCCAACTTTCATACTTTTTGTCCGTCTGTCTGTACGTCCGGACGGACATAAATCTACTATCTGTCGGCGAATTTCCCATTGAATTAGCATTGAAATTCAATTTTGAGTCATTTAAATCACTGTAGGTATTGAAATGCGGTTGATGTCCAACTGTCTGTCTGTCCATCTGTCTGTCTGTTCGTATGTCTGTCTGTTCGTATGTCTGTCCGTCTGTCTGTCCGCCTGTCTGTCCGTTTGTCTGTCTGTACCCCCCTTCCAAAATCGGTTCTAATCATCGGATCTTAAAAATTCTTTTTTTGTTAGAAAGCTATGACCTCAGATACCCAACTTTCATACTTTTTGTCCGTCTGTCTGTACGTACGGACGGACATAAATCTACTATCTGTCGGCGAATTTCCCATTGAATTAGCATTGAAATTCAATTTTGAGTCATTTAAATCACTGTAGGTATTGAAATGCGGTTGATGTCCAACTGTCTGTCTGTCCATCTGTCTGTCTGTTCGTATGTCTGTCTGTTCGTATGTCTGTCTGTTCGTATGTCTGTCCGTCTGTCTGTCCGCCTGTCTGTCCGTTTGTCTGTCTGTCTGTACCCCCCTTCCAAAATCGGTTCTAATCATCGGATCTTAAAAATTCTTTTTTTGTTAGAAAGCTATGACCTCAGATACCCAACTTTCATACTTTTTGTCCGTCTGTCTGTACGTACTGACGGACATAAATCTACTATCTGTCGGCGAATTTCCCATTGAATTAGCATTGAAATTTAATTTTGAGTCATTTAAGTCACTGTAGGTATTGAAATGCGGTTGATGTCCATCTGTCTGTCTGTTCGTATGTCTGTCTGTCTTTCCGTCCGTCTGTCTGTCCGTACCCCCCCCTTCCAATATCGGTTCTATCCATCGGATCTTAAAAATTCTTTTTTTGTTAGAAAGCTATGACCGCAGATACCCAACTTTCATACTTTTTGTCCGTCTGTCTGTACGTCCGGACGGACATAAATCTACTATCTGTCGGCGAATTTCCCATTGAATTAGCATTGAAATTCAATTTTGAGTCATTTAAATCACTGTAGGTATTGAAATGCGGTCGATGTCCAACTGTCTGTCTGTCCATCTGTCTGTCTGTTCGTATGTCTGTCTGTTCGTATGTCTGTCCGCCTGTCTGTCCGTTTGTCCTGTCTGTCTGTAACCCCCTTCCAAAATCGGTTCTAATCATCGGATCTTAAAAATTCTTTTTTGTTAGAAAGCTATGACCTCAGATACCCAACTTTCATACTTTTTGTCCGTCTGTCTGTACGTCCGGACGGACATAAATCTACTATCTGTCGGCGAATTTCCCATTGAATTAGCATTGAAATTCAATTTTGAGTCATTTAAATCACTGTTGCCAAATCAACAATGGCATGAGAAACTTTATTTAAACATATTTGAAGCAAAATAATATTTTCATGAATCAGTTTGGAATGACGTCATAAAATGTAGAACAATTTGATTCTTTGATTATTCATTAATTATCTACCAAGAAAGCGGCAAGGCATACTTTTGCATGCAATTATGCTTAGTTTTAATTTACATTTCTTGTTTTTTAATGCAGTTCGGAGTAGTTTCATTACTTTTGTTATTAATAAATATTTATTCTTCGAACTACAAATAAATCACGAGCAGATGATAAATAATATTTAATTAATTTGCGAACGAATATTAAGGAAAATAGTTGATTTTGGCTTTTAGAAGTTTAAATTATAGCTGGGTGCTGTGTTTCGATTTTTTTTTCTAATGTGTATAAATCTAGTGTAGAAACGGCTGTTGATGATATTTACTTTAGGAACCTAGTTTTTTTCCCGATTAGAACTTCAGTAAGTATTTAAGTAACAGGAAAGTAGGCTATTTTAGTTCTTTATGAACTTCTTGTTATTCATTTATTTTTAAAGGTTAATACAAAATAAATTAGAAACTAGTTATTATTTATATGAATAATAAAAGTAAAATTAACATTTAACTTAACTTCAACATATGATTATATAATAAAAAAAAACCTTTATTCATTTTTAATGTTTTGTTTCAATTTTATGCATGAAAATAACGGTAGTAGTATTTTAAAACATATACACAAGTATGCACATGCGACGAAGAAGTAATATATATATGTTTTTTATGATCAGAAATTTAGTGTTTTCGAACTTCCCTTTAATTACTAGAAGACGTCCGAACAGATAAACTCAAAATTTACTCGGACGTCTTCTGGTACTTAAAGGGTTATACAAAAACTGTTAAAATGTGTATCTTTTACATTTGCGATTATTATATTAGTGGTTTCACCTTCAAAATGTTTTGTATTTAAACGAGGAAGTCCTTTTTTTAAGTCACGTTACTTTTCAAAACAAATCGAGGCTCAACTTCATAAAATAATTTTAAATAATGCTTTTTTTTATGTTCTTTCAAGTTGTAACAAAACATGCTGCTCTAAAGATTTTTGTTAAATTTCCTGTTTAGTAGTTTTGATGTAAAGGTTGCTGCTAAAACAGTTTTTTTTCAATTCCTCGAAAACTATGGTTCGTGGAATTATTGAGGTTTCTGAGAGAAATTGATTCAATTATCCGGAACACATCTGCTGTGCGTATTGCAATCCAGTTATCCTTTAAAGCGGCCAAGGTCGTCTAGTCAGTTTTCATCAAGTAGAAAAACGCAAAGCGTCCTTGATTGAGAGGGAAAAATTTATACTGTCAAGCGTGTCACACGGCAGTTAGTTTCGGAATCAACGGCTGTCACTAGATGGCGCGTTTTCCAACCCCTCGTAATGATGCTATTACATACTGCGATAGACTTTTTTTAAAACTAATTTAAAATTGAAAAAAATATAAAAATGGATTGAAATGACGAATGTTGAAGAAAAAAGGGAGAATAAAAAAACCGGGATTACTAGATTGATAAGCATGAACGTTTGAAATATTCATTTTAAAATTTGTTCTTTATCGTTTACTTATTTTTCAGCAATTCGTTTTTGTTCAGAAAATAATTTATATTTTAATTATTTTCACAAACTTATGAAAAAAATTTCAAAATAAAATACTTTAAATCTGGAAATGAACCATATAAAATTTATGTGAAATAATAATAAAATTCAATATAATACAGAAATCAGGCCATTTTAATACATTTATTTTTTAAGCCACATATGACGAAAAGAAAAAACAAAATATTTTGTAGCTGGGAAAACATTCACAATTACATTTTTACGAAACAAAATTTATAAAGTATATTTATTTTAATTATAAAAGAATTAAGAGCAAACACTCAAATGTTTTATACACATATGAAGAATTGAAATAACAAAATATTTTGTAGCTGGGAAATCATTCAAAATTATATTTTTATGAAATAAAATCTATAAAGTCTATTTAGCATACTTATAAAATAATTAAGAGCAAATGCTTCATACAATAAAGAGTGTTTCATACAATTTTCTTATATTTCCACACTCATTAGAAAGATATTCAAGAAAAATAATGCATGAGGCATTGAATCACCCTGTACTTTATGAAAAGAATTGGAATTTTATAAAACATAGCATTCACTGAGTTTTAAAAGTTTATGATTAGTGGGCTTCATGGTAAGCTTCCTTATATTTTTCAAACCTATCAGTATATTTCCTGGTAATATTCTCAATAACTGGCTTAATGAGCTTTACACAAACAAGTTCAGCCATAACTTTACTATAGTCTGGCTTTGAGCAAAACTTATCAAAAATGTTTTTCAACTTATCTACAGCTCTGTTGGAGATGATTCCATAGGCACCTTTGGTTGGAAAATGTTTAAAACTTTAGTCACAGAACTCTTGAACAACATTTAATATGTAAATTAAACCGTTACTAGGATATTTTAGGGAACCCTGATCTTGATTTTTGACAAACCTCAACAGTGGAGATGAACAGCTTGACGAGGTCAATTCTTGAGTACAGTCCAAGCCCACTACCCTATCCAAGATCCAAGCATTTTTTTTTCGGGAACATTTGGTTCTAAGTCATGGCTGGCAAGATCTGGGGTTGAAGCTGCAGAAGTCACAGGACTCTCATGAATGTTTTCCAGTTTGTTCTTCTACCGTTTTTTGGGTGACACTTTTTGCATGTATTTCGGATAATTTTCAAAAACTGAGGGCACATCACCGGGCTTTAAAAGTACATTTTTAAATTGAGGTAATTTTTAACGTAAACTGTGCTTTTAAAATGCTTTTCAAAACCAACAGATGACGGGGAAACACTATTAACTTGAAAGTCTTTCCTTGATATGGCGGTAAGCCATCTCGATCTCAAATCTGTGTTTGACGGGAATTCGTGAAAACAAAAGCCTTTAATTTTCCCTTTTTTTGCACCGAGGCACACAACAGTAAACCATGCTCCCCAAAAAAACAGCATCGAAATTTATATAATTAACTGAGTTAACAACGTTTTTTGATGACAAGGGACGTACGATCAATCGAAAACAAAAAGGTAAACAAACGAGGGAGGGGTTGGAAAAAGCGCCATCTAGCAAACTGTCTAGATTCCACCAACCTAATGCTTTTTCCCTCCATCTGAGACGCTTGGTAGTAGAATTGTTCTCTCAATTAAGAGGAGTCTATTCGGAATTTCACATCTTGAAAATCGTAATGTTATTCCTATGGAGAATATTCGCAAGTCAATTACCGTCACAATTTTAATAAAAGGTTACTAGTTTTTTGTATCATTGTAAAGAACAAAAGGAGTAGATTTCATAAAACGAATTTGTTTTGTGAAAATCGCATATTTACTATTTTTAATAATTTTTTGAAGTTTGTAAAAAATGGAGTACACGTTAAGTTCTAACTTTAGCGTAACAAAACTCTCTAACGAATAAAGATAGAGCAGAAATTCTTTAACTCGTAAATAGAATAGACTTTTCCACATCGATTTAAACTGTTACAAAAATTTTAATGTAAATACTTATATTTTTTAGAAATTTTCAACGAAAAGTTACTCAAAAATGAAAGTACATTTACAGCAACCCTAAGACCCTGTTATCTGCGGCTCTATGCATGGGTCAATTTGCAATGGTATGGCTGGGGGTCAATTAGCGTGGGCTGTGGTGATAGTGTAACATCTGGTTTGGGGGCAGGGAGCTTCTTACGGGCCTAGATTTTTTCATTTTGTCAATGAGTTCGGCTGGGTTTTATGGTTAGGTTAGTTTGAATTATTGTCGCACTAGAGCTACACGAGGGCTATTGGCGACGGGCGTCGTATTTTAGAACCACAGTCAAGTGACGAGCCGACACCTGCTGGGTTTTATGAAAGGACTTCTGAAGAAACGCATTCGGCGGCTGGCTATTCGGAAAGATAAACTGTGATTTGGTCAATACGGGAATATTTCATAGTAGTATTTATAATTATATACTAAACGGGACATAGGTTTAGTGGTTGTTGGACAAAGCTATTATACGTAATACCTTTCTTATAAACAAAACGCGCAAACTAAAACAAAACTCGATTATACGGTTATTGTTTTTAATAAAAAAAATTTTTATATAATTTTTATATTTGTCTGTAGGCATTATTGCATTATTTATTAATATTAGTGCAAACTACCCTTGTTATTCTCCTGTGTAATTACATTTTTGTTTTTCGGGTACCAACCAATTTGTTATCGATATTAAAGTTTTCAAACAATTACTTATATATTTTTTATTATGAGTGCTAATTTTAATTTAGCGTAAATTTTTTACAAATTACCCTGACAAGTACTGTACTTCAATATATGTTTTTTCTTCAACACAAAGACCGGAACCTGCTTCTACTGACATCTAACACTTTTTAAATACGAAAAATCATTGCAAAAAGTGATTGTTCAAGTAAACATATTTTTACAAATTACCCTGACAAGTACTGTACTTCAATATATGTTTTTCTTCAACACAAAGACCGGAACCTGCTTCTACTGACATCTAACACTTTTTAAATACGAAAAATCATTGCAAAAAGTGATTGTTCAAGTAAACATATTTACAATTACCCTGACAAGTACTGTACTTAATATATGTTTTTCTTCAACACAAAGACGAACCTGCTTCTACTGAATCTACACTTTAAATACGAAAAATCATTGCAAAAGATGTTCAAGTAAATATATTTTACAAATTACCTGACAAGTACTGTATTCAATATATGTTTTTCAACACAAAGACCGGAACCTGCTTCTACTGACATCTAACAGTTTTTTTAAATACGAAAACTCATTGCAAAAGTGATTATTCAAGTAATCATATTTTTACAAATTTCTCTAACAAGTACTGCACTTGAATATCTGATTTTTCTCCAACACAAAGTTATTCCAACACATTTACTCCAACAAAAGTAGTTATTATAATTACCCCCAAGAACTATTGTCTCTAAATTACCCCCACCAACAACTACACATATAAAAACACCACAATGAAAAATAGACTGGTCACTTCAGCGAAATTTCTTTCCTGGACCGTCAGCTCAAAAAACGTCCATCCATTTTCACCTGCTTGTAGTCATAGGCCCCCAGCCTTATCTAGTCTTTCATTGTATTCACTGAGCAGAGAGAAATGAATGTTCCCTGAGAGAAGCTAGTTAGTTGAATGGACACATTCAAAAAGATATTTAAAAAGCAATAACAAAACAACACTGATTTAGATTTATTTCTTTAGTCTGCCTTTTGGCAATTTCATTCCATTTGTCACTTTATCATGTTGTCTTTATTGAAAAACAGCACAACCTTTAGTTGTCTTATATTTTTATATGTGATTAGTTATATGAAAGTTAGTATATTATTTAATTACTTTCAAGCATTCCTAAAAGATGATTAATCAATAATAAAAATATCGTGGAAAAAAACATATAACGAAAATGATTTGTGATTTGGAGGATTTTATCTTAGTTTATGTCAAATATTTTTCTAAGATAAAATTCTGTTTAGTTATAGTAATACCTTTTATTTGAAAAGTTATTGATGATAAATAAATGTTGTCAACAATGCAATTAAAAACTATGGGTGTGAAAAAATGCAGGAATTTGAATTACTTCAAAACCAAGAAAGTTTTATGGTGGCAGCATTTTGGCATGTGCTATTTTCCCGAAAGCATTGTTATGACATTCAACAAGGGATAGTATCGCGTCGCGTGTACCAAATTTTAAGTTTGTAGCTCTTTTAGTTCGAGCTGTAGAGTGGTTTCAAACACACAAAATGACTGACAGACGGATCAATGTTCAAAACCACATTTTGGAATCAGCACTTTCCAAAACGTGTAGAAAACACAAAATCTCCATTTCGGATTTTCGACCTCATCGCAATACACCGCAATAAAACCTCGAAGATCTATCGCAGAAATCGGCAACAAACTATTACTTAAAAATCCATAATTTTCGAAATTATAAAACGTAACACTAGAAATCGGTTATATTGCGAATTTCTAGAAATCGGCTAATAATTCAAGACTTTGTCTACAAATCGTTGACACTTACAAATCGGCAAATTACGACAACACTTAAAGATCACTTAATGGAGAAAACTTGCGTTTGGCAAATTGAAAATTCCTCGAATATCAGTAAAAACGGCCTAATCACAAATATGAAATAGTATTTTACATCAGCCGGATGTTGTGAAACTTCCGAACAGTGCATGAGGTAGTCACCACCCATTTTAGATTAGCATGGCCGCAGAGCGGGAAAGTCTCATCAGCAGCAGGGCCGTGTGGTGATTTTTTTTTCATATGATGCAATTCTTAAAAATGCCGCCCTTGATTTTTTTTTTATAGCTTTCATACCAGTGTTAGGTATTAATCAATTAATTTGTCAATTATCTTGTTAATTGACTAAAAATATGCAATTAAATTAATTACAATTAAATTAATCGCAATTGAACTTTTAATTTCACCTTGCAATTAAATTAATTTGATTAACGTATGTCAATTGTAACTCACGATTAAAATAATTGCAATTAACGTTTTTAGTTTTTTTTTATGAAACAATTAAAACTAACAATTAACTTTGTGTATTAAAACGAAATGAGTAAAGATTTAGAAAAATTAAGCTGTAAGTTTTAGACTTAAGACCAATAAAAAAGTGGTTAATTGTTATTTTTAATTAAAATTAACAAAACAATTGAAAAATAATTAATTGTTAATTTTTACTACAGTTAACAATTAAATAATTGGTAATTGTAATTTTCCACATGTTGTGGTTACATTTACCAATTAATTAATTGTTAATCTTTAATTGTTCTTGCATTAAAAATTTGCCTAGCACTGTTTCATACTAACTTTATATTTTCACCCGGACTGGACAAATTTCAGTGCACCTGTATCCATACGTCGAAAAAAATAACTGTGGTGACAAAACACACAAGTTTTTATTTAGATTTTTCTTAATTTAAAAATTTTAAATTGTATTTTATGTACGTACATACAATCTATGCAATAGATATTTGATATTATTAATATAAATCCCAATCTAAATCAATAATGAAGAATCCGATATAAATTATTGATTGCACAATTTTCTACTTGAAGTTGTTGAATATTAAAAACATGCATGATCTCAAAATTGAGATTTCAAGTATTTGTTTTAGAGAATATTTTTCTCACAATAAAATGAAAACGTCCTATCACCCATTTTTGAGATATTCATTTTTAACAGTTTACCATTAAATAACAAATTAAAGCATTGCGTTTCAAAAACTTACACAGAAAATTGCTTAATAGTCCAATCGAATTGCTTAATAATCCAATATCGAATTTTCTTATAATTTTTTAAAATCGAGTAGTTAACCGAACCAATGGGAGGACAAAAGAGTTATTTTTTTTCAGCACTTCTTGTTTCTTGTCTCCAATTCCCATTTATAATTATGTATATCTTTTAATTTCTACAATTTGAAATAACGAGGCAGTGACGGACAGACAAACGAATACAGCCTTTATAAAATATTCCACTTTTTAAGTTATAAACGTAAGTGGAAGAGTGCGTTTAGTGGCGATTATTTTACCACAGTGCCTTATTTAACAAGATACTTAATGTAAAACAATTACTTAGATGTTCTCGTTTTGCTTTTGTATTTTAAGTAGCATATCTATATATGTAAAAGAAAGTCGTGTTAGTTACACCATTTATCAAGAACGGCTACACTGATTTGGCTGAAAATTGGTGGGGAGGTAGCTTAGAACCAGGAATAGGCTATAGGATACTTTTTATTCGAACCTAAACGGGTGTAAAAGTGCAAAGCGTGAGCTGATTTCCTCATAGGAATAGCATTGTAAGATTAGAATTTATACTTTTTAATTCAATTTAAAGAAATTTCAGCGCGTTCAGCGTCAACGAAAATTAAGTATAAAGACGTAAGAGCACGTGAGTTTAATTTGTAGGATTGTTATTTGAATATCAGTATTTTTTTTTATTGAATTTAAATCTCTTGATTTTTTGGGGTTTCCAAATTTAATTTAATTGATGTTTACAAATGGTAAAAAGTGAAGATATTGCTACAATGTCTCATGACTTTAAAGGCGATAACTATTCTAAATCTGATGAAAACTTCTAAGAAATGTTAATTCCCTGTACGTATAACATACACACTTTGTTTATGATATCCTTATGTCAATTTGATACAGTTATGATATAATGGCCGATTGAATTTTGGCATTGGCGGCTTTTGGCGAAGTAAAAATTTTAACGTAGGGTAGTTTTTCCCCATCCAGTTGTATGGGTTAGGATAAGTTTGAATTATCGTCGCGCTAGAGCTATACACGAAGGTTATTTGCCACGGGCGTCTTAATTTAGAACCACAGTCAAGTGACGAATCGACAACTGAGTAGGCACCCAATGCAGCTTTTTAGGGCGACTTCGTACGCATGGTTTGGGACTTTTGAAAATTATTTAACGTGCACTCCTACCACATGAGGTATTATTTGTCGGACTTTTTTGGCTGCATTTGCCGTTTATAGGTCGGCCGTTATTTTTGACGATGCCCGGACCCGAATCTGGGACCTATCGCATGCGAGGCGAACGCCTTTACCGACTGGGCTCCCCAGCCCTGTCGAGTGGTCGAATATGGAGTGAAATGTTTACCACATTTTGGGCATGTTTGGGTGTATAAGGGCAAATGGAAACTGGCCATTATATCAAAGATATTATATTCTGGCAATTTAAACAGGGCCTATGGGAAAGCCCTCTAACTTCTATAAGGGCCTGAATACAATCGGATTTCTTTTTTAAAATTAATGCTGATATTAGAATGGGAGGAAATTATAATATACCGATGGAGTGCTGACCAGTGGGAGGAGGGATCATAATCGGTATGAAATAAATGTTTACATAAAAGGAAACAATCACCGTTATTAAGGGAACACCCGTTCAACGCCGGGTTTATAAAGCTAGTACGAAATAATATTTAAATTGCGAAACTGAAACCGTGCATCCATAAAAATCGGAAAATTGAAGACCCTTGCAAATAAACCGGGAAAATTTATGATATCGCATAACCTTAAATTCCCCCCAAATAATAAATCTAGGCTAACTGCAAAAATCGAGAATTTTATCGAACCACGGAAAAATCGAGAATTTTATCGGCAAACGATTCGCGAACCCTAAACTCCTACATAACAAATAACTTTTAAATTCGGACACCATTCGCAATCTTAAAAAAGACATATCGTAACTTTGGAGGAAATTGGACATCCACGGAAATATCGAGAACCATTGAAAATCAGCAAATCTGAAATTTACAAATGGGGAATTTAAAAAAAAAATTAGCCGATTGCTAAACCTTGAAATAAACGGTACAAAAGGCGTATCTTCGTAAATCTATAAAATTTAAAAATTGTAGAAAGTGGCGAAATTTCCAGGCACACACCGGATTTTTCAACAATTTCAAGCACAATTCCAGACTTTCCCGGCGCTAAAAAATTCAAGTACAATTCTCGATTTTTCCCGACGGCTGGACACCCTGTTAGGGCACATTGGTCTATATGCTCTATGCTCGTAGGCCTGTCAGATGTGTTCCACTTACCGCAACTCACTGTCGCCTGCGATTAGCATGGAGTAGACAGCATGCATTGTGGACACCGCAACAGTGGTCTTGTGTGATGTTTTCCGACGAGTCCAGGTTTAGTTTGCAGTCTGATTATCGCCGGACTTTCATATGGAGAGAGCCAGGTACCCGTTACCACCAAGAGAACACCATTGAACGACACCGTTACGGTGGTGCAGGATGGCTCGTTTGGGGAGGAATTATTCTTGGTTCCAGAACTGACCTGCATGTTCAGAGTGTAACGATGACAGGTCACATCTATCGGGATGTCATTCTGGAACAACATGTACGTTTGTTTCGGGGCACCATGGGTGCAGAATTTCTGTTTATGGATGACAACGCCCGTCCTCACAGTGCAAACATTGTAGACGAATGCATTCAATCGGAGGATATCACCCGTATGGATTGGCCAACATACTCACCGGACTTGAATCCAATAGAGCATTATGGGATATGCTTGGCCGACGAATTGCAGCTCGTCACACACCTCCCACTTGCATCGTACGGAAGACATACTCCGTATTCACCATCATACTAAC
Source organism: Oedothorax gibbosus (assembly GCA_019343175.1). Taxonomy (NCBI): domain Eukaryota; kingdom Metazoa; phylum Arthropoda; class Arachnida; order Araneae; family Linyphiidae; genus Oedothorax; species Oedothorax gibbosus. The sequence continues at coordinate 649,597 of CM033272.1, forward strand.
CATGTTCTACTGTTTTTTGTAAATAGGTTCTTTTTTGAAATTTGCTCCAGGGAGTAAAAATCGCAATTTTTATTAATTATGTCAAACATATAGCATCTTTTTTGCTCTTTACCTTTTGTTTAATAAATAGACTTTACAAATAAGTCAAATTTGTTTTGCTTCTGTCTCTTTCTTTGCCTGAACTTCATTATCCTTAATATTGGACAGGTATATCTAAAACAAATCACTGTTATTACAGGGTTCATAGTTCATACTCTATGCATGATAGTGAAATTCAGGAGTTTTTCAGGAGTGCAGCAATGTAAATTCAGGACGTAACAAGGAATAAAATTGAATGTTTGTTTATTATAGTATCAGTCTAGTGACTTCACTGCACTTCAAATGACGAAACAGAAGAAAAATCTTCTGAAGAGTTGTGCGGTGCATTCCGGGACATTAACTATTATCACAATGTCTGAACTCTATTTTTCTACTGTGCATGCGCAGTAGACTTTTTCCGAATAAAGTAAGTAAAGTCGACAATTTTTTCAGGAGAGGAGTAAAAAATATCAGGAGATGAGACACAAATTTCAGGAGTTATAAGGGCCCTTAGAAGCAAAATTTTAAATTCAGGAATTTCAGGAGGCGTACGAACCCTGAGGTACACCCATGCAATGCCGGGTTTATAAAGCTAGTATTTTATAAAAAGAATGTTTAATTTCTAATTAATTACTCTCTTAATTATATTACTCTTAAATCACTAACTACAATTCGGATGGTCTGCATTTTTACAATTTTTGTGAGTGTTCGCATTCTTTATTCAGATAAAAGTTTAAAATTTTCCTCATTGGAATTGTATACAGATCTGTTGAATACAAGGTCCTAAAAGAGAGGCCTTAAAACAGACTTGAGTACACTGAAATATGTAAAATCATGTTGGTTTTTCATGGAATACAACCTTAACCATCTGAGGGATAAGAAAATGGGCTGAAGTGTAAACCTGTTTTCACTGCATGAGATTTTAATTAGAATTTTTAACAAATTTAATTTATTAAATTTAAAAATATTATATTTTTGTTGTACATGGTTATAAATGGCTTCTCCATGCTTTAAATTTTAAAATTAAATAAAAATTATAATGATAAATTTTTGAAAAATGTGTTCTGCTTTTTAGCATATATTTGATTCGGAAGAACTAAGGGAGCTTTGAGGGTTTAGTGTTCAATATTTTTAGTGTATCCCACGGGAAGAGGCATTGTTCAACTTTATATAAAAAAAAGCCACATGTGTTTATACTGTCTGCTATTCCAGTCCTCTCAAACAATTGAACCTAACATATTGAGGTTGGGGAGAATCACAGAAGTTTTGTCCCAGTTTCAAATTTTGAACTTAAATATCATAACTCTACGTCTCATGTAGTTATGGTTTTTTTGCTTAATCTAAACGAGTTTCTTTTATTATAATGCTTTTACTAAAATGGGGGAGAATGTAGTCCAAAACGATTTGGTTTATTTTTAATTTTGGAGTAGTTTATACGGTGGTTGTGGCATCAGTTATTAGAAATAAAAAAGATGGATTAAGTTGAAAGTCAGGTCTTTTAATAGAATTATTTTCACTGTTTTGTATTTATTATAATGACTGTAATCAAAGGAGATTTGCTATGTGCATCTTAGAGTGATAAAGAAAGATCAGATAGAATTTCTTGGAACAACCAGGAAAGCCAAGTCAGATATTTATAAGCAGGAAACTTACAAAAATTTAATTTGGTTTCAAAATCATATTTTAATTTGCAGTAAGTATTGGTTTTTTAACTCTGCTGTGAAAGTACTTGTCAAGAATGCAATTAAAGTTCAAATTTGTTCAGCTTAAAAGGCCTTTCCTTTCTTTCGTTCATAATTTTCTGTCATAGTTAAATATATTATACAGGTACTTAAAGGTTTGTATATACATTAATGTTGGACAAAAGTTTAAGGATTCGTTAGATATGTTATTAAATCTTTGCCTTTATTTATAGCTTTGTTTTGTTTTCAATTTTATGGAAATATATTATTATTGTAGCCCTTTGTTGACAGGATGAATTTCTTTGTAAAAACTTCCAAGTCAGTCAGAACCCATGCAAAATGTAGTTTTGAAATAGAGATGAAAAAATAAGCATCACATAAAATTTGGCATAGTATGTATTTTGATGAGACGTATATGTACATTTTTCACAAATAATTTCGCCAGGTTATACAGCACTTTTGCCACCAAACAAATGTTTCAAAAAACTATCTCTGTAAAGAAAAGAAAATTATTAGGCAAATTTTAAAGCTAAATAAAACACAGCTGTGACCACAATTTTTTTTTTTAGAAATATCATGAAGTCTTACCTAGCTTCATCAGCTATTGTAGATATTTGAACTGGTGCCATAAAATTCACAAGTTTTGGATGAACATCATACCTAATTGATAAATAAAAATTCCTTAAACACTTGAGGATTATGGTCTTTGAACAGTTAACTAACTTTCCAAATACAGTACTAACAAGTATTTGTATACAAATACTTTTTTTAAACATTTTAATTCATCAGTTGTGAATCTCAATCACCACATCTTTGTTTTACCAAAAATTGATCGCTGGCATAATGGTAAAGAGAAGTTTTCGGACCCTTCTTTGAAAACGCTCGATTGAAATTTTTGTAAATGTTTAAAATGATAATAAAAATACTTTAAGTTAAGTAAAACTGCTTAATATCTAAGATAATAATTAAAAGAGGAAGAAAAAATAACAATTACAAATGTAAATAAATGAAAAAATCATGATTGATTTCAATCCACTACCTTTTTGAAGTTTTTCGCCTACTCCCCTCTTTCCAACCCCTTGTCTGTATAATAGGGTTTTGACAAACATATTATTACATCACACACTACAACGCTTTTCTTCTGAAACATGTGGCAGATAGCAAAAACAGAATGCAAATTTCAATCTGTGTGCATCCAATACATAGTTGAATATATCCACCTAAAACTATTTTAATGTCACACCTGATAGGTTATGCCTTCTAGCAACCAAAATATTCTATTAAAAAATCAACAATTTCGAATGAATGTCTTTGTAAACTATGGAAGTATTGGTTTGGGATATTCTACTGTATATGTTAGCATTAAATATGTAAAATTACCTTAATTTTCTTCCTTTGCTTGCCTTTGTATCAACTTTACGTTTCATTTTGTTTCTTATTTTTTGAATTTCCATTTGTTTTCTGAAAGAAAGTTGAAAACTTATATAATGCCCAAATTGGGTATTACTTTATTTTTTACAGAATCCAAAAATCATATTTCATGTTAAATATGAGAAAAAAAACTTTACCTTACAACAGCGGGATCGATACCAAATGATTTGGATTCAATAACATCTTTCAAAATTTGACGATAGAAATCGTCATCATCAAATATTTCAGGGTCGTAATCTTTGAGTAAGAGATCTTGCTGTGAAACAGATGGCTAGGAAACACAATTTATTCATATACATACACAAAATTGAGCAATGCATGTAACATAAAAGAGAAATATTTGTTTTAAAAATAAAACAAATTCTAGGCAATTTCAATTAAAATATAATGGTTAAAAATGTGAGCAAGGTATTTCCATTTGCACACACATGAATAAAAAAAGAAAACTTATAAAACATACCTCAGCTTCGGCATTTCCTTCTTTATTCATTTCTATAGATTCTGGCTTTCCAAGAACTCTATACAAGGATCTTTTCAGTTGTGTTCTTCTAACTAACCTAGTTTTATCTTGTAATATCTGCAATATCAAGTAGAGCTATTAGTAATAAGATAATAAAAAAAAATGGAATCAGCATAAAGAGTATATATACAGTAGACTCTCTTAATCAGACTGTTTAATCTCTTGACCTAATCCTTGCTTTAACAGGCCGAATTTCACATTATAAACCAGAATGCTCGAGCTTTCCAAAAATACTGATATTTAAGCAGCTGGTTTATTAATTGTATTAAAAAATTAGTGGAAGGGGTAATGTAAATTTCTTGGCTTCTGCAAAAAAAACAACTTTTGACTTTTTTTGCATTAAAACAAATATTAGAACAGATTATTAAAAAAAAAATATGACAGAGAATGTTTGATTATTCATAACACATAAAAAAATGTGTATTTTGCTGCTCAAAACCTCTAACTCCATTAAATTGAGATGACCCTTAGCAAGTGTTAAATGCTAATTTTTTCAAAATTACTTGCAAAACATATTTTTAAGTATATAATTGTTTGAAAAATGTGTTGAGGCAACCTCCATATGCAAAGGATTTTTTCGTATGATTAAATGGAAGATTACTTAAATTGATACAGACCTGTAGGATTGAAACAATCAAAATCGGCTTCAAGCAGTGGGTCCTAGTGTAAATAATCCTTACAAACCAAAATTGACATATAAAAGACTAAATTTAGTCAAATACATCAGAAGATGGAAATTTCCTAATAGTATAGCTCATTTTAACAAACAGTTATTAAGACTCTTGATTGACATTTTCTCTGGAGAAGAGAGAGCTGGCCAACTCTGTGATAGCTGGGACATTTAAAGCGCTACCCAAAATTTCTATACTCTTGGTCAAAAAATCAACCAGGATGAGCAAAAATGATGTCTTTGTTCTTTTTAAAGAGTTAAGATGTTCATTTTACCTGTTCAATTTGTTTCAATGCTGAGTTATCAAAGCATTGGAAAGACTTTTGTGTCATTCTTCCAGTTGCTAACCGTGTTTTTTCATCCCATTTTTGAATAACTGCATTCCTAAAAATTCAATTTAGATTTAAAAAGAGTTTTGGGGATTTCATTTGCAGTTTAACCTTATAAAACATTTTTTAACCGGTAACCAAAGAGTTTATACACCACATTATCCGAAAAAAAGCTACTTAAAGCATGTAATCTGTTCACATTTTTTTCCATCTATAATTTTCTTTTTAAGTTTCCATATCAGGTAAAGGAATTTTGCAATTATTTTTGGTAGATTTTCCATTTATCAATGATGGGTCAATGTTAAGAAATTCACTATGGGTTACAGTATGACACCATCTCCTAGCTGATGTTACTAAAGTGGAACGTCTTTAGTTACAGGTTAAGATAATTCACAAAAAGGTATTTTAAAACCGAACCATTCGATTACTTATTGGCGTATACCTTAAAACAGTTAAATATCAAGAAGAAAGTTTATTCTAAAATTATATCCATTTTTATAATACTTTTACTTTTGAACTTTTCTTTAGAAAACTAGGCATCTGAAACACCACACGGTTTTCAATTACCAAACAAAAATATACATTTAATATGCTAGAATTTAGTTAAAGATTTGAACAAGATGGTTTTTATTTTTCAGCAATACCTTTAGAAATATAAATGCAAAAAACTTTCAGATGTGAAGAGTACAGGGGAAAACCCCTTCATTGACAGGGAATCTGTCCGTACTGAGGTCTGTTTGGCGAGTAGTGAAATCGGAAACCGTTTTTTTCCTTGGATCTTCTTCCACAGTTCAAGCGTCAGACTAGTGTCTGGCGTGAATTTTGATCATAGAGATAGTAAATGCATGCACCACATGATAAGAACCAAGGCAAAACTGGTTTCTTCACACCAGTTTAGGCAATGACTTGCTATTTTCGCCAAGCAAACCTGATGCAGACAGATTCTCAGTCATGGAAGGGGTTCTTCCCCTTTACTCTTTATGTGTGTTTGTTTTCTGTTATGTTTTACCCACTTGTACAGCAAAAAACAAAGTAGTATCAGAAACAAAGAATCTAAAACAATTTTAAAATTTAGGGGCCTTTTAAGGTGAGTTGCAACTCTGATGTAGATTTATTGTCACACATTTAATGTAAATTGTATTACCTGTATGGTTCTAGTGATTTAAATCTTTTCCCAAGTATGGTATCAAAGTCCTCCATATTTAGTTTTCTTTTTTGACAGATTTCCTCAGGTTTATTCTCAGGGGTTATTTCTTCCATTTCATCGTCTGTATCACTAGGGATTTCTTCACTAAAAATAAAATAAAAAATACAAACAAAAAAATACTATTCAATAACACTCTTCCATATCTTGTGTTTAAAAATAAGAAGAATAGCTTATAAAAAAGTTGTTTTATAGAGAACTCCAGAACTCATTGACTTAGATAGGAGACAAATATTTCAAAGACTTTTGACAATAAAAGTAGTTACTAGTATCAAGAGCTAAAGAAATATAGGAGGTAAAGTTTTAAGCATTTATTTGTTAATTTTTTTTTATCATGTATAATACCCCTTTGTTTCGTTGAACAAAACTACTTAAAACATGTCATTTTTTACACCTCATAGATTTTAAATGAATTAATATTTATCCGAGTTATTTGCAAGATAGGCTACTAAAATATCCAACCTGTCATCCACAGCACTTGGATTTTCATTGGAACTTGCACTGCTCATTTCTTTAATTCTGCTCACTAGGTCAGATTGCAAATTTACCCAATCACTCATAAGGTTCTTAATACTCTTAGAGGCTGAAAATACATCAAAACCCAAATTTATAAAATGTAACATTTTAAATAATGATGCAATTACAAGATTTGGTACTTTTCCATTTGCGGTCGCAAATATCCCCAAACAGATTTTTTCTCTAAAAACACAGTATACACAGTAAAAAGGACCATTAGAACATCAATCTAATGATGTTCAAGTAATTTATATCTAAACATTATACTCAGTTAAATATTACCATGGGCATCATTCTGTTTGGCAACAGTTGTACATTTTTTGTGACTTTGCCGCTTACGTTCACTAAAAAGATGAGTACGGATTTTTATATAAAGCTAACTTAAAATTTCAAAGTAACCGTTGTATGATCCTTAACTTTTAAGAAGTAGTACATGGTTTCTTTCTGTTTTGAACCAATTGCATTAAAATGGAAATACTGCAACACTAAAAAAAAGTTATGATTATATTTACCTAGGTCAATAATTTCAATAAGTCTAAGTATAAATCTGAAAAATTACCTTTATTTAAACTGTCAGACATTTCTTTGCCACCTTTATCTTTAACAGTATTCCATGTGGATGCTTGAGGTAGTTTATTGGCAATGACTAAAAGTTTCTGCAGTTTAATACGGGATTCCATTAGGCGATTCCATATTTCTAGAAAATTAATAACAAATATTGAAACAGCTAAAATTGTACCATAATATTGAGAATTGGTCATTTAATCAATGACTTTAGCCACTTTATAAACACTATTGCCTAGTTCCAGCCAATGCATTCTTTCTCTATTTTTTTTATGCAAGAAGACTTACATGCCAGACTTCTCTAACTGTTTACTCTCAACATCACCGAGTCCTTTTTCTCACTGACTGTTTAACAACTTTGAAAATGGTCAAAAATGTATATTTATTATTTTCTTTTAGAACAGCTGTCATATATAATGTACAGTCTCGATTTACAATATGTTGCCAAGCAATAAAAATGCCCAAATGTGGTAAACATTTCACTTCGTATTTCATATAACTCAATAGGGATAGCAGCCCTATGTTAAATTTTCAAGTTTGCCAAATGTTGCCAATAAACAGGCCAACCATTATATCACAGCTGTACCTTTTTTTTTTAAATGGAACTGAATCTGCACATTGAAAATGTGCATCCACCATCTGATCTGGGGAGCAACTAGAAAAAAATTTCTTGAGGGGGGGGGTCAATATTTTTCATAGACATATATTTTTAATTAAGATTCTAATTACTATAACTAAAGTTATTTTAATTGAAATTATCTGTAATTAAAATTATTTGGTTATTTTCAATTAAAATTATTTGTAATTAAATTGCCCATAGTTAATACAGCTTTTACTATTAATTTATTATTAATAATGGGATGTTTTAGCTGATGTAATGCTCTTTTCTTCACTTTTCTACATACTGCGAATTGGTTGTTTCGATTTTTATTCTCAAAATGAACGTACTTTTCGTCTGCTTCCGAGTTCTTTACAACATATAACTTGTTTTTTTTTAATGGGGAAATATATGGAAAGAAACTTTTCTTTCTATGCAAGCTTTCTTTAATAATTGATTTGAACAACCAACAGTACAGCAAGAAGTTGGCATTTAAAAAAAATTAATGACTCAAATATTCTTAGAAAACTCATTTTCAAATACAGTAAGTGATTAATTTTCTGAAATCAGTATCATATCAGTATTAATCCCTATGTTTAAAAAAATAAAAATGAAGTCTTATACGATAAGAGAAAACTCAAAGTAGTGAAGGGATTCCGTAAATTTAATTTGTTGCATTTGTGGTTGAAAAGTTTAAATATATTTTCTTTTACAATAAAAAATCAAACAATTATTTTAGTTAATTTGATTTTCCCAAGGCTATATTTTTATAAATCATATCTCGGTAAGTTTTAAGTATAGTTTTATTTTGTGAAATTAGAATAGAGGCTTTTTTGCACAACATTTTGGAAATTACTGAGACACCAGCGTAACTAAGAAACAATAACTTTTTTTAAAAATTCAAACTTCTGTGTATTTAAATGGGTTACAAGCATCCCAAACCTTTCTTAGTTCGTATTTAGCTAATTCCCAACAATGCTTGAACGCATATTATTTTTTTAACTATACATTTTCGTAGACGGCGTGTATATGTAATTTTTTCTTTTAAAAAATGAATATTTAAAAGGACGATATAGTGTTAAAATACTTCAGATGCTAAATCTAATATACATTGTTTACTTTAATAATAATAATCATTTATTGCACAAAAATAACAGATTTTAATTTGGGGGGAAAACAAATACAAAAGTAATTATACAGTGGACAGAACACCAAGAGTCACAAGTACCATATTGGCGAACAAAAAAAGTATATGATATAAATTTACAAACACAAAAAAATAACAAATATTAAATCGCAAATAAAAAATATTATTATGGCAACAGAAGTGTCGGTGGTATATTTAAGATGGTTAGTCAATACAAATGAATTACTGTACAGTTATTTTATTTCAATAATTGAAGTATGCATAATCAAAAATAGTTCTCGATATCGGGGATATCAAACAAAAGATTTTTCAATTGGTTTTTGAAGGAAGTAAGAAGCGGAAGACTATTAAAAAAGACTATTTAAAAAATTTGGCAATAGATAAATAAAATTTTTACAGAAAATGTTCTTTTTAGGTTTAGGAATGATGTAAATATCATTAAGTCTTCTCGGGCTCATACATATCTGCTTATTGCACACATCAGGTTTATTAAAAATATGTAAACAAAATTTAAAGAAATAAATATAGCAGATAGGTAGAATATTTAACAATTTATAATTTTCAATGTTTACGCTCACATTTGCCTTTAACAAAAATTTAACACATTTATTTTGTATGTTTATAATCCTTTTGAGGTTTGTTACATGTGGGGTTTGTTTACCCCACTTTACTTACACTGCTGTGTAACAAAAAATAAAATGAATGCAACTTTTCTAGTTATTGAAATTTATTAATAAAAAAAAGAGTAACATAATAAATAATACATTTAAAAAAGTATTGCCAACTGCTCTAATGGCCCACCAGACTTTACTATAAACGTAATATTTGATAATCCTTTAATTTTAATTTATAAGGCATACATATCGTGTTTACAGAAAAAACGTTTAGGTTAATATATTTTAGCTTTCTTCCACACACGCTTTTTAACGTAAAAAGTGGAAGGTATTATAATCGTTCAGTCCGTCTCTCTGTCTGTCCGTCACCCACTTTCATAGCCCAAACTACAAATGCTACGGACAAGTGTGATACGGCAAAAAATTCAGCGCATCAAAACTAGAATACATTGAAAATTTCAGAAAAGAATTCGAAGTACTTCAATTATTTAAAAAAAAACTGCAAAATTTAATGCTCATTTAAAAAGCATACGAAACCCTTTTTATTAGAAATAAATTACCATTGCAATTCGCAACAATCAACTCAAGAAACTTTAATTCTTTTAAACAATAAATTAGAATAAATTTATTTTAGCGCCATAAATCAGTTTAAAATGACATCAAATATATTTCACAAAGATTCTTTGTATGTTGATATGAAATGTTTTCCTTCTATTTAAAAGTGAGGAATATTACATATTTATTCTTTGAAATATAAATTATTTTAACAAGCGATAACAAATAATTATTGAATTTTTGAAAGAAAATAAATGAAATTAGAATTCAGCGTGTCAATTTTTAATATAGAATTAATACTGTGTTTGGCGAATTTTTCCTGTTAAACAGAAATGTTGTGTGGAAGCGGGTTAAGTGACAGATTCTGTTAGAAACCTACTTTTTTTGTTAATGAGACACAACTCATAAAAAAATTCTCAAGACATTTCTTTTTCGTGTCCCCCCCCTCCCAAATTAACTAATTTTTTGGACAAATATACTTTTGAACCAAAATACTTTAATCTTATATAACTTTTTAAAGCCTCCATTTTTATCCAGCAATTGGTAATCCGCCTTCAATTTTTTTGTCACCACTGTATGTCCTGGAGGCCACAGGACTCCGGTCGCCGCCGTCTGGACAGCATTTGTCAATGATAATTGGCGCCAGAAAGCGGAGAAGGTAAATGGGGTGGCCTCCGCAAAGACTCAGGGAACAAAGAACTGGAGAAACCGATAAACGTCTAATAGGGGACGGTATATAATGTACGTACCTCTTCCGCCAAATATTTCTTCGGGGGGATAATTATGCCAACCTTGGAAACTCTGATATAGGGGAAGATAATCCTTGGGGTTGTAACATTTGCGCAAATGGGGTGGAACCCAAACTTCTAATAGGACTCAAAAGTAGCGTATTGTCATGCTGATTACTGGAAAAATAATAAAAAAATTCCCAATTAATATTAAGTGCTGCCGCAAAGCGGTTGAAGTTTGAAAAAAATGCCAAAAATCAACTCATTTTAATATTACCGCCAGAATTTACTGATTACATTTCGTGCTTCAAAAAAGACATAATATTATTCAGTTATATATCGTTATTATTAAAAAATATTATAAAAATTCTCTTTAAAATTTTAAATTCGCAAATTTTTTTTAAAAAATAAACGATTTTGATGAAAAATCACAAATTTATAGCTTTTTAAACTGAACCTGTTTGGAAGTTTAAATTATAAAAAAGTGCTCTTATACACAGGAATGGAGGTTTTATATTATGTTTAACCAATATAAACAAGGAACATATGGAAGTTTAAATTATAAAAAAGTGCTCTTATACACATTAATGGAGGTTTTATATTATGTTTAACCAATATAAACAGCAGCATAACAGTTATTACGAAATGTCAGGGCCGTAGTGTGGGTAATGGGTAAGTTTGCTCCACTATAGTTCAAATTGTAAAATGCAATCTTATTATTTCTATTTTGTGAAAAATAATAAGAAAAAGATAATCTGAAGCTTGCTATTAAAAAAGTTCCATATTTTGTAGCTATTGTCCCTTTCCATGTTTCCCCTTTAGCTAATGACCCAATATTCATCAGGAAGAGGTGGCTGCAATACGAGTTCTACTCACGCTGAACCATCAAACCAATTAAGATTTTTTGTTAACTGATTATGACAATGTCTTAAATTGTGCATTGTTATCAAATATTAGCAAGATCATGAAAGCAAAGTTACCTGAATATAACTGTCTCTGTTTGTTGGAACACACATTTTACCTGCATATTCTGTAACAAATCTTTTTAACATTGACAAAACGATAAGCGCCATTTATGAGCCACAAAGGTTCCAAAAGAAAAAGGGCGTTTTTCTTTTTTAAAACTTCAAACTGTAATGTAACTCAAAAATTGCTCTTAGAGAACATAATAAATGAAAATAGAATTTTTGATATCATATTTACTCAACTAACTATATATTCAAGAAACTTTAAATAACTTATATTTTACAATGTTGCAAAAAAATAAACTACGCACTATAATGGAAAGTAGTAAGTTTCAGGATGACAAAAATATGCTTTATTTGTATGACAGGAACAATTACTTTACTTAGCTAAGCTGACATGTGTTGTCGTTTCAACTGCTTTAAACATGTTTTGGGCCCTATACGTCACCGTATGGTACTTTTATTTAAACTTCATTTTGAACAGAAACAAATCTTTAATGAATAATTTACACTAATTTTGAGCTTACTTGATAAGCAGTTTTGTGAAATGTATAACTTTAAAACTGTTTGCACTTGTTAGTCATCAGGAATGACTCAAGGAATATGCCTACTGCCTACATGTCACGAATATCTTCTGGCGTTGGAAGGTTTATCACGTTTTGCTTTTTGAGAATCCAAAGTCGAACACCTGTTTTCCTGCTTAGTGTCTAGTAACTTAACTTTTTTTTGTATCTGTATTTAAGTTGTAACTGCTCATTTCACTGGAACAAATCGAGAACTTTTTCAAGTGGCATGCCATATTTTCGTACTTCAGTTATTCTCAAGTGGCCATGTGTGCGAATGGCAATAACGAATTTCTTTCTCTCTGTTATACATTACATGTAATCGCTTTCGCCCTTTTCTCGAAATGTATCAACCCATACTTATAGTAAAATTTAGAATTATGTTTTTTAGCTTGAATGCAGCACTGCGTTTAATTTTCAACAACTTAAAAAATATGTTATTTAAAGTTTATATTGAATCTAATATAGTTGATTGAGTAAATTTAATATCGAAAATTCCATTTTCATTTACTAACTTCTTTAAGCTCAATTTTTGATTCACATTAAAGTCTGAAGAGTTTTAAAAAACAAAAACGAAATAATACATTTAATTCGAACCAGACACTTTTGTAGCCCACAAATTGCGCTTTAATATGGTTTTTTTCACCTTAGAAAGAGGGGGTCTATGCTTTGATGATCTATAATTCTAATAATTGATAACAATACACAATTTAAGACATTGTCATTATCTAATAACAAAAAACCTTAATTGGTTGGATGGTTCATTGTGAGAGAACTCGAATTGCAGCCACCTCTCCCTGATGAATATTGGTCATTTGCTAAGGGAAAAAATGTAAAGGGATAAAAAAGCTACAAAGCTACTATAGCTACAAAATAAGGAACTTTTTTAATAACATGCTTCAGATTATCTTTTTAATTTTTTTTTCACCAAATAGAAAAAAATAGAAATAATAATATTGCATTTTACAATTTGAACTATAGTGGAGCAAACTTACCCTTTACCCCCCACTACGGCCCTGACTTTTCGTAATAACTGTTATGCTGTTTATATCGGTTAAACATAATATAAAACCTCCATTCCTGTGTATAAGAGAACTTTTTTATAATTTAAACTTCCAAAAAGGTTCAGTTTAAAAAGCTATAAATTTGTGATTTTTCATCAAAATCGGGTATTTTTAAATTTTTTTTTGCGAATTTAAAATTTTAAAGAGAATTTTTATGATATTTTTTTAATGATAACGATACATAACTGAACGATATTATTATTTTTTTTTAAGCACGAAATGTAATCAGTAAATTCTGGCGGTAATATTAAAATGAGTTGATTTTTTTTAAATTTCAACCGCTTTGCGGCAGCACTTAATATTAATTGGGATTTTTTAAAATTATTTTTCCAGTAATCAGCATGACAATACGCAACTTTTGAGTCCTATTAGAAGTTTGTACTCGAAAATTTACTTTTTTCGGCCCACCCTAACGAGCAATCATATACAAAAGTTTTATTGAGAGCCCGGCAAAATTTTCTGCACCTATAGTGCGTATAATCCTAGTCCAGGCATTGGACCTTGGTTATGGTTATAACTCATTATCATTTAAAAAGTTTTCTACCTAATTAAATACGTAACATTATGATGATATTTCAACGAGATTATGCTCTTAGTCTTAATATTAAATTTAGCTTTTAAAAATAAAAAAAATAGTTTTATGAAATAAATTTCAAAACGAGTATCAGCAAAATTTTCATTAAAGTAAAAAAAAAAGTGATTACACAAATTGTTGATTCACAAATTTTCGACAATGCCAAAAACAAGTATATTTAAAGCTCAACAATAAAACAATTAAATGATTTATTATTCCAAACTTCCAAGAGGCCCAGTGGCTTAGTGGTGGTGCTTCGCATTACCACTGCATAGGTCCGGGATTCAAATACCGGATCGGGCGAGGTTGACTCCCCCCTTTCATCCCTTAAGCGGGTCAATAAAATGGGGACCAGGCATGCTTGGGAACTGGGTGCTTGATGCACTCCACGTCGGAACCTTTTCAACTGGCCCGATCTTCTGTTCTTGAACCAGCACTGTTCTAGAGCTCGCTCTGAATGGAGCCACCAACCGTGCCGTTCACCGCAAACTTTTCTACTTCTATCTTGATGCATAAGGCACGCTGCTCACTTTCTGGCTACACATAGCCGTTCTTTACCTCTTCGTCCTTTAAGGCACATAATTTCTGCAGCGTCCTTTTTTTGTAGCTTAACTTAATTCTAATTGTTTTACCATAATAAATTTCCTTTGCTTTTTTTTTTGCTTTCGTCTTAATTCATTTTGCGCTTTACAAGGGTTCCAAATCACACGTTGAACACTGGGGGTTCCGTGTGAGGTTGACCACCTAACCGGGACATATGCCTAGCACCCCAGAGCCCTTGGTCATGTAAACTAAAATGGGCATGGCAGGCCTTGGTCCACTAATGGGCTGTTACGCAGAGGAGTTTAGTTTATTTTAGACTTCACCCAAGCTGATTACTACTTTTAAATAAACTTACAACATCGTAAAGACCCGAATGCTGATGTGAAATCATTTAATAATTGTTTGCATTTATGTCGTGAAAACAAAAGTATCTAAATTTTTATAAAACATGTACACATAAACCTGTGCAGAAAATGTTCTAAATTTGAACTTACTTATTGAGATGAAGAAAGTAATCATCTTGCTATTAGTATGATCTCCAATCCTGCTCTTATGACTAGAGAACAGGCGCGAAAAACTGTGAGTACACTTATTTTATATTTTACTTCGATAATAAGCAAAATAAAATCTTAAAAAATAAAACGATAAAAAAATATTTTCATCTTTAGGTAGCACGTGCTTGTGGAATTTCTTTGACGTTTTATTTTTTTGTTTTGTTAAGAATAAAAAATAAAATGCACTCTTAAGTGCTTTAAAATAAATCAGCCCATATTTTATTTTTTCTTGATATTTTCTGTTTGAGAGTATAATCGCTGGCATGTAGGCGCCAATCTTTTTTCTCAAAAAAAGAAAACCACCCAATAATGTCTGCATAAAACTAAAAATCAAAATAAATAATTAATAAAAAAATTATATCGGAAATCCCGCGCTTAAATTTCTATTAGATGGAAAACTATTCCGAGGGGGGTGAGGAATAGGATAGTGGTGCAATATCGTGTCCTTCACAGATTTGTGATTACTAAAAAAAAGCAACTCATAAAAAACGCAGAAGTGGCGCCAAAGTATCATTTTATCTGAATTGGAGCTTTTTTTTCAATCTCTCCTCCTGCACATTAGAAGTGTTAAATAATTTTGTTTTACACAGATTTAATAAATGCAAAATGTTTTTTTTTTCCAATGAATTTTTTCTCTTTGGATTTTTTTTGTTAACAAAAAAAAAAAAATACTAATTTGGGTTCTGGAGGTTTTTGACCCAGGAGGATTTTTCCTGGAGGATTTCATATCTTTCAACATTAGGTTGTGTGTATTTATAGCATACTTTATGGTTACTTTACATTTTAACATAGTTTCTTTACTTAACTGGTCTAGATAACTGCTTAGTTTACCCTAATAATTGAACTAAGGATATCTCTTAAAAACATTAGCAGCATTTTTCTCTCTATTTTATTACTTGCAAAAAAAGTCTAGCTAAACTATAGGATATTTGGTATAATAAGGGTTTTGCATAAATTAACTATAAATGGAGAAAGATTCTGATTTAAATTGGTTCTTCAGATAAAAGCACTATCTATTTGCTATCAAAAGTCTATTACTAACTAAAATTAACATGCACTTTTTAAATATTACTTTGTGACTCATAATCTAGATTTTTTTTATTTAATCTATATTAGAAAACTATTATATACTATATTAAGCTATTATATTAAACTATATTAAGCTATTAGGAGTAGTAAGACATACCTTTTTGATTTTTAATTGCTTGTCCTTTTTCAATTTCACTGTTAACATCAAAATTTGAAAACTGCTCAGTCATATCTCCTAAAACACACACGGATTAAAATCAGAAAATAAAAGTATTAAGACATAGTTTTGAAACTAATATTTATTACCTTCTTCATCTTCTTCTTCAGATAAACTTTCATCTTCCTCGCTTTGATCTGCATCACTGTAAAAAAATAATTTTAAGTAATAAATTTCTCACTGCTATATATAAATGTATAGCAAATATAAAATACTTGTATTGAAACACCAGTTAATTGGTAGGTCAATGTACAAAGTCGACAAGTCTTGTAAAAATACGATGACTACACTAATTTGTACACATTACTACTATTTTGAAGGATTTAACAGGACATTATTTTACAATGCAATACCAATAATAATATAAAATCCTGTTTTAGTATGCAAGCATAAAGTTGGTTACATACTTTTATCCATATACTGGTTAGTGGTTATAGAAGTGCATGAATCATTATGTACTATAACACTAAACTCAGCAAGCTGCAGATGCATAACTGATAAATCTTGCACTTGTTAAGTAGTAGTATTTTTTTTAAAGGACATGTTATAAAAAAAAGCTCAATGTGTTTAAAATAGTAGTTATGTATACAAATTAGTGTAGTCATGGTATTTTTACATGACTTGTTGACTTTGTACATTGACCTACTAAGGGAGTGTAGATACATATTTATAAACGGAAATAAATTTTATAACACATAGTTGACTAACCTTTCATTTGACTGCTGAGCCACAAACTCTTTAAAGTTTTGTAAATCGGAATCGCTTACATCATCTTCTGCCTCATCAGAATCTGATAAACTGTCTCCACCATTCGAACCAGCAGATTTAGGAAAATCTATCTCGTCATCTAAAATTTCAAATAAAATATGCAGCAGACACAAATTTAATTCAAAAATCTACATTAAATAAAAATTCAAGTTTGATTAAATTAAATAGCTATTGAATTATTTGAACTAGCATTACCTCCATATCATACTAATAATAAGACTGTGTGGACCCAATATGGCTTTATTTGACACTTAGAATTTCTATCCATAGCAAGACAAAAATAAAATGTGAAAAAAAAACTATGTACTTAATTTTTTTAAAGAGAAACACTGGTTTAAGGCATTTACACAGACCCACTAATTTCTTTTAAAAACAAAATATCTCAATAGATGTAAAATAGGCTAATTACAATAACAAACTCTAAATCAGTCAATCAACAAATCATGAAAGGTAAATATTTAATTAGATTATTATTCAGGTAGAATTCATTTTCATAATTTTTCAATTAATTTGTTTCTTGTAGCACCGATTGACATTTCTAAATAGTATGAAATATTGTATGTAAAGTAAACTCATTGATTTATCGGTCGAAATATATATCTGTGCCATATTTCACAAGCGGTTCAGTGCTATGAAGGATTTGGTTGCAAGGCCTAAAGTTGTCAAGAAAGAGAACATTAAAACTTCTCATGTGAAAATTAGATTTTAAAATTATTATTTGAGGTGGAAATTCTTTTCCAGTGAGGCTCAACTTTTCATAATTAGGACAGCTTGTGAAAATAAGTGTATTTACATTACAGTAACTGATTAGTAGTTGACGTAGACTGACCAGAAAATTGTTTGGTCTGAACATTTTCAAGATAAATATTTGTTTCATTACCTTTCCTAAAAATAGGACCTAAAGTCTGTCGAGAAACTTTCTTCCCTGAATAAGTCGGATCAATGTCCTCCAACAGAGGAGCTGTTCTTCTTCTAAGATCGCTTACTTCATTATCATCTGCATCTTTTACATCTTCAGTATAAAAAGTTTTTGCAGCTTCTAAAATAATTATGGTATATTAATTATAGTCATTATAAGATATAGTATATTAATTTTTTAATACTGAAAAACAAAGATGTAATACAGGGTGGCTACAGAATCTGTGAAAAAAATTTCCCTGATTTCCCCGACTAAATGTAATTTTTTTCCCTAATTAGCGGCAATTAACTATTTTAACATTGTTGCTTTCTCCTGGTATTAGTAAAAAAACTTACCAGTTTATTTAACATGAATAAAAAAGATTTTTTTAAAGAGGAAATTTAATTTAAAAAAAAGAAATTGAGCTTTTTAGAAGAAATTTATAAAAAAACAGCAAACAGTAAAACCTTTATAATTTTTTTTCCGGGTTCATTTAATAAAAATGACATATAAAACTGCAATTATATATAAAAAAAAGTTTTTAGGTTTAGAAAATAAACATATATTATTAATAAATGTAAAAATTATTTACTGTTACTTAAGGTTAGATGTACCAATCTTTTTCTGAGATTACCCAATGATTAGCTCTTTTTTAATAAAAGACATATGCTGTTAGTCCAATTGACGTTAATTATCTTAAAAAACTGTTAACAAAACTTGTAGATTTGGTGTTAGTACTCCAAACTTTGCAACCCTGTTGTTAATGTCTGCCATGTATTTTAAATTGCTTCGTGTATTGATTTTTTTCAATAATAATAACAACAAATTGGTTGTCAAGACTTTATTAGACACCAACTCGGATCAGATTTACTGTACCTTTGGCGCAATGTTTTTGGATTTGGCGATAAATTATTTTTTCTGGCAGCCTGTCTGACTTTGACTGAAGATTAGAATTCTATGACTTCGCACCGATGCGTTTTCCGGCAACCCTATCGGACCGTTGGTTGAGTTTTCATAAGTAATATTACCATACAATCTTTTCTTTGAATCGTGGTTTTTAAAAAGAGTCGCCAAAATACGGACTTTTGGCGCGATTGTGGAAAATTCGCTAAGGGGGACCGTACAGTAAATCTCTACCCACCAACTCTACTAATTGTGAACTTGCCATATTGTAAATAAAAACCAAAAAAAACAAATGACTACATCTAATAAATATTTTAAGCCATTGAAATTCTGCGATAGAAAAAAAGGAATGCATCATTTACGTGTGCGAGTACTAATACGTATTACGAAAATAACCATATAGTACAATACACACTACAAGGAGGAGTGGCGTATCATACATGAGACTCAGAAATTGCCCAATAACACATAAATTGGTGTACAGTCTGGATAAATGCGACCAGCTATTATATCATAGTTGAACCCTATGTTTCTATTACCAGTATAAATTGAATGATTAGAAAGTTTTACCAACTTTTAATACCTGATCTGATAATGCATAATATATTTAATTCAACCTATTAGAAAGGGATTAAAATTCGTTAAAATTAAGGGACAGTCTATACTGCTATCTACGCACATAAATAATAATAAAATATAATAGGTCACTCATTTTACCGTAATTTATATCATCTTCTGGATCAAGGACTTCAGGTGTTGGATTTGTTAATTTGGCAATTTTTTCGCCTAGTGAAACCATGTTGTTTGATTGAATTCGGTATTCTAATTAAATTACTAGTTAATGAGCAGAAATTTTTCGTTAAACTAATTTTGCGAAATAATAAATATTTCTATAATACTAAATACACATGGTATAAAAAAAAAATCACTTTTCCATTTCAAGAAGTAAACAAGTGGGTACATGTATTTTCGGGCTTTTGTGCTTGATCAGATAAAGCTTCGTCAAAGACAGATTTTTTACTGACACAGAGAGAGAAGTTACACCTAGGTCACAGGTAAAAATCGAGCCCGCACTTGGTACAGTGTGTAGAATGTTAGCGTAATAGGCTGCGATCTTAACCACTAAGCCACTAAAAACCCAAGATGTAAACATTAAACAATAGGCCGTGACTATTCAGCCGACATTGGTCGAATAGTAAAAAATACTATTCAACCGACATCGATGAAATCGGTGGTATATCGATATTGGTTAATCGTATGCATCGATGAAAACTTATTCAGCCGACATGAACGATCTTGAACACAGGAAGCGAATATTTTGTAATTTATCAAAAAAATTCAAGATGAAAGGAAACTGAAAAAATATGTTGAACTTTTGGTTTTATACATATTTATAAGATAAATTAACACAAGGTTCGGGACGAGACTGTTTGACATAAAGAAAAATATCGCTTTGGTAATCAAGTCACTGTACTAGGCGATCATGAAGGCGACAGTAATTTTTCAAAAGTCCTCACACTATTCTGATTTTTAAAAAAAATTATACCCAGTACAATGTATTGAATAAATAACTTTCTTTTCAGCGAGATAGATTAATGTAATATATAGTCTCAAAAGTATTAAAAAAGGATTATTTAAAACTTATTAATAATATTTTTTTAGATATGTTTTCTGGACCTTTGTAGTTGTTTCTGAAAAACCATTTGTGTTTTATGCACTTCACTAAAGAGTTTCATCAAAATACTTTACAATATAATAAAAAAATCCTCAGAAATTCAAAATTTATGAATTTTTCCAAATATTTAAAGTTTCTTAATAAATAGTGAAACTCCTACAATTTTCTTTCAAACCATATAGCATTACAAAACTATGGAACTTTCAGCGAAATTATTTTTCTACTCTTCGATTAACTACAAGCTTAACTTTTATTGCTAATTTTTTACAAAATTATTTTTTCTATGTGGTTCCATTGCAGTGTTTAAGCTGGGTTTTGAAATTTTTTAGCATTTTAGCTAAAATAGAACATTTAATTTTAGCTTTTTTTCAAATGATTTTAGCATTTTAGCTAAAGTAGAAAATTTAATTTTAGCTTTTTTTAAATGATTTTAGCCTTTTAGGAAAAACAAGTTCAACACATTTTAAAATAATTTATTACAAACTTTAAATACATTATCATATTTTAAGTTTCCATGATTCTTCGAAGCTTTTTTGCTGCCCATGGTTTTGAAAGCCGCATTGAAATCAAAGTTTTCTCTTGGCGGCCCTTCAACATTTACCATTAGTAAATTATTTACATTAGATACTAAAAGTCTGTGGCGAATGTCTGTTTTAATTAAGTTCATTGCAGAAATGGATCGCTCACAGTCAACAGTCGTCAAAGGTATTGACCCGCAATAGTCCAGAATGCTGGTCACAATTGGCAACTGTTCAGTCAGCTCATTCACATTAACAAAATCTAAAAGTTGAATAAATGACAGGCTTTTACATCTTACTTGAACTATTTTTTTAAAAATAGTTGTCATTCAGACAACGCTTTTTTTTACGTTAAATATGTTGCTATAAACAGGATTTGACGATAAGTTTATGCATATTTGTTGTATCTCTTCATTATTTTTAGTATATTTTTGCCTAAAACTATTTGCAAAGAAGCAGAACACAATGCAGAATATGGGAATGAATTCTGCATTGTGTTCTGCTTCTTTGCAAATATTTTTAGGCAAAAATATACTAAATAATTGCAGTTCGTGAAAATCACCTAATCTGCTTTCAACGTGTCCATTAAAGGAACGATCGGATCCGTTCCGCCCCTCTGTTTAGTTTCGCATTTTAGCGAAAGTGGATGTCAAGATTTTCGCAAAATGCGATTTCTTTTCTCATTTTGCGAAAAAAGCGATCGCAGCTTAAACACTGTTCCATTGTCACCCCATTATGGAATGTAGCATATTCATAGTAAATTACAGCCTGTAAAACACATATATACTATTTTAAAATATTGAAAGGGTCATTTTTAAATTTTGAAGATATATTTTTATAATTTGACAAAAATTTTTATTGTGTAGCATACCAGCTTACATAACATAAAATTAGAAAGAGACAAGGCCTGTTCTTCCATAAGGCCCGGGCCCCTAAATTTCAGTTTCTATTATGCTAAATGCTGTAAATCCCCAAAATATCAGTAAACTTTAAAAAAAAATTCTGATACTCCACCTTTGTTTTTTTGCTACATTTTAACTATGAAATTGACCTAACGTGATTGTTTTGATCGATGTTTATGAGGAAGCCTATAAAATTGTAGCAAAAATTTGATACATCGGTCATATAGTATCATTTACTAGAAATCATACACAAAATTTTCCGTAAAGGGGCCCCAAAATAGGCTGTTGCCTATAGTCTGAGATTTCCTAGAACAGGCCCTGGAAAGAGAATACTACACTAATTTGATATCCCTACGTGCAATAGTTTTAATTCTAAACCTGTTAAAAGACATTTAACTGCCCATTTTTTTTCGTTCTTTGATTTATTCAATAACTTGTCTTTTTTTTCTCGATCAGGTTAAGTATGATTTTCGACTTAAGGAGTAGCTTATGCACTTTCTGGCTCAGGGCAGGGGCGATTCGAAGTTGGGGTTCGTGGGATAATTATTGCCCCCAAATAGGCAAGAACGATAAAATCGTTAAAAGCATTCGCCAATTACTATTTATTACGGCTCTAGTAGGCCTTAGACAGAACCCACCTACCTACTCTATATAAATCTATGGTTTATGAATGGATAACTTCTGTTTTGTTTGGGTGCTTAGATTACATGTAAAATCATTTATTGTACAAAAACAATTATTTGACTTGGAAATTATTCACAAATTGTGCCAAAATTGCCTTTGAAGCTTAATATCTCAAGTTCATATTTTACATTGATGTCAATGATCATTACTACAATGAATTTTAAAACAAAAGAATAACTATCATTATTTAATATTTCTAACCGGTTTTAAATTGAAGGGTATAACCCTCTTATTCTTAAAGAATTTGATATTTTCAACAAAATTAATCCTTTTCACCTATTTTCTACAAGTTAATCTAAGTTACCACCATATTACCTATAAAATTTCAACTAGTTGAGAGATATAAAAGGGCATCAACTCATATTTAAAAAAAATTCTTGTAAAATATACAGCATATTAAAATGCATCTGTATAGACATAAATGGATAACTTTTGCACTGAATTACCCATTAGTATATTTTCTTATTATTCAAAACAATGATCAGTGTCATTTTTAGTGGTGACGGTTATTTGTCCGCAGGTTTTAAAAAAAAACATTGGCATAATTTCGAATCACGGTTCCACCTGAGGGTGTACCGAATGTAACCTAGACCAATATCGTACTCGGTGTCATAACTGAGTTTTTCACAAATGCTTTACCATGCACAAGCCATTTAAACAATTAAAATCAACAGTCATTTTCTTGGCTGCATATCTTTTATAAGATACCCATAACAAACTTTTCAATTCTATGCCTGGACTAACAGGTTTGAAGACCAACTAGACTACTTGGATCAAACTACTTCACAAGGGTTACGAATATTTGTTCTGCCTTTGATTACACTAAACAGTCAGAGAATGATATAGATGAATTAAATTCGCACTAGAGTTGGTGAGATTTTCCACAAAATGTTAATAATTTAAATATCTTTTCTTGATGTAAATTGTGTTTCACAAATGATAGCCCCTTTACAAAACTAATCTCAAATGAAAGAGAAAGTCTAGATCTCAAATGAAATTATAAATGACTAACAGGTTTGATTATAAACATCATTGAAGGGGAGGCCTTATAATTCTATATCAAATATTTAATATTATTCTTAACTTATTATTGATACTTACGCCAAATATTGTCTCATTTTATATACAATTCTTTGAAGAGATTCCAATACATGTTCACAATAAAACAGTAGTGAATTATAGTTAATTTATAAACTGAATTATAGTTATAAAATTATTCAGTTCAGGGTGATCCAAAAATAACACCCATTTAATACTACATAGCATAAACTGTGTATCATTACTATTGGATCACCCTGCATATTAGAAAGATAAAGCATAAGAAAAAAGTTTTACAACGAATCTACAATGAAATAGTTTTATTCAGATATTCTTTACAATAACATCTGGTAATTTATGATGACATTGAATATCATTAAACTAATGTATGTACAGGATGTGAAGTTATTCCAGCTAATTTCTATTAACGTCTGAAACAGGAAAACATTTATATAAATACACATGAAACAAGAATTCACTTGACTATTTTACTTGAAAGATACATGTAAATTTTCTTGAATGTTTTTACACTCACTTATTGGCAATCTTGGTGCCAAATTTACAATGAAAAAATAGGGCCAGCCTCGTCACTGGCTGCAGTTCAAAATTAAGATGCCCTTTGCCAGCAGCCCAGATGAATCCAACACCAGCCACCAACTCATGTTCAAACCCGGGCCAAAAGCTTGGGAGTGTGACTAACCGTCACCTGCAGCTACAGCAATATTTTACCAAAAAATATTTGATAATGAATGCTAACAATAAGCAGTCCAAAATCAAATGTCATTTAGTTTAGGAAATGGGGTGCATTGTCAACAGCTCTGCCTGAAAAAAAAGACAAGACATAGGATTAAAACACTATTTAGGAGAATATGTTCAATATGTAAACCAACGTGGGAAATTCTGTGGGTAACGCAGTTAAAAACAAGTTTTGACAAAACAAGACAAATTAAAGGCATTTAAATGGAATAAATAATGTAGAACATTTAGCATGTTCCTGGTCCAATGGTTTTCCAAGCTTGGCAGCCATAATAAGTTGGCCTTTTACTACTATATTAATGGTAACCCAAAAGACAGTTGCTAAATGAATGCATACCTGCCAACTACTACGGATTGTCCGTAGTTTCTACGGACGAGGGTATCAAATTACGGAGTTACGGAAACATTCAAAACTATGGATAAGCTTTGATCAAAAATACAAAATTTATTTTAGATATTTGTTTCGCCATGGTATTAGTAATTTTTTAGCATTTGATGAATCAATAGGTTCGTCGGCCTAGAAAAACAAGGCTGATGATTTTCATGGGATTAAAAAAAAAATCTAAACGATGTATATTTCATTTGCGGAAATAAAATGCTCAAATGAGGATCAATTTTAGTTTAAACTATCATCGCACTAGAGCTACACGAGGGCTATTGGCGACGGGCGTCATATTTTAGAACCACAGTCTAGTGACGTGAGGATCAAAGATGAATGAGGATCAAAGTATTTTTCTTCGTGCGGAATGTAAACCTACCCACGACGACTTGTAACATATATTCTCTTGTCATGTCATGCATATATTCTCCTGGATGACAAACCAGCCACCACAATGAATGGTAAATTCAGTACAGCATCTTAAATAAATTCCATCAATTAGTGCAATATTTTCTTTCTAAAAAGATAATATTTAAGGCAGTACTTAAATGACGTGAGAGCTTGTAGCACTGCTTCACTTTTAAGAATTTAAAACATTTTTAGTAGTTAGACTTGTTCTCACATGAATGAGTAACTACACTGATTAACTTCTTTTGAAAGAGTGCTTCACAGACACAATGTAAAGTAGAGGCTTGGTATCAGTTAAGAGTAATAGTAATTAACAAAAAAAAATTCAAGACAAAACATATAGCAATAATACCGAAAAACAAAGAATGCCGATAGACCACTATTTTTTCTTATATGAACTATTCCATTAAAATAAATATGCATTATGATATTGTAGATAGATATTTGCATGTATTCAGAGTAAGTGTTGTCAAATCACATGTTCTAGAACACGTAATCAAGACTTAACTAAAGTTAAATAACTTGTGCAATGGAAAATAATATAATTGCAAAAATATTACTTGGATTGCCGACTATTATCTGTACACGTTATCTGGTGATTTCTGCCACCAGACACACAGGCGTATTTGATGCTGGGTTAATTCCTAGTTTCGGTATACGGCGACTTTTTGAAAATTTTGGCGACAGAAAAAGGGCGATAAATAATTCCAATATGGCAACCATGTACTACTTTACTCCCGCGCATACTGCGATGTTTATGGCAACCCTAAAACCAGACGGGGGGGGGGGGGGGGGAGAAAGGAGGTTTGCACTGTGATTTTGCTTATATTTTGTTAGGATTCGTTCAGTCGTGAACGCAACGCTCATTTCCGGTCTAGCGTTTTTTCAGATGGATGATGCTACTGGGATATTGGTTGCTATTGTTAACGCGTAAATCTTCTGGATTTTAATTTAAATTTTCTCAATTATTGCCTTTAAATGCGAAATGTTTAATAAATTTAATTTAAACCCTTGAATAACAACGGAAAAGGTGATGGATTCTATCCCATTGGATTTTTGACGCGCGCACGCCTTTGTTGTGTACCGGAAAATTCGCTGCGTAATTATAGGTCTTTATTCATAATATTATTATAAATTTTTGGCTTTTTCAATTATTTTAATTATTTGCTGCGTACCTTGCCTTTATTTCGAAATTTTTTCAATATTCGCATTTTTCATTAATAATTTTGCTGCCGGATATGTGAACGTTTTAATAATCGGCGGAAACTTATTTTATAAAAAAAATACCTTTTTTGCTGTATTTTTGCATGCTATTATCGTCGGTTAATTGTCCGTGTGGCTATTGTCAACGTCAGATTTGATAATCTTGTTGTCATGTAGTGCTACGGATTTTGAAAATGGCGGCCATTTTTTTCAAAAACAACGCTTCCAGAACAGCGTCACGTGATCCACAGTTGTTTGACTTCGCGGTTTCCGAGTAGCATCGTCCAATCACGCGTCGCCATGCGATGTTTTCTCGCCAACAAGTTTGGCGAGAAATAAAAAGTCGCCGTATACCGAAACTAGGAATTAACCAACAGAGCCTACAGCAATGCAGTGCCTATATATAATTAGCAATCACATCGTTAATCGTCACATAAGATTACAAAAAATTCGTACACGCAGCAACAACTCAACATTTTGTCGGCTGGAACAGCCCAAAACAACTCAACAAAATGTTGGCTGAATAGTCCAAAATACTATTCGACCGCATTTTTGCGGCTGAATAGACACTCCGTAAACAATAACAAGTCAAGTTTTGAGATCTCAGTTCAGTTCTTATTTTGTATTAATTTTTTTTATATTCAATGTGTTTTATGTTTTGAGTGGCACGGTGGCACCATAAACTATGAATGAAAAGAAATTCTTCCTCAAGCCACGATCATAGAGGCCGCGATTAGTTAATCAATGTCACCAGTCACATGGGTACAGAGCACCAATCAGGACACCGATTGAAGGAGCTGCAGGAATGATAGCATTAAGAATAAGCCAATGGATATGTTTCACGTGGCAACAGTTCCAACGGTATTGCTTTCAATTTTAGTTTCTACGGAATTACAAATGATTTGAATAATACAATATTTTCTCTGTTCGTGAATGAATCACGTTAAATTTCTATCCTATAATTTCGCTTACTTTTCTTTGCGTAAGACAAAATATCATATAATCCAACACATACATTTTTATTTTGGTAATGTTGTTCATACTTGAAATGGGTTTGTTTCAGATGATGAACCTCTTGTTTTCATTTTTACTTTTCCTGCGATTTCATTGGTTGTTTCGATTTTCCTCTCAAATGCCACCCACATTCTGGTAGTTGGGGCAACGAGAGAGCTGATTATTTTGCAATGACTGCCACGAAGCCCTGCACGAAGCGGGAAATTGATTTTCAAGTCAATGTTCCTCAATTGTATTAAATAAGAAGATTTATAGTGGAAAGTGTCCAGAAATAATGGAACGAACTATATGTTAACTCGGATAAAGCAAGTATCACGAAGAGATTTTTCCCAAGCATAACTTTAAGAATGTCTTGCCGTCACTTTTTATTAACTTTAAAATTACGCAATTTCCTATAGGTCACTGTTATTTTAAAAAATACCTCCAACAGATTCAATTTAAGTCCAAATGCAATTTGCTACTGCAGTGTCGGAGGATGTGAGGACACCGAGCACATTCAATTTCTGTGTTAAAAATTTGCCTCACAAAGGAATGTCCTTAAATTAAATTGTCCTTAAAAAAAATGTCCTTAAAAATGATTAACTTGCCTTCTGGTCCGATTGCTATGGAATCTAAGTTGGGTTGGGTGCTCCTTGGGAAATGTTTTGACTCTAACGCTCAGTCGATCGTGGGAACGAGGAATGATCTAATGGATTTGTAAACTTAAATATGGCGAGCCATGTGGTGAATCTCTTAACAAGAGAACGTTGCATAAGTGACTTATGGCGATTGGATTCTTTGGGTATTAATGATCCTAACGACGACGAAATGGCGAAAAGAGTTGAAAACCATTTTTTGAGCTCGATACACTTAGATAATGACGGGAGGTATGAAATAGCATTACCATTTGTTTTGGATAAACCGCGACTGCATTTAAATATAAACATTGCAGAAAAGAGCGCTTTGAGTGTAAAAAAAAATAATTGGGTCATATCAAATTAAGGATTACGGAGCGGTTTTTACTGAGTGGTTGGACTAGGGAATTATTGAGAGGGTGGAAAATGAGGAAAAGGTAAAAGTAATGGGTTGTCATTATTTGCCACACCAACCAATATTAGGGAAGTAGCTCCCCTGTGCGTCCCGTGTTCAACGCTGGTTCCGCTGCGGCTGGTATGTTGTCGTTAAATGCTTGCTTAGCGACTGGACCTAATTTTTTTTCACAAATTCCTTTCATTCTTAATAGTTTTAGGAAAAATAAAATCGCAGTTTCCGGGGATATTCAGAAAGCCTTTTGTATGGTGGGTATTCAGGAAAGCGATCGAGACTATTTAAGATTTTTATGGTGGGAGGATGATAATTTAAATAAACTTGTTACATATCGGCATAAAAGAGTTGTTTTTGGATAAACTTGCAGTCCTTATCTTTTAGCTGCTACTTTACGATATCATTTGAATACGGTTTCGGAAAAATTAAAAGAAACGGCGGTCTTCCTTTTACGTTGATAATTGCCTCACGAGTGTAGATTCGGAGGTCGAAATGGTTAGATTTATTACCGAATCGCAAATTATTATGTCTGCCGGACTTTTCAATTTGCGGGGTTGGCAAACTAATGTTCCGTTTTCTGTTATGAACGAGTGTCAGAGTTGGAAGGGCCTATTACTAAACGAGTCGTTTTGTCTAAGGTGCATCAAGTGTTTGATGTAATAGGGTGTACCGTTCCGGTTTTGTTATTGCCTTAACGCCTCCTTCAAAAAACTTGGAAATTAAAACTTAAGTGGGATGATGTTCTTCCCGAAGATTTTGTCAATTAATTGAAAAAGTGGATTAGCCAATTACACTTACTAGTAAATATAAGGGTACCCCGGTCCGGTGGCTGGCAATAGAGCCTATAAATCAGATGATAAGCTGTCACCTATTTTGTGATGCAAGCTGTCCTGTATTGAGTGCTTGTCCTTAATAGAGTGCTCCTCCCACGCGCATGCGCTGAGAGAGCTTTAACCCTGAACTCCCTCCTCTGATTCCCCTTTAAGGCAGACTTTTTAAGATGCTCTCATGAGAAGAAGATGCGCAGTTTGGCGCTCCATATTTTCTATTGTCTCTGTGTGTGTGCTGTAATTATGTGCTGTTATGTCTTTTCATTAATAAAGTAGCTCAGTAGATTATCTCCGAACCCTTCTTTCGTCATATTTACGAAGGAAGAAGTGACAACTAGTAAAAGTTCGTTTCCTGTTTTTAATAAATTTATTGATGACACTTATGAACCTACCTAATTTTCCAATTTATAGATGATTCATGTTCAGGACAATAACTTAAGACGCAGAGACCGAATAACCGTGAATATTTTTTCAAACGGTTTTTTATATGATAAATGTAACTAACTTACAGGGCTAATCCCAATTTTTCAAATTGGTTCGAATATTTTGTTGTAAAATTATTTATTTAAAATTGTATTGTAGTCGTATATTCGAACCGATATCAAAAAGTGGCATTATAGAGCCCTTTACTCAGCTACATTTATCACATAAAAACCGTATGTAAAAATATTCAATACTATCGGAGACATGTAGTAGCTTAGAAAACATTGTTTCCATTGGATTTTCAGATTGACACAGAGGCACTTTGGTTCAAAGACCTGTGGTCATTCGGTCTCATTATTCGCCGTTAACTCGACAAAACCGAAAACTAAATGCAGCCACTGCCAGATCTTTGACGGCAATTTATTTGGTTGTTAATTCTTAATTTTATTTGTTTATTTTTTTTAATTGAAGGGAGGTGTGTTGGACGAATGTCAACAATGGGAAGTTGAAGTTTTCATGTTTTTTAGGTCTAAAATGTATTGAGTTTATAAATTTTATATTTTCCTCTGAAAATGTGTTTGTATTATAAGTATTTATTAATGTTGTTATTCTCTCTCTCTCTCAACGGTGTTTGGTGTTTTAAATAAAAAATAAAATGAATCTTTTTAAATAATATTTATTTTCAATATTGTAAAAAAGAAATTATTTTCATAAGTAACAAAATTAATAATGATAATATCTTTATTAATTCAGGGTGCTCAAATGTCAAAATAGTCGGTTTTAGTAATAACAAACATTGGTGTTCTTTATTGTTTCAAAAAAAAAAATAGAATAAAATGCATACTTATGTTATCAAAAATATAATTTAACAACTTGTAATATAATAAATTTCTGGAAAACAATTCAAAATTGGATTTCAAATTTATAAGGCAGAAAATAATTTTAAAGATTGTACAAGTGTCAACGATTTGTCGACACAGTGGCTGCGAGGCATTACGTGGCTGCCTTATAAGCCCAAGATCGTAGATTCAAGACAAGACTGAGTCGGCAGATTTTCAGGATGGGAATTTCGTTGGCGTGCATGACGCATGTCTTATGATTTCGCGGCATGTAATAGATTCCTTGTGAGTACCCACTTGGCTTGCGTTCTCTCGGCAAAATTAAGTCTGGGTACACTTTAACATCCACCGAGCTCAGATTCATTATTTTTATATGAGCGTCAAAATTGGTAGCAAGAGCCACCTAGATGGTGTCACAAAAATGACTCTTAATTCTGAGGATTTACCAATTCTGAGAAAGGCTTGGTCCGCCAAAAGAAAGAAGCCCCGTTTAGGAAAAGAGAATCATTGATTTTAGTATAAAATAAATTATAATGAATTATTTTTTTATTAACTTTTAAATTGAACTAAAAGAAAATGTGTTTAATTTTAAAATGGCAGCTACTTAGATGTATTTCTTGAGGGAGGGTCATAAATGAAGAGTACAGGGGAAAACCCCCTTCATCAACAGGGAATCTGTCCGTATTGAGGTCTGCTTGGCGAGTAGTGGCTATCGGAAACCTGTTCCTCCCTTGGTTCTTTTTCCTTGGTTAAATAGTCAGAATATTGTCTGGCTTGAATCTCGATCATAGAGATAGTAAACCCGTGCGCCGCGCAATAAGAACCAAGGCAAAACTGGTTTCTTCTTAGGCGATGACTCGCTATCTTCGCCAAGCAGACCTAATGCAGAGAGATTCCCAGGCGACGAAAGGGTACTCCCCCTGTACTCTTCAAATGTAAATTACAGGTGCCTAGAATTACAAAAAGGTTTCATATTTTTTTTGCCATGCTTTAAAAGTCGTATTATATATTTAATTCTTAAGAATCTACTCACAGTATTCGATATCATAATTATCATTTATTACTGTTACTTAATGACCAAAATAATTTTTAAAAAACCTTATGCGAAGTTTTCGAAAAATTGAATATCCAAGCAAATACTCTAAAAAAAGTTTTGGGGAAGTTAAACTAATAAGATAATAAACTTAAGTAATATTTTTAAAACATGTCCCTAATATTTGCCATTTTCACACTTTAAAATACTTTTTTTATGAGCTTTAGCACCCTAAAACATTTTCCATGTTGTTTTTTTAAAAATAAATCATGCACTTGGAAGTCATTTCAAAATCTCTCCCTCAAAAATACCATCAAAGTATAGTGATAAGAGTGCTGCCATCACCTTGCATTATGAATTTACATATGATGCAAAATTTATTGTGTGGTACCGGCGAAAACGTTTGCTTCACTGGCCATGATTGGATATGCCCATATTCTCCTTTTAAACGTTAATGGAGTAAATTATTCATGTTACTCTGCACGTCCTGAAACATTAATTTGCTGTAAAACAAGCATTATACAATCTTTTACAGTGCATTATACAGCATTCATTGAATGTATTTTATAAATTGATTATATAAAATATGTATAAGTTCATCTTCATAATTGTAAATTCGCGTTATATAAACTCAAAATAATATTTCTAACTCCTAGGTGCGATTTCTTTGTAAAGGCGTTTGTCATAGCCGAGAACTTGATTCTGCATTTCCATTAATCGCTCGAGAATTCAGATATTTTTCTTTAAACTGCCAATATGCTTTGGTCCTTAATTTGGTATGCTCCTGTAAAATACAAATAAAAAAAAGATAAAAGATTAAAAAAAATTAAGTATTAAAGACCAATATGTCTTACAAAATAAAATCAATAAATTCAAAGCTTAACATTTTAGAAAGTTTGTCTTGTTCTTGTATTTATACGTAGTTACGCAAAGCTTTTAATAACGGTAGTTAAAAAGCTCAAATATTAAACATAAGATTATGACCACTTGTAATGCCCCCATCCCCTTTTCCCGTGCATCACTGGTATGAACCCTCTATATGGTATAAATGTTCCCGCCCTGGAGACTCTCTGGCTAATGGTTTTAATAACCTATGGAGAAATTGGATAGTGTTTCATCACTAGCATCCAAAATTTTTTTTTATCTATTGTTTCCGAACTTTCTGGTGTGCTTAGGCAAAGGTTATGCTTAGGTATTGATAAGCTTGTGTTTTTAAATTGTCCCTAAGTTAATTCGAACGTTATCTCATTAAGTTGTCAGTTAAAACAATGCCTTACAGTGGGGTAAACTAATTTACAAAAAAATAACCATTTTGCTCCTTACAAACGAGGGGCTCATCAATACCTAAGCATATCAGTAATTATTCGGAAACAATAGGTAAACAATTGTGGATGCTAGTCATGAAAAACTTTATCCAATTTCTCCAAAGGTTAACAAGAAGTTAGTTTCGTTTTAGGACATTCATGGCCCCCTTGAGACTTTGAAATTTACTGAAGGATCTAGTATAGCTCCGGAATTCGTACAAGCTGTGCTACATAGCAGGCTTCGCCTGATCACGTGGCCATTATTACCTAATAAAAGTTTTGCTCCAAGTAACCTCCAAACCAGACTTTCTTATCAAAAGGATTTTGTGAATCTTTTAGTATTAAAGTTTTCCTAATTGTTTTAGATAAACATTTGCGGTTTAAATAAAACAACCAAGATTACACATGAGTACGGCCGACGTTCCCCGAACCTTTATACTAAGAAAGGGCCTAACTTACCATGTGCAACAACGCAAAGTCCTCGTTCACTTTGAAGCTCATTTGGACGCTCCAGAGAGACCACATTATGTTACAAGCCAATGAAAAAAATTGGACCTCTTCCAGAATTTTATCCACTTCAGGGACGATTGCCGATCTTTCGATGATTCCTTCTTCGACTTGTTGGTTCAGATAAGCTCGTATGAACACAGTCTACACAGGAAGATAATTGACATGACAGAAATATCTAACTAATATAATACTAATTGATAATATCAGGAATTTACCTGATAACGATCAGGTATATATAATAGCTCGGTAAAAATTCGGTTTAACGTTACTCCATAGAACTGATGTCATGTTTTTCGCTGCAACCAGCTGTATAGAGTAAAGTTACACCACAGAACAGGAGTAAGCTTTAAGTTAATCGAATTTTTTTTAGCTATTTCCTCCGATTTTGTTGGGTTATGTTACTTCATGAAGTTGGTAGCAAAAATGTATACTATACCAATCGGTTTTATGGCGTAACGATTACATCACATTTTTCAGTATGACTTTATTAGCATGATAGGTACCAGATAATCTTGAATGTACTCAGTTTACAGTAGAAAGATATTGATAAAAAGTCACTAACTATCATGTGCAATAAACTTCATTTGACATTAAACGGCATCTGACAAAAAAAATATTAATATTAAATTAAAATATTCGTATATAAACTTTAATAGATGCGTATTTGTTCAGTGGTGTTCTGTAACAATTGTAGCAATTGTAATTGATCGAAACATGTGGAATAACTTTTTATTGTTTCATTTTCAGTCAAAGTAATGATATTAGTCTTGTCACAAATGTGTTTAAAAAAACCCAAAGTATTATCAAATTTCGAAGTAGTTATAAATAAATGAATAAATAAATGAATAAACGAACAAACAAACCAATCAATCAATGAATGAATGCAGTTATATTGTTATCATATCAGGCATTTTAAGCAAAATAAGTGATTTATTTTAAAGTATTTTCGAGTTTTTAGATTTAGAGAATGATAAATTTAGTACATGGGATATAGAATAAAAATATTTTAATAGATGAAACTAAAACTATCAAACATTAAATTATAAATATGTAAATGTTTCACCTGCTCTTCGACAGAAGGAAATTTTTCAAACTCCCAGGTAAAATATGGAAAATTTTCAGTTTCATATTCAAAGCACCATTCACAAAATTGGTTTGCAAGGTCAAATCCTCTGAAAAGAAAAACAACTGCAGCATGGAAAACTGTATAAAAAAGTATATGGCATCTTTTTGAAAATAAGCTAGTTATATATTATTTGTTAAATTTTATTAAAGAACTGCGATAAGAAATAATTGAAAATAGAAAAAAGTATTTTGGTTTTAATTATATATTCAAATGCGTTTTTAAACTTTGAATTCAAAATATTGTGAATAAAAAGCGCATATAATTGCTGTGAGAAAAGTTCACATCATTAACAAATTTAACATTCATTTTAATTTTTTTGTTTGTTTTTCGGTCTTACATGCCTTGCATAATTTCATTAACTTTTTTTGAAATAGCATTGAACTATCTGATATTTAGAATTGCAGTAATTCGGCTTATAAGGCCTATATATGTGTGTAATAAAGGTCATTTAAATTTTAGAAGAATCGATTATTTATTTTTTTACCTGTAATTGTAGGCTCCATATTCAAAATCTATTAATATAATTCTTGGAGCATCTTCAGAGGAAGGGTTTTGCCGAAGTAAAATATTTCCTAAAAATGGAATGAAAGATATTTTATTTACAAGAAAGTGCAAAAAAAAATATTGAAAGGGATAATAATATAACAGTTTACCTCCTTGAAGATCATTATGACAATATACCACAGGTGAGTTGAATTTTTTAATTTCTTCTCTAAAAAGTATTAATAATAAAGACTTAAACATGCTTCAAAATTAGAAAAAACTTATGATCAAACAGCACTAAGTGGAACACAAGTACAAGAGAACCTCGATTATCCGTCCGTTTTTTATTTGGAACTCCTGTTAACCCAACTTTCTCAAGTTAAGATAAAAAAAAATTATCCAGCAGGGTCATTCTCGGTTGTTCACAGAAGAAATTAGTCTC
Source organism: Oedothorax gibbosus (assembly GCA_019343175.1). Classification (NCBI taxonomy): domain Eukaryota; kingdom Metazoa; phylum Arthropoda; class Arachnida; order Araneae; family Linyphiidae; genus Oedothorax; species Oedothorax gibbosus. The sequence goes on from CM033272.1 coordinate 684,901, forward strand.
AGAAATCTACAGCGATTCTAACCCTTTCAGTCTTAACTTTATTTTAGATTCTAAAAATCTAAAATTACGGAAATAGACTCATTGTGCATTCAGAATGAAATGTTAAAAAGCAGGGGGGGGATCTTAATTTTTTAACTAAAATTTAACGAAAAAATGTCGGAATCATAACTTTTGAATAAATTATAAGAATGATTTTTTCAAAACTGTATTTGTTAAAAATATTTAAATTTCAATTTTTAAACATTTCAAAACGCAAGTATGAAGAGCTAAGGGGCAATTTATTTAATAAATTGTTTCAGAATGAATTTTATTTTACCGTGTTTTTCATATTTTCATTTAACTAAAACAAACATTATTTTATACTTCAAAATACCCGATTCTTAAATCTAACGATAAAAAAGAAAATGTAACCCAAAAGAAAACTGCATAGAGAATTTAATAAAATTTATTTCAATTAAGTGCGAGTTTAACTTAGCGAGAAAAAAAATCACAAGCTGATGATTCCAAATGGAATCATTTTGAGAGTGAAAGGATTAAAGTGAGGAATCTTCGGCGATATTGAAATCGACAAACTTTCGCGATTCAAAAATTGATAATCTCCTACGATTCTGAAATTGGAATTCTATTGTAATTCTGAAAACAGGAAATTCTGATTCCCGGCGTTTATGAAATAGCAAAACTTCTGCAACTCAAGAAAATAAAAGTAAATTTCTACACTGTAAAAAAATTCATTGAAATTAACGGGAAAAGTACCGGCAGCAGAGTTGCCGGGACTTTCCCGTTTCGTTAAGTATTTTCCCGTGTATTTACAGAAGTTCCGTTTCTAATTTCTCGTTGTTAAATTTTCCATTTGCATTTTCCCGTGTTTCTACTTAAGTTCCGTTTCTTATTTCTCCGTTATTAAAATTTTCCATTTTGCATTTTCCCGTGTTTCTACTAAAGTTCCGTTTCTTATTTCTCCGTAAAATTTCCATTTTGCATTTCCCCGTACAGGTAAGGTAAGGTAATCGTTTCCGGCTGCCTATTTCTAGCCTCCTTTAGGAGCTTTAACACAGCCAATAACGCCTCGTAATTTAGAACCCTGGTCAAGTCACAAGGTTGACACCTGAGCGGGCCCCCAACGGAACTTCGAGCGACATCGTACGCTAACGCCCTCATGACTTTGGACTCCACTGATTTAACGAGCACATTTGTCCCAGTGTACTCGGGCCCATCCGTAAATTGAAGATTTTTCTACTATTTCCAGCACAGGTCCGATTTATAGGATGACTGGCAGTAGGTGGGATTCGAACCACCGCACTCCTGAGAAGGTTGAATCTCTAGGCTGATGCCCTAACCACTCGGCCACGGACGGGGCTTGGTAATACAGGTGTTTGATGTTCGAGTTTCGATGTGTGTATTCTTAGTGCATTATCGCCAATTCTACGATAGGGTAGTAAAAGTATGGCAGCTCTAAAAACGGGAAAATTCCGTTTTCATCTCTTCGCTCGTGGTTTACGAACATTTTCCGTTTTTAGAAGGAAAAACCCGTTTTCAGAAGGAAAAACCCGTTTTCAGAAGGAAAAAAACCGTGTTCAGTCGTTACGGGAAAGTTCCGTTAAAATCAGTAATTTGTTATCTTGAAATTTCAGGTTTTTTTAACAGTGTATAGCAATCTTTTTCGGAAAACACCCAGAATCTTCTAAAACTGTTGAGACTCCAAAAGATATGTCTACTATAAAATAAGAAATAAGCACTTTCCCAGAACTCCGCTCAGGTATTTAAAAAGTAAGAATAGAAATTAAAAATAGTGTTTTAGAACTGATTAAAATCAGAGTTAAGAACGGATTTCGAATGTTGGCGAATTTGTGGTCCGTTGACTTTCGGCGCTCCTCTGTGCTATATAAGTTTTACTATCTAATGAAAATTCTATATTATTCGTAATTTTCGATTATCCGACCTATCTCCGGTCCCAATTAAACAGGATAATTAACGTTCTACAGTGTTGTGTAAAAATAGAAAAACTACAATATTATGTTGTTTAAATACAATAATTGTGATGATGCCATAGAACACAAATTTGTGCATTGTTCCAACACAATTGACTTTCTCTAGAAGAGACGATTATTATATACATTGAAACAAAATCGTAAACTATATTATTTTCCAAAATAAGTATAATTTAATATTAACATTTATTTCAAAGTACCATAATATGTAATTTAGCTACGTTGTAGTATAGCTATTTATGCGAAACATTAAAGAGCAGAGGTTGTACTACATTTCGGAAAAAATACGTGCTTGCTGGCCCCTCAACAAAATTTTTGTATTAATCATGCATTATTATTATTTTGTTATACAACACAATTTGTGTATTAGTGTATTGTTTCAATACAACTTGTAATAACTGGGAAAAACACATCTCTTTTTGTATTGTGAGTCAGCATAAGTTGTTTCTGTGTGTACTTTAAATATAATTTAAGAATTATTAATCGGGCAATTAGGAGTATATAACAACCAAGATATATTTATTTGCATTAAACTGCGCTTTTTCTGAAATTCTTATCTTTGTTAATAGTGATATGTGATCGTTAAAATTCGATTTTTCACCATTATAGCGATTCATATTTCCACGTATAATACTTGTTCAAATGTTCAGGGACAATAAAAATAAAAAACGTTGTCAAATCTTTATTTTCAATACTTTTTCCTGGGTTTTTTGGGGGGGATTGTAACAGAAAAGAGGGACGTATTGATGGTACATTTCAACGGTTTTGCAACTAGACCCTTCATGTGTATGAATTCAAACGTTTTTTTTTGTTGGTATTTTGTATACTTACGAAAGCCAGTCTATTTCTTCTTTGTACATATCGATGCATTCAAACGATTCTTTGGGTCTTAATGCTTTGTTAATTTCAACATAATTTAACCAGCTATAAATATAGAAACAGATTTTAAATACAACAAGCAACAAATTTTTTTTAGTATCATTTCATTTAAGTTCAAAACCCAGAAGTCAAACTTCCCCAGAAGAAAGATTTGTCATCCTTTCGATTAAAAGAACTGTTGCTTTATTCACTACTCAACCCAAGACTTGCTAGAATCTGTGCAGCTTGCCAACCTACATAATGAGTAGGCCCTTCGTTTGACTAGAATTAGTCAACTGATCCATTTAACTAGTCAGTTTTCGCAAAATAAAAACACATAATGATTAGTAAAGTAAAAGAAAAAGAAAGGTTCAATTTTTAGGAACTTTTCTAGAGACAAAACACAGTAAACACAATTAATAGGACTACAGTATACACAGTTAAAGATTACCATCACAGAAATATTTCGTTTGACGGCTGTAGTACAATTGGCGACTTTATCGCTTGTGCTTACGAAAGGATATAATATGCGCCTGCGATTTTCAATATCATATCCTTGTACTTTTATTGGTATTTTTTTAATTTAAAATGCAAGACACTACTCAGTTTAAATTAACAAATAAATGTTTCTGTAATTTTCAAAAAGTATAGACATGAAAATATTACTTTTTCATATGTTTATGCCAAAAATCTCCCACTTTTCGAACTGGAACTTCAAGTGCATGGATTTTTGCCATTTCTCTTGCAATTGCCGTGGACAGGCTTCTGAAATCCGCGCTATTTAAATTTCTAGACTGTAAAAAATATTCTAAATTATATTTGTACCCTCGTAACAACATTATAATTTTGAGAACATTTACAGATGTTTAATTCAGGTAACCTTTCCTGTAAACAAGGTCTTTACACTGGTTACCATTTTACATGTGACGTATGAGAGTAGTCCACTCTCATACCCGCGGCCTTGGGCTATGAGGCGGTCACGTAACACCTCACAGTCACTGGATTGACAAAAGAAACAAACCTACCGGAATGTATTCCTCCAATCTTCCAGTTGGGAAAATTCCATATAGCTTGGGTCCCAGACCTCTCTCCGCCAGCAGCATGAATGTGGCGGCTTCCGAGACGACGACGTTCTTGTCTTCTTGGAAGCAGCCGTAGATGCGGAAGAGGACACTGGAGGGTGTCTTGGGATCCTCCACTGCCACGTCTTCAGAGAGAGAGCAGCGATACACTGCGTTGGAGTTACCTCCGCTGAAACGACAAGCATGTTTCAATTAGAGGACTCTTGTAACACAGGCGATAACAAGCTATAATACTTTTGGTTCAATTATTTGTTCATTTATTCACACTGTCATATAGGAAAAATATCCATTTACATGACAGAAATTTTTTTATTTTTGTATACAAGGACTAATGGATAGAGTGGCGAACTTGGGATCGGATGGTTCGAGGTCAGATACCCGACACCAGAAAAAACCCAACAAGTATACTGCAAGTACCCTGGAAAAAAATTGCTTAAATTTTCATCTCATTTTGTAGTTATTCTTTACATCCCAGTGAAGTAAATGTTAGTTTGCATAAAATTGATGTTATAATGACTTAGAGAGTCCTTGAAATAAGTGCTCAAGTTCTGTTAGGTCGCTCAAGTTCTGTTAGGTGCCAGCTTAAGTTGACCTCGTTATTTGACCACGGTTCTAAATCACGAGGATTTCATAGGATAAAGCAGGGGTTCCCAACCTTTTTGCACCTGCGTACCACTTGACTTTTTGAGAAATTTTGGCGTACCACCAGACCTATATATAAATATATTAATAAACGTCTAATATTCATTCTTCTAAAAGTGTTCAAAGGCTTTTTGAATTGAGTTCCTGAGAAAACTTCACATTTAATGGTTAGATATTGTTTAATTATAGCATACTTATAATAAAGGAGAATTAAAAAGATTAAAACAGTATTAATTTACAGGTTTGTTTATTACCCATATTCCTAAAAAACATACAAATAAAGAAATAGTACAAACTCAGCAAAAAATTTATCATCATACAAACTATACTTTTTTAGTTTTTAGTGCGAAATTTGTTGTTTTTTTGCCTGAGATTAAAATATCAACATTTGCTTTGGAGGGTGCTGAATAAAAAAATTGAATTTTATTTGTAAAAAAAAGGTTCGTTTGTCATCCTATCAGACGGATGTAATTGATTTAATGAATGGTAATTGAAAGTCGTTAAGTGGTACACACTCCTAGATTTCAATTCTGTTCAATACATTATTTCATCGAAGCAAGCAGCTAAGAAGAAATTATTTTCTTGATCCTGATGCAAAGATGTAATAAAAAAGAAATGGCTCGATAATTTTAGAGATGGCAAACTGGAACAGTTCATTTTATGTTGGGACTTGGAAAATATTTAGTCATTTCTAAGAAGAAATGATTTTCTGGATCAGGATGCAATATGGATGTAATAAAAAAAGGAGTGGCTTGATAAAATTATAGAGGTGGCAAACTGGAACAGTTTATTTTATGATGGGACTGGAAAATATTCAGTCATTTCTATGAAGCAATTATTTTCTTGATTTGCAAAGATGTAATAAAAAGAGAAGTGGCTCGATAATTTTAGAGATGAAGAGAGCGAATTGAGCGAAGCTGAAGACAAGTCGAAATAAAACTCGATGCAACACTTACGATATACGAACTACAATCTGCAAATATTTCTCGTTTTTCTAAACTGTCCTTCTCGGCCGAACAATTAGAAATAGTATGCCTGTGGACAAAACCAGACCTAAAACCCCCATTTCAACCCCTTACCCATTCAACCGTTCACTTCTTTCTTAGAGTAAGAATCTATTTAACTTTACCGACTGACACCTGTTCCCTCAAAGTGTTCAAACAATGCAAACTTATCTTTGTCAAAAAAAAAAGTCTCAACGGTGCCCAAAGCAGAAACATTGCACACACACGCACAAAAAAAAAATATCGAAAGGAAAAGAAACACTGCAAACATTATTCTTAATAACGCTATGCTATGATGTAAATTAAAAATATATCACCTGCTTTTTTTATTTATAAAATAGAATCATTCAAATATATTTTTGATAAACAAATAATGAACCATCGATGATGGGAACCATCGAAAACCATTGTAAAATCTATTATGATGTCCTCTTTGAGTGATTTATGAAACTGTGATTAATTTTTTTCATTTGAATTTTTATTTTGAATTAAAAAGTTTCTAAGAAATGATGAAAAAAACCCAAAAGAAATAGAATTCTTATATTAACTAAATGGGAATTAATTTAAAGGTTTAAATAAATTTATAATCGAAATGTTTGAATGACATCAGATAATATTCATTGAGGCATGATACGGCGGCGACAGCAAGTATCTCTTGACAAAACTTCATTTATCATAAAGTATAATAAAATTAAATTTAAAATAGGATTTGCTGAACATTTGATATTTACTTATGGCCATCTTATGCGACTTTTGCCCTATTGTGCACCGTGGCGAAAATAGTGGTCATGCACCGTATTTTCACAAAAAAAAAAGTAAAAACAATGGCACTTTTGTAATGAACCTTGTTCAAATATCCATTTATGACTTTACTAATCGAAAATGGCTTTACACGAACTACACTGATTAGAATTCATAAGATAGTATCCTTACCCTCACTTTGCAAAAATTGCATTCAAAATATTGCACTGCATTCTTTGCAAAATATTTTTGATAAGCAAATCATAAAGAAATGAAATTATTTGTCACATTTTATTTTCGTTAGAGTGCTACCTAAGAAGTATTTTATCTCAGCATAGTATAATAGCATCGTATATAGCACAATAAGCAATTATATATTTTTTTCGAACTCATATAAAACTTTTAAAATGCATTCGTAAATCAAAAACTCTACATGACTCAATTCTATCCTATACACACGTTTTTTTATTTAAACCCAAAAAATTTTTTTTAAAATTTTTTTAAAAATTTAAAAAAAAGGGAATTTTAAAAAAAAAAAAAAAATTTTTTTTTCCCCTTCCCCTTTTTAAAAAATTTTTTTTTTTAAAAAAGTAAATTTTTTTAAATTTTTTAATTTTTTAAAAAAAATTTTTGGAAAAAAAAAAAATTTTTTAAAAAAATTTTAAAAAAAAATTTTTTTTTTAAAAAAAAATTTTTTTTGGGGGGGGGTTTTTTAAAAAAAATTTTTCCTTTAAAAATTTGGGGAAAAATTTTTTTTTTAAAAAAATTTTTTTTTTTTTTATTTTTTTTACCCCTTTTTTTTTTTTTTTTAAAATCACTACTCAACCCAATACTTGCTAGAATCTTTGCAGGCTTGCCAATGAGCCAACCTACATAATGAGTAGGTCATTCGTTTGACTAGAATTAGTCAACTGATCAAAACTGAATAGTTACTACATTTAACTAGTCAGTTTTCGCATAATAAAAAACACATAATGATTAGTAAAGTAAAAGAAAAAGAAAGGTTCAATTTTTAGGAACTTTTCTAGAGACAAAACACAGTAAACACAATTAATAGGACTACGGTATATACACAGTTAAAGATTACTATTAGAAATATTTCGTTTGACGGCTGTAGTACAATTGGCGACTTTATCGTTTGTGCTTACGAAAGGATATAATATCCGCCTGCAATTTTTAATATAATATCCTTATACTCTTATTGGTATTTTTTAAATTTAAAATGCAAGGCACTACTCAGTTTAAATTAACAAATAAATGTTTCTGTAATTTTCAAAAAGTATAGACATGAAAATATTACTTTTTCATATGTTTATGCCAAAAATCTCCCACTTTTCGAACTGGAACTTCAAGTGCATGGATTTTTGCCATTTCTCTTGCAATTGCCGTGGACATGCTTCTGAAATCCACGCTATTTAAATTTCTAGACTGTAAAAAATATTCTAAATTATATTTGTACCCTCGTAACAACATTATAATTTTGAGAACATTTACAGATGTTTAATTCAGGTAACCTTTCCTGTAAACAAGGTCTTTACACTGGTTACCATTTTACATGTGACGTATGAGAGTAGCAGTAGTCACTCTCATACCCGCGGCCTTGGGCTATGAGGCGGTCACGTAACACCTCACAGTCACTGGATTGACAAAAGAAACAAACCTACCGGAATGTATTCCTCCAATCTCCCAGTTGGGAAAATTCCATATAGCTTGGGTCCCAGACCTCTCTCCGCCAGCAGCATGAATGTGGCGGCTTCCGAGACGACGACGTTCTTGTCTTCTTGGAAGCAGCCGTAGATGCGGAAGAGGACACTGGAGGGTGTCTTGGGATCCTCCACTGCCACGTCTTCAGAGAGAGAGCAGCGATACACTGCGTTGGAGTTACCTCCGCTGAAACGACAAGCATGTTCAATTAAAGGACTCTTGTAACACAGGCGATAACAAGCTATAATACTTTTGGTTCAATTATTTGTTCATTTATTCACACTGTCATATAGGAAAATATCCATTTACATGACAGAAAAAAAATTAATTTTTGTATACAAGGACTAATGGATAGAGTGGCGAACTTGGGATCGGATGGTTCGAGGTCAGATACCCGACACCAGAAAAAACCCAACAAGTATACTGCAAGTACCCTGGAAAAAAATTGCTTAAATTTTCATCTCATTTTGTAGTTATTCTTTACATCCCAGTGAAGTAAATGTTAGTTTGCATAAAATTGATGTTATAATGACTTAGAGAGTCCTTGAAATAAGTGCTCAAGTTCTGTTAGGTCGCTCAAGTTCTGTTAGGTGCCAGCTTAAGTTGACCTCGTTATTTGACCACGGTTCTAAATCACGAGGATTTTCATAGGATAAAGCAGGGTTCCCAACCTTTTTGCACCTGCGTACCACTTGACTTTTTGAGAAATTTTGGCGTACCACCAGACCTATATATAATATATTAATAAACGTCTAATATTCATTCTTCTAAAAGTGTTCAAAGGCTTTTTGAATTGAGTTCCTGAGAAAACTTCACATTTAATGGTTAGATATTTGTTTAATTATAGCATACTTATAATAAAGGAGAATTAAAAAGATTAAAACAGTATTAATTTACAGGTTTGTTTATTACCCATATTCCTAAAAACATACAAATAAAGAAATAGTACAAACTCAGCAAAAAATTTATCATCATACAAACTATACTTTTTTAGTTTTTAGTGCGAAATTTGTTGTTGTTTGCCTGAGATTAAAATATCAACATTTGCTTTGGAGGGTGCTGAATAAAAAAATTGAATTTTATTTGTAAAAAAAAGGTTCGTTTGTCATCCTATCAGACGGATGTAATTGATTTAATGAATGGTAATTGAAAGTCGTAAGTGGTACACACTCCTAGATTTCAATTCTGTTCAATACATTATTTCATCGAAGCAAGCAGCTAAGAAGAAATTATTTTCTTGATCCTGATGCAAAGATGTAATAAAAAAGAAATGGCTCGATAATTTTAGAGATGGCAAACTGGAACAGTTCATTTTATGTTGGGACTTGGAAAATATTTAGTCATTTCTAAGAAGAAATGATTTTCTGGATCAGGATGCAATATGGATGTAATAAAAAAAGGAGTGGCTTGATAAAATTATAGAGGTGGCAAACTGGAACAGTTTATTTTATGATGGGACTGGAAAAATATCAGTCATTTCTATGAAGCAATTATTTTCTTGATTTGCAAAGATGTAATAAAAAGAGAAGTGGCTCGATAATTTTAGAGATGAAGAGAGCGAATTTAGAGCGAAGCTGAAGACAAGTCGAAATAAAACTCGATGCAACACTTACGATATACGAACTACAATCTGCAAATATTTCTCGTTTTTCTAAACTGTCCTTCTCGGCCGAACAATTAGAAATAGGTATGCCTGTGGACAAAACCAGACCTAAACCCCCATTTCAACCCCTTACCCATTCAACCGTTCACTTCTTTCTTAGAGTAAGAATCTATTTAACTTTACCGACTGACACCTGTTCCCTCAAAGTGTTCAAACAATGCAAACTTATCTTTGTCAAAAAAAAAAGTCTCAACGGTGCCCAAAGCAGAAACATTGCACACACACGCACAAAAAAAAATATCGAAAGGAAAAGAAACACTGCAAACATTATTCTTAATAAACGCTATGCTATGATGTAAATTAAAAATATATCACCTGCTTTTTTTATTTATAAAATAGAAATCATTCAAATATATTTTTGATAAACAAATAATGAACCATCGATGATGGGAACCATCGAAAACCATTGTAAAATCTATTATGATGTCCTCTTTGAGTGATTTATGAAACTGTGATTAATTTTTTTCATTTGAATTTTTATTTTGAATTAAAAAGTTTCTAAGAAATGATGAAAAAAACCAAATGAAATAGAATTCTTATATTAACTAAATGGGAATTAATTTAAAGGTTTAAATAAATTTATAATCGAAATGTTTGAATGACATCAGATAATATTCATTGAGGCATGATACGGCGGCGACAGCAAGTATCTCTTGACAAAACTTCATTTATCATAAAGTATAATAAAATTAAATTTAAAATAGGATTTGCTGAACATTTGATATTTACTTATGGCCATCTTATGCGACTTTTGCCCTATTGTGCACCGTGGCGAAAATAGTGGTCATGCACCGTATTTTCACAAAAAAAAAGTAAAAACAATGGCACTTTTGTAATGAACCTTGTTCAAATATCCATTTATGACTTTACTAATCGAAAATGGCTTTACACGAACTACACTGATTAGAATTCATAAGATAGTATCCTTACCCTCACTTTGCAAAAATTGCATTCAAAATATTGCACTGCATTCTTTGCAAAATATTTTTGATAAGCAAATCATAAAGAAATGAAATTATTTGTCACATTTTATTTTCGTTAGAGTGCTACCTAAGAAGTATTTTATCTCAGCATAGTATAATAGCATCGTATATAGCACAATAAGCAATTATATATTTTTTTCGAACTCATATAAAACTTTTAAAATGCATTCGTAAATCAAAAACTCTACATGACTCAATTCTATCCTATACACACGAAAAACCTATTAAAATTCCCTAAATCCCAAAGAGAATTCTTTAATCACCAAATTTTAATAGCAGAAACCCCTATTTTGTGCAAAAAACAGTTGGGGGGAGGGGGGGGGGGGTAGCGCGGTAGAGAATGTCACTGGTTCAATTGTACAGGTTGACATCCAACTCCTCCCTCAACGTGGACAGTGTAGATGTTCCTTACACTTTCTCCTGGCCATAGAAAGTAGGACTCTTATTTTACTAGCCCTGGGCCATTTCGCACATGGCAGTTCTATTCATCTATTCAAAGGTCACCCCCAACAGATGTTAGCAAATACGACACTAATTGACTTGGCAAAACCATTGGCAGTGTGGTGATTTAGATCGCCAAATGTGGGGTTGCCATAATTCGCTTTTCCGAAAACCGCAATGACTTTTCTTAAATTTTAAAAAAATCCAAATATTTAAATTAAAAATTTTATTTCGTAATGAATTGAAAAATAAAAATTTCAATTGTGTCCAAAAATATAATTATTGCAATATCTTTATTTTTTTACTGAGATACATCGTCATACACTAAGGACATTGAATTCTTCACTGATTTCCAAACTTAAAAAAATTATTAAAAATACTCAATAAGTGATTTTCAAAAAAAATTTTATCATAAAATATTTTACTTCTTTTGTTCTTTAAAATGGTGCCAGAAACTAGTGGCCTTTATTAAAACTGTGGCGACAATTAGTCTGAGAAGATTCTCCATAGGAATACCATTACGATTTTCAAGGGGTGAAATTCGGCTTCATGACTCTTAAGTCCTCGTTATTCTTCTATGTTTAATTTTTATGTACAAGAGTTCAGAAAATCAACTCTCACACAAGTAACTCGTAACAAATGGCATCAAAAATAGCAGAGCTTGCCGGAAGATCAAAGGGTTCTAGGTTTTACATCCGATGTTGTTGTTGTTGTCTTGTCTATGGATAGGTTGAGGTATTAGATGTGACCGTGTGTGTTCCACACAGCCTCAGCAATCTGAAGGCAGTTTTGGGAATAAAGGTCATCTAGCGGAGAGTCACTAATCTGTTGCATTTTTGCAAGGATGGCTGGACATGAGAAAATGGGTGTTGGACTTAGTTCTATGTCGAGGCAGATTTTGCAGGTGGGGTACTTTCTGGAGCGGATTTTCATTCCCCCCAGTTGTCCAGTTCTCAGTCTAGTTAAGGTTTTTGCTATTGTTCTGCTAGTTGTTAATTCACAGATTTTTTTCTTTAACTTGATGGTCGTATCCCTGAATTTTGATTTTGCCACTGAGTTGATGTCGCTGAGTGTGACGAGATGAAAGGATCCTTCATTGAGATGTCTCGCTTCTTTGGCTAGTAAGTCGGCTGCCTCATTTCCATCAATACCAACGTGTGCGGGTATCCATTGCAGAATGCAATGTATGTTTAGAGTTAGCAGTTTTTCCAGGGCACGGTGTATGTTTACATCCGATCCTGAAGTTAATTAAAGATTTCTCTTTAAAATGATGTTAATGTTTAAAGTAATGAGTAATATGTTTGCTCACTGCTCATGCGTACAGAAGCTATTGATAGCATTATGTTGCTCACGTCACTCACGCGTACCACCGAAATATTCCCGTGTACCACCAGTGGTACGCGTACCACCGGTTGGGAACCCCTGGGATAAAGGATCATAGGATTTCATTGAGCAAAGATGACGTCCCAAAGGGGTCCCTCTCACAGGGATAAGCCGCCCCTAATTCCTTCCGTCATCCGTGTTTGATGGATCTGAAATTGCCAGCTTCCTGGATGGGCAATGCTAACAACTTTTGTTCACAGCTTCTTATACCCATCTCGGATAAATTTTAACACTATCATAAAACCCGAGTAAAATTAAACGCATCAAATATTCTTAACATAAACATGAAATTCAAACAAATGGACATTAAAGAATACGTTACAGACCTTTTCGAATGCTAGGTAGTTTTAATTATTAAACAATTCTAAAGCATTTTACAGTTCCCCCTTTTAAAATTACAGTTTTACTGTAAAAAATACAGTTTTAAACTGTAAAAACAGTTTTAACTGGTTAACAGTTTCAACTGGAATTCCAGTTGACAGTTTTAAACTGTAAACAAAAACAGTCATTTTTCTTATGTTCAAAATTTCCAACCATCGCATTTGTGTTTGTGTAACTTGACCATTGCGAATTTTTGAATAAAAAATAAAGTAGCAATTTTAGTACGTTTCAGTTTCAAATTCAAATAAAATTAGAAGTTGAGTTTATATAAATGTTACCTTACTGTATAACTTGACTACAACTTATTTTTTTCCCAAAGAAAATAATTTCTCTTTCTACTTTGGCTATAAATTTAGAAAACTGAAATTTCAAATTTAAAGTTCTTTATAATTTTTAAAGAATTAACAATAGTTTTTTTCCCCATGTAGTAGTTTATTTGGGATGTCCTCCTACTTTAGTTTTGTATTACTCCGACTCTAGTTTTGTATTAACTAATAATGTATCTTTTTTTCATTATCCAAATATTTCATTGCAATTTATTAAAGCTAAGAAAATTATTATTTTAATAAACTAATAATTGTGAATTAATTGGTAAAACTAAGAAAACTAACTATTTTTAGAAAATAATTTTTAATATCCATTAAAAAATAATTTTTATAAAACATATTATGGAACATTTATTCCTTGATAATTACAGTGTTTCTATGTATGAACTTTTCTTGGTATTTTAAAAGTGTTGTAGTTAATGTATTCTTCTCTTCATGACACAATTTTTTTTGCCTCTTTTCCGGTTTTATTTCAAATCTTTTTTTTGACACTGTTATCGCTGCGACGAGGAAATAATAAAAATGCAATATACTATAGCACATTACAATGATCGGCATATTGCATTCAATATTTGTTAACTGTTAACCCAGAATAGTTCTAGCTTTTGTTGTATTTTACAGTTTTTTTGTAAGGCGGAAATAATACAAAAATTCGATATCGGATGTGGCACCTTACGCAATCCTATAGCGACATCTTAAGCGGCCATCTGATGAACACGTTTGTTCCAGTGTACTCAGCCTCTCTAAATGTAGACATTGTTTTGTAGTAGAAAAAGAAGAGAAATTTGATTCTAATACCGAATGAATGAAGAACCGAATAATGAAAGCTTCATTTCAGGTATCTCTTTAACTAAATTGGAACAATTTTTTTGGCAGCAATTTGACGGATTTCTTACTCAAAAGAGCAAGTCTTTTTATATTAAACACTGAAAATCTATTGATAAAATACGCCAACGATGTTTTTGTGGAGGGAAACTTTCATTATATTAACCTAATATTTGATGCATAATGATTCATTATATTAAAAACAAGAACAATGCTTTAATTACAAGTTTCGTTAATTTTTCAAATTTTACACTATACTCAAACACAATATATATTAATAATAATACAAGTACTTACGAAATAACCGAAATTTCAAATTTGCTCTTAGTTATGTCTTGCCATGGTGATCCTAGAAATTCCTGACATATCCTATAAGCTTGTTCTTTTACATCTTCACCAACTTTACCATTATCTACTTTATTTGACATGGTTTATTATTGATTATTTTTTAATTGATGAAACACGTTTAGTTTTATATTTATGCATAAAACTATAAAAGAGATTGAAAGAATTAATTCAGTTTATATTATAAGAACTTACAACCTTTAAAACAACTGTAAAATAACATCACATATTGCGGTTACTTTTTACATCCCAGGTCAGTTAGACGTCGCACTGATGCTGTCATGACGTAAAGAATCACATGAACATTTTACTCCAATAGCGTTTAAACAGAGAAGATATAGGTGCATCCAATCCCTGCCAGTGTAGCAAACGTTTTCGCCGATGTTGCACAAGGTATTTTACATCCAATGTGAATTTACAAAACACGCTAACTCAAATTGTTGGTAAAAGTTTGTTGCCTATAATTACCCTATAACTGAGATTACAAGATAATGGCAGCACTTTTACTATCACCCTTTGAAGGTAACTTAAAGGATTTTTTTTTTGCATAGGGAGTTTTTTGCATAAAGGAGTGCATAGAGGAACTGCTCACTGAACCATTTCCTAATTATTAAACCATTTTCATTTCCTGCTGAGACATCGAGGTGTTTGAAAACAGAATTTTGTCAGGCTACTTTATCTTAAACTATAGAACGGACGAGTTGGATATTAAGAGATATAAAGTATCCGCTTACTTTTTCTTTTTGTCCAACAGATGAGTTAATTAAATAAATGACACATAGTAGAAGTAGAGTTCCCGTTTTATACAACAATAATGACAAGTTACTGCGTTGGTCTCAAAAAATATTATAAATGTCCCACATCTCTTTATAATACTTTTGCATTGGTGAGGCCACCCAGGGCCGGATTACCAATTAGGCAAGGTAGGCAGTCGCCTACGGGCCCCGTACATTTTAGGGGCCCCGCAGCTTCCACTTCACAAGTAGCCCCCTTAGAATTTACGTTTTTACTCCCGGAAATATTTTTTTTGGAAGTAAGGAATTTTCATCGCTCGAGTTATAAAAAAAACACGTCAACACACAAGCCTTAAAGGAGGTAAAAGAAACATATATCTGTTCCCTAGACTAACAACCCACCCCACAACACGTGGTAATGGCCCAAGAGAAGTTTTCGTTATCTGAGGCAATAAAAATGGTCGGATACAATTACCACTGTCTTCCGCAAAAGATTTTAGGGGCTGTTTTTGAAATCTTCACACCTTTCTTTTTATTTATTTGCAAATAACTAAAATATTTATTAGTTCGAAATTAACATTGGGCCCAAAATGTCCAGGATTAGGGCTCCTATTGGAAAGAGACCAAAAATTCTGTTCCATTGTTAAAAAAATGCCCAACAAATGGATTAATTTTGTAAAATTCGTTAGAATTATTGCAATGTTCATGCCTTTTAATCATTTTTTTTTAATTTTAAAGACAGCTTTAAATGCAAAATTCTTTAAAATATTTAACAAGAGAGAGGGGGGGGGGCTATGTCAGTTTAGGGTATATTTTCCAACGGGGCCTAAGGTCCCCAATATTTTGGTATTTTGTAACCTCAAAATTTATTTAATTAGGGGAAAATGCGGAAATTGAAAATGTCAGTGTTTACTGTAATTTTTACTGCAATACTTCATAACTTTTTAACATATTTTTTTTATATTACGAAGTTTTTTTTCTTCCGATAATTTAAACTGTAAAATCATTCCATCTTTAGAAATAAATTTTGCAAAAGGGGCCCTTCAGGGATTGATTAATCCCCCACACCTTTTGATTTTTTTAAAGCAATTAAACATTTATTATTAGGCAAATCTCACTTATTTTTTTTAAATTCGAATAAAATAAGAATAAAACTGAAATATTCTAAATTAGTTTTTCCGAAATATACCATTTTTGATTTATGAAATAGGGTATACACCAATATTAGTACACCAAAAATAGTAAAAATTAAATTAATTTTTAATGCAATATATTTTATTAAAAAATATCAGGTTGTCACTTTTCAGTTGTCTCGAAATAATAACTGGACATGCCGTTGTTTGTACTGTGAGCAGACAAGAATTTTTTTAGAGCGAGGAAGACTGAGAAGAAATATTTTATTTCCTTCATTTCCTGTTTTGGGGGTCTGGTTGTCTGGGTCTGTCCCCTCACTCAGTCGTTTATCTATCTCTTGATCCTTCCCCATCCCCTGTCCTCACTTGTAGCAAAAGACCAGGGCTAAGGCCAATGGACAAAAATCACAAAAAAATAGATAAGACACTAAATTTATTGCTGGTGCGTCACTAAAGGTTGTAAGTTCAATTCAATCCTTAGCCTTGGTGTTGGGCAGTTTAGTATTTGACTCTGTGAGAATTCGTTGATAATTTTTTCTCTGTCTGGATCGAGTATTTGTGTCATTCATAAGTGGCTAAAGGCCTGTTTAAAGGTAAGATATTAATAACATTTTTAATTCATTTAATGTCAAAACTTAATAATTGAGCTTTCGTAAAAATATAATTTTCGCTTTAATATGCACTATTTTTAATATTGCTATGGACTATTGATTTTATTTGTGTGCGTTCTGATGATGTCCACTGAATAAAATGCATAGCATTTCTTCATGCCGAAAAAAAGAGCGAAGGAGGAGGGGGGGGGGAGCGAAGGGGGCCCCGTCAAAATCAACTGCCTACAGGCCCCTACACTGTTTAATCCGGCCCTGAGGCCACCCCCAAAGAAATAAAATTCTCACTTTTACTGATTCTTCAATCGTCAAAAACATTTAGTTGCTTTTGATAATCCTTACCTCTACACAATGGAACGACTTTAAAAAAAAAAAGAAATAAATAAAGGTATAGCAAACACCATAACACGCATACTGCAGATCAGAAAACAAAGTAAGTAGATGAGTCTATTGTCTAAGTTAGAGTTTGGCCGAGTTTATGTGTTAAAATCTGCATAGATATTCATTGGTTTTGTCGTAATCTAACCACAGTGGAAGGACATGTTCGCTTCTCAATAAGTATACTTATCTGCATGATTTACCGGCTATTTTATTCAGCTGGAAAGTCGCGACATCAGTTTGAAAGATGGTGACATCGCATAAAAGGGGAAATAAAAACGAATAAACGAATTTCAATGACAAAGGGTGACGTAATGACTTGTGAGTTTTATGAAGTTTATATGGCGATTCACGCTTTTGAATTATGAATAGAATTTTTTTTGTTGTTGAAAAGTTTGACATTACGTACGATTTATCGCTTAGTAGATAGCACATAGGAATAACTATTTACACGTAAACGAACAGTGAGCACTGTATCTTCAAAAATAAATAATACATAATAGTACTAATAAATTAGTATTACCTGTTTAACGCAAAAAGAGCTATTGCGTTAAAATTTCCAGACACTTCTCGCCGGCCGAAACTTTTGCCAGACGCTTTAAACGTCTCTATAAAGTTCAGACTTTGTGCCACGCATCTGGTGGCGCGATATGGCCCTACGCATTTTCTAACTAAACAAAAATTTATTTCGAATCAAAAATCGAAACGATAATCTTTCTTTGTTTATATTGCTAATCGACTCACTTTTTATTTCTGTCACCATAAAAGTAACTAATAATTACAGTCCCTCAAAAAAAATTAAAAACGTAGAAAGATTGTCATTTCAATTTAATTAAATTTTGCCGAATAAATAATAAATAATGCCGAATAATATAAAGCCGAAATCCCGACAAGCCAAAATCCCGAAAGCCGAAATCCCGACAAGCCGAAATCCCGAATGGGTCAAAATCCCGAATGGGTCTAAATCCCGAAAATAGATTTTTTGTCCATTTCTCGATTTTTTTTTAAATATTAGAGATTGTGTGTGTGTGAGTGAAATGAGTGAGTGAGTGAAATAAGTGAGTGAGTGAAATGAGTGAGTGAGTGAAATGAGTGAGTGAGCGAAATGAGTGAGTGAAAATGAGTGAGTGAAATGAGTGAAATGAGTGAGTGAGTGAGAGTGAGTGAGTGAAATTAGTGAGTGAAATGAGTAAGTGAGTGAGTGAAATGAGTGAGTGAAATGTGTGAATGAGTGAAATGAGTGAGTGAGTGAAATGAGTGAGTGAGTGAAATGAGTAAGTGAGTGAGTGAGTTGAGTGAGTGAAATGAGTGAGTGAAATGAGTAAGTGAGTGAGAGAGTAAAATGAGTGAGTGAAATGAGTGAGTGAGTGAAATGAGTAAGTGAGTGAAATGAGTGAGTGAGTGAAATTAGTGAGTGAAATGAGTAATTGAGTGAGTGAAATGAGTGAGTGAGTAAATTAGTGAGTGAAATGAGTAAGTGAGTGAGTTGAAATGAGTGAGTGAGTGAGTGAGTAAAATTAGTGAGTGAAATGAGTAAGTGAGTGAGTGAAATGAGTGAGTGAAATATGTGAGTGCGTGAAATGTGATAGTAAATGAGTGAGTGAGTGAAATGAGTGAGTGATTGAAATGAGTGAGTGGAGTGGAAATGAGTGAGTGATTGAGTCACTCACATTTCACTCACTCACTCATTTCACTCACTCATTCATTTCATTCACTCATTTCACTCGTTCACTCATTTCACTCGTTCACTGTCGGGATTATGGCCTTTCGGGATTTCGGCGTTCGGGATTCTGGCTTGTCGGGATTTCGGCTTTCGGGATTGTGTCCGGAACCCAGTAGGCGTCATATCGCGCCACCAGATGCGTGGGACAAAGTCTGAACTTTTCACGGACGTTTAGAGTGTCTAGCAATAATTTCGACCGGCGGAAAGTGTCTGGCAGATTGATTATTAACTTTTAACAATATCTTCTAAAACATATGTAAAAATCAGCCTTGAGAAAATGACTTAAGTTAACTTATAATTTACCTGCTTTTTGCACCTGATACCTGTAAATTGGCCGTGCGTCGGGCCAGTCTAGTGGGTAATGCATACACTAAAAGTAAATGTAAACCGAACCTAATCCGATTCATTTCATTCGTGGGAAAATAACATAAGTCTGGGGGCCTTGGGCTCTTGGTCTAATTTTTTTCAATTAATAATCCAATAAAGTATCATCGCGTTTTGAAAGTGGTTGGTAGGTACATGTATTTCCGGCTTGTGTGCTTGATCAGAGACCCGCTTATAAACCTTCGTCTAGTAAGAGAGCAGCGTAGGCAGCTATCTTAACCACTAGGCCACCTAAGCTTCGATTTGATATTTTTTTTTAAAGCAAGTCTGAAACAACTAAGTAAAACTTAGTATTTATTGTTATTGTTTTAGTGTTTACATTTTGGTTTTGGATTGTGATGGCGGCTTCCATGAATGTTTCTATTTACATTCCTAAACAAGCTTTAAAAGATTTATCTTTTACTTATTTGTTTGGATATTATCAACGTTCGGATACTTCTATATTAATAAATTGCACTATTGGCATTGGAAACAATGAAATGCTTAAAAATGTCCACGAACAATTATATATCAGAACTGACATACCGCCTACGGACACTTTTTGCTTTCTTGGTCTTTTGTACTCGTCAAAGAAGAAGAAAAACTTTCAGTCATTTGTTATAGACTACGCTGATTTTCCTAATCACTTTGTTTTGCGTGTTGATAAGACCTACAATTCGTTTCACATAGAAAATCTGCATATTGAACAACAGAGTCAAAAAATTATCAGCCATATAATATTGTATGACAGCTGTGATTTGATAAGTTCTAAATTAATATTTTTCAACAAAGCAAATTCTCTATGTTCCAGTCAAGAAAAAGACTTTATCACGTTCCTTTATGAAAATTTTGAAAGCAATTTAAAGTACTCCAAAGAGTTATCATCGATTACTGAAAATAAATGTATAAATTTTATAGAATCAGAAGAAAACTTTGTTAAAAGACAATTTGAAAAGTTTCTTAGAATTGTACTTTATTTAATTACCCTATTTTCCCACTGCTTGAGTTTTGCTTTATCGATACCTTTATGGTTAGTCAAGTTTTTTTATTTCTCATCTCAGACAATTATAAAATGAAATAGTAAATTTCTTATGTTAAATTGGGTACAGCTATGATATATTGGCAGTCTGTTTATTGGCGACCTTGGACATTTAACCTAGGGTTATAGGTACCTATCGAGTTGTGTGAAATATAAAATGGAATTTCTACCACCTATGGGATCTTTTATTGCTTGGCAACGAAACTCAAATCGAGACCGGCCATTATATCCTGCCTAATTCTCAAATTGTAATAATTAGTTTAAATTATCACTAAAACAAATGTAATTCCAGCAATTAAAAATGCAAACAATATTGCTGGAATTGTTGCCACTCATGATGTGAAACGTGCCAACCGTAGGGATCATCCATAAATCATGTGATGCGGTTTTGAAGATTTTTTGACCCCTTCCACCTGGTGATATTTAGCTAGATTACCCCCCCCCCCTAACTACAACTCGACCCCTAAACATGCTAAGTAATTTATGGATGTCACCTTGTATTTTCTAAATCATAGGCTTGCCAACAAAATAAATCAATGGCTTTAAAAGATGTCAAACCAATGTCTATTTTTAATGTGTAAGAGTTAGAGTGCACCCATGGCGGAGAGCCAAGGAATTACTTAGCCGTAGCAGGAAAGAGATTCGTGCTCAATAGACCCCTGAGCATAATGGATGTAAAAGATGACCCTCTCTGTAGGGCTTGTCAACAGGTTGAGGAAAGCTCGTTTCATTACCATTCAGGGAAATTCTGAGGTTCTGTTCAGCAATCAGCCTGTTTCAAGGTTAAACGATGGGGTTATTACAATAGACCAGTGGTCGCAGTGCTTGGCCCTGACAGGCCGCCCCACTCAAGTCATAAGGCATGTGTAAAAGTGTGTACACAAAGCATGCATAGATAAACACTTTTAAAAGTCACTAAGAGTGAGACCATAATTTGCCTTGTGATGTTAACCTTGTATACAATAAACAATTTAAACCCGCATTTTTATTTAGGTTGCACCAAAGCATCTTGAAAATTGTAATTTTAACTAGAGTGGGTCGTCAACTGCATCAAAGATTTCTTCATTGCCAACAAGTTGTTGATGAAGTTCAAGCTAAAAAATTGCTTTCTCTTAAGTAAGTCGCAATCAATTAAATTAAAATTTTGGCTACAATTCAGTTTAAAACTATAAAAATGTTTGCAACTTTTCCACTTTGCAGGCACAAATCTCACCAAACAGATATTTGGAGACAAAACACAATATGCAGAGTTAATGGTTACCATTGGAAACATCCGTTTGGCAACTAAATGCTTGTGCCCGTGAAATTGAAAAATACCAAATGTTTAATTGAAAATTGTTTAAAAAAGAGTCGTGTGATTATGAGACAAAAGTACCCACATACTTGTTTCTAATTAAAAAAATATATATTTTAGGTGCAAGAATCTTATATCAGCCATTTTAATAGACGTA
Source organism: Oedothorax gibbosus (assembly GCA_019343175.1). Lineage (NCBI taxonomy): Eukaryota > Metazoa > Arthropoda > Arachnida > Araneae > Linyphiidae > Oedothorax > Oedothorax gibbosus. Next base: position 706,696 of record CM033272.1, read on the forward strand.
ATATGCGGTTGGATTATTACCTTCATATTTTTGCATTCAAATGTACAATTATTGCTTCTTGATTATTCAATTGAGCAAACAAATGTAAGTATCTGTTGTCTTTTTTTTTAATGTCTATTCATTCTTTCATATTATAATATGTTAATAAATGGTTTTATGTGTGTAGTTTTAAGATATTTGCAGCATAAATGTCAGTTTTTAAGCTGTGATCGTTTTTTTTTGTTTTGCAAAATAATCCAAAAAAAATGTGTGTGTTTTTTTGTGAAAATCTTGGCATCCACTTTGGCTAAAAAAGATAAATAAATTGAGGGGAGGAATTGATTTGATCGTTTCTTACTACAGAATCGGTTCATTCTGGATTATCAAATTACTATTAGTCTCCCCTCTAGTATGGTGGTTTCGATCCTCGCTTGTCAAGCAAGTGGGCCCGGGTAAGGTATAGATAATTGTCCCAAGTAGATGCAGAGAACCTGCTCGTGTAAAAAATCCTCGTAGAATCATTTAAACTTCAAGTATCAGAATGTAAGAGTTTAAAACGCATATAAAAAGTTAAAAGATCTTAAAAAGTATACAGCCGTTTCGGGACTTAAACGAAGTGCCATGCATTAAAATCCCAAAACATCTATATGATTTTTTTTAACATCTTTTAACTCATCATTTACGTCTTATATGTTGCTATTTAAACTCTTATTCCTAACGCAAAGGTTTTGGTACCTTTTTATATTTGAGAATGTATTATGTAAAAAGTTATATTTATTTAATCAATTATTTTAAAATGTGTTTTTAACTTTTATTTCTAAATATATTTTTAAAAAAAACAAACATTTAATATTTGATTTTAGCTGAAATTATACAAAAATTATTATTATTTGTCTTGAGTCTGAAACTGATACTTGTTTTCTGTTAGTACCTAGTCAGTGGTCTGAAAAGTCTCATCATATGGTTGATGGGTGCTCCGGCTGGACTGAAACTAAACATACCTCTCAACAGTGCCTTGGGACATTTCTTTTTATATCACATTTATTTGTGGGAAGGTATGTTTCTCAGTTTATTCCAATAATTATATTGTTTTCTCTCTATTGCATAAAATCATCTTCAGAATCTTAAATTGGAAAACTTTTTAAGAGGCTGCATAAAAGCTCTTATTTTTATTAAAATAATTATATTTTAGAAGTAATTTTTGATGATCATAGATACCCTTTGTATTTTCTCTGTCTTTAAAATTAATCAGTCAAAAATTGATTTCAGCTGCAGTTTAAGTTTAAAATTTAGCAGCCCATAGTTTTATTTTAAAATACATGATGATAATAATTATTCAATTAAATAATTATTAGTGCAGTCTTTCTAAATACTTAAAAAACTGGAAATGTCTTAAAAATTCACATGCTTATAAAAGATATTCTAGTGAGAGCTGTTTTGATTTTAATAAAATGTTTAAGGTAAAATATTTATTGATTTTTTCATTTTGTTAAATAAAGTATTTCACAACCATGAAATATTTAATGATTTGCAATACTTTTAATTTATATTTCGTATATACAACCCCTGGCAAAAAGTATCCGATCACCGAAACCATTGACCACGGTACGTTAACATAAAACGTTATTGTCCACAAATTCGAGATAATTTTCAAATTAAAGTATTTTATTACAAAAAGTTGGCTTATTTTGTTTTATAATATATGATAATTAAATACAATATATTGCAGTTTAATTTAACGATGCAAAAAATAAATTAAATAAAGTCTTCAAAGAAAAAAGTTTCCGATCATCACTTTGTAGAGAAAAAAGTATTCGATCAAGTCACTTTAATATTTTGTGGGTCCTCCTTCTGCCTTGATTACTGAATTTAAGCGCCAAGGCATGGATGCGACAAACTCGTGGCATAAATTTGATGGAATTTCACACCAGCTTTCTTTGATGGCTAGGCGTAGTTCTTCCATATTTGTTGGTCTTCTCTTATCAATATTTCTTTTCAAAACATTCCAAAAATTTTCGATTGGATTGAGATCCGGATTATTTGCAGGCCAATCAATTGTCTTTATTGGAGAATTTCCATTTCGATTAAAAAAATTCTTGACCTTTTTACTTCGATGACATGATGCGTTGTCATCTCGAAAAATGGAATCGGAGGAGTCACCAAACCTTTCCTCGATGGTTGGAATCAAAAAATGTTCTAAAACGTCAATATACACTTCAGAATTAATTGTCCGTAACACTATACACAGTTTACCGACTCCTTCAGAAGTCATGCAACTCCACACCATAAATGAACGCTGATATTTAGTTTTAGTTTTGAGGCACTCTTTTTTTTTGAACTTTTCATCAGCTCTCCTTCACACAAAGATTCCAATGCTATCTCCAGTTCCTGGGCAGATACAAGATTCGTCACTAAAAATGACCTTCTTCCAATCATCAAAAGACCAGCTTTTATGTTTCTTGCACCATTGCAGACGACTTTTCTATGTTTTGCAGTCATATATGGTTTTGTTTTGGCTTTGCAGAAGTGAAATCCTTTATCGTTTAAACGATTTCGCACTGTACGTGCACATACCTTTACCCGATATTTCGACCACTCGGCATTGAGTTGTTTCGACGTACAACTTCTCATAGATTTGGCAAGATCAACCAATTTTCTGTCTTGAATACTTGATGATGCATGTGGGCGACCGCTTCGAAGAAGATTTTTGACATCATTAGTAGAGCGATATTTTTTCCAAATTTCGCAAACAGTACTTTGGGCACAGTCTGAGCAACCTTTCTTTGAGGCATTCCATTTTTAAGCGTTTAACAATTAAAAGTTTTAGGTCTTCAATTCTTTCTTTTGACGATTTCTTTCTTTTGGTGACAATTCTTTCTTTTGAGCCATACTTCCGCTGATGCAAACTAGTTTTAACTGTCAAACTACGATTCAACCTTTTATACTGTTTACTTAGATGCGCCGAGCAAAAAAAAAATTGCATATATCACTTAAAATACGTTGCGTTTGCTTGCGATCGAATATTTTTTTCCCCACAAAGGGATGATCGGAAACTTTTTTCCTTCACGATTCAATGTATTTTCTCGTGAAAATTTTTAACTATAATTTTATTTTCTGTTTAAATTTTAATATTCTTTGACTAATTTAGTCATATTTCACAAAAACCCTTCAAAGGTTTGAAAAAAATATTAAAATTGTAAAAAAATGTCGATTGATGTGAACGTATCGAGGCACTGCTTTCGATGATTGGATACTTTTTGCCAGGGGTTGTATTTCTTTAGTTTAAGTTTTAAATTTATTGATTTTTTAAGGCATTAGATGTTAATGTTTTTATGTTAGAATTGGAATTCACATTTAAATAGTTAACCACAATGAAAACATTTAAACATTTTAAATTTAAATATTGTTTTACTTGCCTTTTTCAAAATTGATTGTAGCAATTATTTTCTTATGTCTGTACTTAATATTTTTGCAAGATAAATATATACATATATTATAAGATTATTCCAAATCATAATTCTCATTTAAATTATTATTTCAAACATTTTTTTTTCTCCAGCATATATGGCAGTTGTGCTGCCATTATTCACTTTCATCTTGAATATATCATCTATTATTGGAGTCGTTGGTGCAACGTTCATCTTATGTGTATTGAGTGACCTCATAACTTTAGCTACAGTTCATATCTATTGTTTCTATGGATATGCTACTCGGTAAGGCTTTTGCAGAAAATGAACTTGTTAACACTCAATTTGTGTGGCATTAAGTAAATGTAATGATTTATATATTTTAAACTAAATATTATAGAATTAAAAAAATATATCTGTTAATCCTAACAGGGGTATGTTTATGGTAAATTAAATGCAACCAGCAACCTTACACATATCTGCTGTGGGGCAGGTAAACTGCAGTAACCACAACATCGAATTGGATTATTTTTGCCCAAAAATAATCACTCATTTGATATATTTTCTGTTAGGTTAGAGTTATTGATTTCTTACAACAATGGTCTAAGTTATCAGTTTATGTACTGCAATTTACCTGCCCACAGCATATATATTCCTAAAATGTCTGGCAATATGTACTCTTTAAGAGTTGGCAAAAGACTTTGTTGAACTTCCGAGGCAATCTTAGCAGCTTAATTGCAAATGAGCCTGAATGACGGCGTTTCTTCAACGCCTCTGTGTTAATCCAAAGAAAAAAATTATTTTCTAAGCCACATTTGTCTGGCTGTGTTGAATATTTTTACAAGCAATTTTATTTATAAATGTAGCTGGCTTGCAGGGCTCTATAATTCCACTTGGTTCGATTATTTTGTGTAAAATTACTTATTGAAAATTTAAAAAAAGTATTCGAACCTATTTAAAAAAAGTGGGATTATAGAGACCTTTATGTCAGCTACATATATCATTAAAAAACTGTTTGCAAAAATATTCAAATGCAGCCGGAGAAATATGACTTAGAAAATAATTGTTTCAATAGGATTTACAAAGAGGCACTTTGGTTTGGAGACCCGGGATCATCCAGGCTCATTTACCCTTAAATTACTGTCCTCAATGATGAACCCTTGGTGAACACCAAGATTATCTTAGGGTTCATCAAGTGATTAGATAGCAATATATTGGGTTTTTTTCTGCAAGTTTTTGTCTAGGAGAATTCAATAAATAACTTATTTTACTTACATGTGGCTAAATATGTGTAAGGAAAAATACCCTTATGCAGAAGAGCATACTTATTCTTTAATTTCATTCTAAAAATGACAGAGCTTGGATGTCCTAAAGTATTTTATTAGAATGAGATTTATTATTGCAAAGATATTTTATCATTTTAAAGTATTTAAAAGAAAGGAGAAGAAAAAAACTGACAAGAAATGTGGCCAAGCATGTGATGCAACGGCCAGAAGTTAAAAACTAAAGTGTACAAACTGTTTTAGGTTGTATGGATATCAAATGATGAGCTTGGCAGCCTTGTGGAGGCTGTTTCGTGGAAGAAAATGGAACCCTTTGCGGCAGAGAGTTGACTCGTTCACTTATGATATTCACCAGCTGTTTCTAGGCACTCTAATTTTCACTGTTTTGCTGTTTCTGCTTCCAACTGTGATGGTTTATTACATTGTATTTACATCTGTAAGTGTAGAATTGTTTTAAAATTTAATTTATATGAATAAATGGAGTAGGCTCCCTCTTAACCGGACTACACTTATTTGGACCTCTGCTGTAACTAGCCAATTTGTTTTTTGTCCTTAAAGTATAAAAAATACAAAAGTAGCTTAAAAATCATGTTTTGTTTTCCATTCCCATGTGATGATGACGTTAACAAAATTGGTGGATGTATCCCGAACTCCTAGGCTTCAATAAAAAAAATATTACTGTTTTTTTTTATTGTATATAACTAATTAGGCTTTAATACATTGAATAAAATGACACATTATTATTTTAAACATGCATTTTTTTATGAGGCAAATTTCATTGGTTTTGAAATGTGCTATCATATGTACATCTAAACCTTAATTTATGTTACTTATTTGGTTTTACCAGATTTTCACTTAACCCTTTGGTTTACCCTTTGTCTCATTTGAGCCAGTTTGGAGGGTACCTACTGTAGTTTTAAAGATTTAACTTTAGCAAACCCAAAACACTTGCTCTAAACTAGTTCTATAACTTTGCATTTACAGTTAACTATACCTATTTTTTTAAAAAAAAATTTACCTTTCATTACTAAGTCTGCAAAGAGTTATTTTTGTTCATTTGTAAATTGAAGATTTTGCATGTTTGATTTCTTTTTTTACACAAATGTTAATCGATTACTTAATGGATTTAGTATTTTCAACAAAATCTTTAAAAAAATAAAATCGCCTAATTTTTTTTTTTACTCTGCTTGATTTGATTAATTGAATTTGTTTATGACATCTCCTGTGTATAAATTTGGAAAACTTTATAATAATAAATTTTCATATTTCGTTTAGTTAAGAATCATGGTTTTAACAATTCAAGGAATTCTCTCAACGATAATCAATATCATTACAATTTGTCCTGTATATTCTGTACTGTCAAGAATATTTTCTTCTTCTGAAACTACAGGTAATTTTATTTGTAATCATAAAGTCAATGTCTTTATAATTCATGAGGTTTTTTTTCAATTTCCTTACACTGTTACTAACTAGAAAGTTTACTTTAGAATTTTTGTTGTTATTTTTTGAAAATTCTTATTGAATTTTATTTAAAAAGTGCCTTTTCTCTAACAAATACAGCATTGACTTAGCGACAAAAAATGTTAAGTGCACAAAACACGTTTTAATTATTTTTTTAAAAAAGTGATTAATTTTAACTTCAGAAACCTGACATTGTAACCCTTGTATTCTTTTACTAGGTCTAACTTGAAAAACTTTTAATTATAGTTGAAAAATATAAAGAAGTATTAATTAAGTTAAAAACCTCTACAAAAAAAAGACCGCTATTTACTCATTGATAGCAGATCACACTATCAATCCCTCTCGCAACAAAAACTATTTTAATAAAAAAAAAACATCCGAACCCTGTATGTCATGCCACTGAGTTTAATTTTAAAATAATATTTAATAAAATTTAATTTAATTGTGCAAATCACATCGTAGTACCTATACTTATAATTAAGTATGCTATAAATCTTTTATATTTCATTTCAATCTGTAACATCTTTTGAAAATAATGAACTAAATATATTTTTAATATAGGTGATGTCCATTTCACTGTATTTAATACTGATGCAACATTAGTACTTTCAATGGAGGTAAGCTTATCCTATATTTTACTTTTTCTTTGTAAGATGTATGAGAACCATTACAAAGTTATCTATGAGTAAACATATTTTATTGTGTTGTGACGGTCCTGGGTTAGACAATGTTCACTCAGCCTTTCACCCCTTAAGTGGCTTAATATAAAGAGGACCAAGCTTGTCTGGCAACTAAATATTGGAAAAGGGGTTGTTACGTGACGCTGACCACCTGTACGGGACATATGCTTTGCTCCCCAGACACCTTGGTCAGGAGAGGTGGAATGGGCACAGCAGGCCTTGGCTTTATAGGCTATCCCACCAAAAAATTTAGTAATGTTCTACTTTGCGCTTTTAGCATGGTGACCCTTTAGATGACATTTGTCAATCCAAATGAAAACTTTACCATAATATGCATGTTTCAATGTCATGAGTGGCAACAGTTTCAGCAGCATTGTTTTCATGCTTGGTTCTTCTGGAAGTACATTTGTTTTGGTGATACCTTAATCTAGTTATTGAATTTAATATAAAAAATATTGGAATTGCGCTAAATAATTTTACACAGTGTATTGTTTTCATAGTAATTTTTTTATTTCCTCTCATTGTTCTTTTACATTGTGTAATATATTGTACTGCAATATGTGGAATAGTTTTTTATAAATATTAAAAGAGAAATACTAAGTATAAAATATCCTATATGCTAAATATCTGTGGTTTTCCATGCATTGAAAGTGAAACCAAAACAACTAACTAAATCGTATAACAAGAATGAAAATAAGAAACTTATGTCATCTGAAACAATCCCATTCATTTTACAAATTTAAAGTATATTATTATTGTGCTATTTAGCTTATACAAAATATATATTTAAAAAATTAATTAACCTATTTTTTAATTTTGACTATTGACTGTTATAGTTTGTGCTATATTTTCAGGCTTCCCAAATTTCCCTCATTAATGTGATACAAGCCACAGTACCCGAGTTGCATAAATATGAAGAATATCTAACTTGGAAAGATTTTCTATCCAGCATTCTTTGGGGTAAAATCATTTATCCCCTCTAGATGTACAGATACAATTCAATTTAATGTATGAAATTTATTTTGCAATCAATAAACAAGTTTTTGACATTTTGTTTGAATATTAGTTTCTTGAGCTATATGAATTTCACGTCTTGGAACTTGTAATTCTGTTCCTATGGATAATAATTTTACTAATTCCAGCCACAATTTTAATAAATATCACTAGTTTCTTGCAACATTGGAAAAGAACAGAAGAAGGTAGAATCCTTGATAACTTTCAACTTTTTAGAAATTATGTATTTACTAGTTTTAATATTTTTTTTATTAAGTTTTGCAAAAAAGGGGAAAACACTAAGTTCTCACTTTAACTTAGCAGGATTCTCTAATTAATAGATATAAAAAAAATTATTATAAAAATTGTATTTTTTTAATTGGAACATTTGAAAAAGTTACAAGAAGTGAAAGAAACTTTAAGATATTTGAACAGCTACGATAAAATGACTGGTCTGTTCATTGATGACTTCTGGTGTGCTTGAAAATTTAGTGGAGGATTGCTATACTTATTAAATTGTATGAAATATGAAGCAAAATGTTATGCACATTTAGGCATTTTTGTTGTTGTTTGGTATCAAAGTGCAAATTGCCAAATTGAGACCAACCATTATATCGTAGCTGTTCCCAGTAGTAGAAATGAAGAAAAATAAGTGAGGGGACGCCCATAATTTGGATGCGAGTACCTTCCCTTAAAATTTGCCATTTATTCATTTCTATAGGAAACGAGTTATATTGCAATTTTACTGTGCATATTATGTATCCGTGTTTTACTTGAAGGTATACGATAAAAATAAAAGTATTTATGATATTACTTCATTATGTATTTAGTGGTAATTTAGAAAAGATTTAGAGCTTTGTGTGTGTAGCACAATTAGATGGAACTGAAAGCCTGTTTGAATGAGAACAGCTTAAACGAGACATAGGTATATATTATTTTTGTTTTAGTGCCAAGCTACTTGAAAGAAGTGAGGGATGGACTTAGTGGTATTAGACGTAAGGGAACGCCTGGCCATTTTAACGAAAATTGTAGGGACACGTTACCCCTCGTCTACCCACACTTCTAGCACTGGCTGTTCCCGAAATTTGACTCTGTGCAGCCCTCCGTCGTTTTCAACTCAATGACACTGGAATTTCATCCAGGATTGGGAAAGAAGAATGCTTACGAGTTACTGAACAAAGTATGGTAGTAGTAAAACTTTAAATTCAAGCTTTTTATGATGGATTGGAATTGTCGACTGCAAACTCAAAAGTAATTTTAATCCCTCATACCAATCTTTTAAAAAAAGTTCTTGAATTCATTGGACAAGAAGTAAGTAAGACGAAGGCACCACCACCATAACTCAGCCAATAACAGAAAGATTTAAGCAAAAACGCATTATAAAAAACAAAATAATTACTCATCTCTCGCAGATAACACTGAAAAAACTAGGGGGTGTAACACTGCACAACATTTAATTACCACTCATTATTAAATCACTACGTTTGAAGGTAACTATGTACCCTAAAGGGTAATTTCAATATCTTTAAAACCTAAAAAGTTCCTTGGAAGCTGCCATTTACACATGCATGATTTTCTCAAAAATTTTAATATGACTTCCGAAAAGTCTGAGAATTAGTGTACCACATTTGAAGTATGTTTCTCTTTCGTTTTTTAGAAATTAATGTAAAACCAAAAAGTTCTGTGGCAGCTATCCTTTGAGCACGCGCGATTCTCTCGAAAACCTTATTATGACGTCCGGCAAGTACTACGAACTCGTGCACCAAATTTGAAGTCCGTAACTCTTTTTAGTTCGAGCTGTAGAGTGGTTTCAGACAGATAGACCAATGTTCGTAAACCACTTTTTTAGAATAAGCACCCTCCATAACGTGTAGAAAACACAAAGTCTTCATTTGAAATGTTCGACCCCATCGCATCGCAATACTTTCATTACCTTATCTATAATAATAAAAGAAAGAGTCTGTCTGTCTGTTATCGGATCGTAAAAGACCTACTTATACTGCCCTCAGAAATTCGAAATTTTTAAGATAGATTCCCTTTAATACTAACGTGTGCACCTGAGGCTTAGTTTTTTCATATTTGTTCCATTTTTGAAGAAAATTCGAATTTTCTGAAAAAAATACACCACTTTCGCTCAAATCCGATCATTTTTTTCTCTTTCCTGATGCCATCGGCTGAAAAAATTAAATAAAACTTTTAACGAAAACATTTAAAATTCAAAATGCTTATTTTATTCTTTTGCCATTACTTTCAGAAACTAAATTCATTATTTGAAAAATAATTGATATGTTTCAAGTGACGTAATTCCGCCAGTCTTCATTCCCGGATTTTATTGTGGGTTTATTTGATGATTTTTTCATTGATTTTTCTGTTGACTGCATGTATGCATATTTAAGCAATAAATGTATAGTTAAGCTATTACTGAACTATGATGGTTAATAAAGGCCATCGCACTAGAGCTATTAGTGTTTCATGTCTTTATTTTTTCGCCAAATACGTTGCCAAACACGCCAAATTATTAACTAAAATTCGCCAAATAGGCAATTTCTTTTATAAATAATTTATAAGCTGGTCGGTTGTTCGAAGGTCATTGTGTTAGAACTGTATAATGGGTGTGGGTAGCTATATCTATTTTCTCGCCAAATTATTTCCCAAAACGCGCCAAATGAGCTAAAAGGTTTTATGTATTTATGAGGGAATGGTGATGACATTTATGAGTGCATTTTATAGCGTATTTTTCATTTTGGAATTTTAAGGCAATGAAACGGGATTTTATAATTTATAACGAGCGGAAACAACAATAAGTTTATGCTCCTATAACAGGGTATATGGTACACATATTTGGAATCTATTTGATATTTTTTTATTCCGTGCGAAGAACGGGTATAAATTTGCTAGTATTTCATAATAGGTAATTGAAAGTAAAAAGGTATTCAAGTAATAAACAACTATTTTTAAATAATTATTATAATTATTATACAATTATTTTCTAATATTTTTTTCTTTAAGGCTATTCAAAAGTCAAACAATCAAAAGAAATTAATTGAGAAGCAAAACCCCCAAAGCAACCAATACGCCATCAGCATTGCAATAATTCTTTCCTGCATGTTGTCTTTTCTGCTTGAAGTGTGTTACAAACACAAAACAACTTTTACAGAACATTAAAAACATTTATTACTTGCTAATTATTAGTGTGTGATAATAGTTATTTATACAACTAGTGCGTAATGTTAAACTCTTTAAAAGAGTTGAATACATTATTTCACAAGGGGGTTTCTTTCTGGCATTTTAAATTTTTATTCGCACGTGACTTACGCACGTTAAACTTGTTTACGCACTTGTTCTTAAAGTAAGTTTTTACAAACTGGCAAATGAAAAGGGTTACTTTAGAGACGATTATTGAATGGGGTTGTTTCACGTTGTGATGACAACAGCTCCAGCGGTCTTTTTTTTTCATTTTTTGTCTATAATTACTTTTGTTTTATTGGCATTCAAAAATTAGTTTTCTAAGAATTTTTATTTATTAAATTTTTAAAATGCCAACTTCTTGCTGTGCTGTTGGTTGTTCAAATCATTTGTTAAAGAAAGCTTGCACAGAAAGAAAAGTTTCTTTTCATCTATGACGGTCATTTTGAGAGTGAAACCGAAACAGCCAATAAAATTGCAGGACACGGAAAAATGAAAGCAAGAGCGTTACACCAGCTGAAACATTTCCATTGAAAAAGCGAACATTTGTTACACGGGATTATAAAAATATTATTAAATTATTGATTGTGTTACTACAGAAAATGTTTTCGTGCAAGACAAGTTTTTTAATTCGATTTTTTTTTTCTGGAAATAATATGAAGTTTTTATTCTTGGTGTTGGTAAATTAAGAAGCTCAAACTGCTACTATTTTGTAAGGAGAAGATGTTTTCATATTATGGATTATTTTGTATAGGGAATGGATGTAGCTATTAAATTTACAGAAACGCACTTATTTTTAGCATTTAGTTATTGTGTTTGTTTTTTCCCAACAGATTTTTCGTGGAAAAATGTAAACAAGTATGGTATCCAGTTTTTCCAACTCTCTTCTACACACATTGCATGTGCAAAGAATACAATGCAAAATAATAACGACTCTAGACAAATCCAATTAATATTTAGTGATTTGCAAACTGCATTACTTTTATCCTAAAGTTTATAATTGCACGAACTAAAAACTATGTCACTTAAAAAAAACTTATTTAGAATTTTTTTTTTGAAAATTGGCAGTGATCTTTTTGATATTTTAAAATACACAACAATTTTAAAAACTTTCCAATTAGATTACCAAATCAATGTAACAAATTTCTAAACGTAAATTCAGAATTTTATTAAATGATTTTACCTTAAAATTCCAAGAATATGGAGGTTGGTAACTTTTAAAAAAAAAGGTGTTTTTGTATAGTAAATGTACTAAGAGACTAAATAATATATACGAGTAAAATAATATTTATGTGTAAAGTGACATAGTAAAAATATAATATTTAAAAAAAAACACCCTCCCCCACAATACTTTTTGGTAGTATTCATAAGTGGAATTCTCGATTTTTATAAATATTTATACCTTTTAACGAAAAAGTAAGTAAGTGTATCAAACGTTTATCTATGGAAGGTTCTTTAAACTTGAATCTTTCAAATGTTTTAGAGTTCCATTAATACTTATTTAGTAATATAATGTTAACAAATTTGGTAATGTTAACATTATATTTGGTAAAAACAAACCAAATTAACAAATTTGGTAAAAACCTAATGAATAGTGGCCGGCTTGGGCTACTTTTTAAAAATCTTGCCAAGTCGAAATGACAACAAACAAAATGGCTGACCATGAAAATAAACTTTTACTTACAAGGAAGAATTCATTGAATTGCAGACCAGATTTATAAAAAACGTGGAACGTTAGAATGCCGAAGAATTGATTTTAAAAAAGTAAATAACTATTTAAAATCGTTAAGCATATAATTAAAAAAAGTTTGGTAAAAAAAACCCTTCAGAATTATATGCTAATTTCCCAAAGATTGCCATAATACCAATTTGTCGGAGTTACCAGATTTAGCGTAAAATTGCCGGCCACGATTCCTTAGTCTAACCCCAATTTTTCACCAATTTTATTCGCACAATTCTCTTTTATCCATCCATCGTTTAAACTAATTTCGTTTGTATACCTTAAAATCTCCTTATAGCTAGTTGAGAAACAGCTATGATATAATTGCCTGTCTTGATTTGGCAATTTCCTTTACATTACCAAACAACGAAAAATGCCCAAATGTGGTAAACCCCCATTCCACTTTATATTTCATACAACTCGAAAGGTATAGCAATTCTACGTTAAATTTTCATGCTCGCCAAAAGTCGCCAATGTGCCGACTGTCATTATATCATAGCTGTACCATTTATATTAAAGTTACAATGGTATACAGTTTTTGGCGATGTGTCTTTGGTTAATTATGTTTCTTAAATTAAAAAAAAAATCTCAGTGTTTCTAGGGAATCCGCAGTTGCGGATTCCCTAGGAGGACTCATTTAATAATAATAAATTATAATAATAAAACAAAACATATTGAACAACATTTTATCAAATTTTATTTTGTGCTTATGTTTCCATTAATTGACGTCACCAATGACATTTTATCTGAAAAAAAAATTGTTTATAAATATTATTAATTTTTAATTATATATTTTAGGATGCGGGTTTATATTTGAAAGAGGTCGATAGTTTTGAAATCCTCCCACATCTGAGTGAAGGTAAGACATAGTTTTAAATTATCAGCTTTATTAAAGAAATTTAAGTTTGGAAAAGAAAAGTTCAAAGATTTTAAATAAATATTCATAGGTATATTTGTCCTGAAACTTTTAGATATTTTAAAAGCTTGTTACATTTGATAAGTCTATGCACAAAAAAGTAGATTTGCCGGTTTGTTCATTTGCGAATTTGGGAGAGCTTGAAAATGTAATATGTAGAGTTCATATGCCTATCGAGTTGAAATATGATCAAGTAAATGTTTGCCACATTTGAATCAATTTTTTCAGAAACACCATAGGTCACAAATTTATCAAAATTGAGTTTTTGATGTTAATCAATTCATCCTGACACACATTATGTGAAGAAATCCTGTTAATCCAGTGATTGCACAGCCATGGGGAGCAACCAAATATAGCATTTCAGGAAGAAACCCATTGCTATTGTAATTTAGATAATGTAGATTTATCAATCAATCTCGCACAAATATTCTTATTCATATGAACTAATGCCATAGTTTTTTCTTGCCATGTCATTCATTCTTATCAACGTGTTTTGATTTATTATTGATAAATGACTTGCTTTTTATACCTTCATGACTTTGTTGCACAGGTGTACCCTAAATAACGGTGATTTGTATATTATGTAAAGAATTGTTACTTAGAAAAATATTCAGCAGAATCCAGTTCTATACAACATGCCACAAATTTATTCCCCGGTCTTCTATAGTCTGCATTATACATGACAAATGGCAGAAAACGAAACAGAAATGCACCATCTATTTCGGTCGAATATTTTACGAAGTAACTCCCTATTTATCATTAAGGAAGTTTACTTATTCAAAATATCCCTCCATATCTTATCATTTGTTTACCTATTTTACTTTTTTAATGTTTGTTTTTATTTTTAATAGATGATAAATTTATTGAAACACAAAAGTACAGACACCTGAAGCAATATACAGATGATCTAATTTCAGAAACAAATTCCCTATCGTCGAGTAACGTATGGAGCGTTATTTCCGAAACAGAACTATTTGATATAAGAAATCCTTTTGATACTTCAGATTCAGAATCAGATATTATTGTTTTAAAACCAACTTCCGATTTAACGATTCTGGAAAAGTTCTCAAGTGAAATAGAAACAGACGAATGTGATTATTTTGTTCAAGAAACTGTTTCTCATGGCGAGTCTCTCAGAGATCAGGCTTTACAAACTGCATCTGTGAACAATCTGGACTTGGTTCCTTACAATAATAAGTTTGAACATTCAGAAACAAATTACCTATCATCTATTAATGCGTTGAGCATATCTGAAACAGAATTTAATGATCTAAGGAATCTTCTTAATACTTCATATTCAGAATCCAATTTTATTGATTTGGAATCATCTTCCGATTTTACTGCTCAGGAAAAGTTCTCGAGTAAAATAGAAACAGTAGAATCCAATTCTTCTGTTCAAGAAATTGTTCCTAACGGTGAGTCTCTCGTAGATAACGCTTTGAAAACTATACCAGTAAACAATCTAGTTTTGGTTCCTTACAATAATCAGACCGAAAATGGGAAAAAGCAATTAGAGACCGAAGATCTCAAATTTGAATATCCATTGAACAATTCCGAAGGCATTATTATTGACATAATTTTGGACCAAGTTTTGAAGACTATACTTGATGGTGCTTTTCATGATGCGGGTAAAAATACCTTGCCTTGTGGTGAAACTCGAAGTAAAGTTGCAATTGAAAACGCTATTGAGGATTCTTTAAATGAAAATATACCCCCTTTGATAGCTTGTGAAGAAACAGAAAATAAAAGAATGGCAGTCAAAGTTCATCGAGGAAGGTAAAAAATAATAACGAATTTATTGGAATTTTCTTTTATGATATTGGTTTGTAATTTTTTTTCTTTAAAAACGGGCCTGCTTTTTTGGTGGATCAAGCCATATTAAACCTTTTGCCGACTCGGCATATTCCACAGAACTGAAAGCCATTTTTGTGACACCATCTAGGCGGCTCTCGCTACTAATTTTGACGCTCATATTATAATGAATATGAGCTCTCTGTGGATATTAAAGCATGCCCAAATGGATATTAAAGCATGCCTTTCTCCCATTATGAAAATCTGCCGCTAAAGCCGGTACTAGAACCTGCGATCTTTGGGCTTATGAGGTGAACACGAAATACCTCACAACCACTGAGATGGTTTGTAAATAAGAAGTAATCAAATGCTACAACTATACTATCAAATAAATTGTATCTTTTTATTATTCTTCTTTGAACAGTTGATAAATTTAAACGTGCCCATAGTTAAAACCTTTAACAAGTTAGGGTTTGTCGATCAGGCTCTAACACCTGTAGAAATTACTATTTAGATATTTAATGCTTTTATCTTATATGATTTATTAACTAAAATATTTTACATTTTCAGAAGTAAATCCAGTAAGAAAATTTGTGGTGTTTTTCATAACGGTATAAAATTCTGTGAATGGTTGCTAGGAAACCGACTTGTACGCACAGTTTTGGAAAGCGCTCAAGTAAGCATGCGCCTTTATTTAACAAGTACATATGCACAGCAACTCTATGCTTTCATGGCCAATACCACCACTCAAGCTTTCCTGCATTTAAATTAAAAACTAGGGGTGCGTAACACTACTCGACTTTCAATTAACCACTCAATAAAGCACTACACACATTTAAAGGCAATTTTAGAAATTTAAATAGATTTAAAACCTATAAAAATTACCCTTTGGCATACGCAATTTTCTAGAAAACCTTATTATGACGTCTGACATTTTGAAGTTTGTATATATCTTTTCGTTTTTCAGCAATACCTTTAAAAATCTTTACCCTAACCTTGAACCTTTACTCATACTTTTTAATACCTTTAAACCTTTACAAAAGTTTTATGGCAGATACCCCTTGGGCTCCCGCAATTCCCCCTTAAACCTTTTTATGACGTCCGACGGGTTCTAGGAAGTCGTGTATCAAATTTGATGTACGTAATTCTTTTAGTTCGAACTGTAGAGGGGTTTCAGGCAGACGGACGAACCAGTGTTGGAAACCTATTATATTTGAAAACTTAAATCACAAATTGTTGATAGTAAAACAAAAGGCAATGCGAAATTATACCATTCTACAAATATGAACTCATTGGTATGTGGTATTAAAAATATAATAATAATTATTGATTACATATACTTATTACTATACTTACTGTGGTGCTGAATCACACTTTGTGTAAATAAAAATAGTTCGTTTTTAATGATAATTTTAAGAAAAAAAATTACAAACTGATTATATTTAGTAAGTTCGCTATTAACTTCTTCTTCACGATTCAGTGTTTTTAAACTTTCCATTTATTTACAGTTTTCGTTCAACAGCTTCGTCAATTTGTTTGGAATGGAATTCAATCGAATCAGGGGTAAATATATTTTATTCAAATATTTCATTACTAACTCTTTGGCTGATTAAATTTTTTTTCCTTCAATTTCTTTTCTGTGGCTTTACATGCCTAGAAAGATAGTTTAAAATAGATAGAAACCTTTTTTAATGAAAGAAATTTTGGGTTTTAAGATTATTTTAGTAAAACTAGTTACACCCATAAAAAAAATTGTGTTCAAACAACGCAAGTGGAACACAAGTATTACTTAACAATGGCAACATTATAATATTGTGTCATTTCAATAAAAGAATTCCATTGATGACATACGAACACCAATTTGTGTTTTTCCAATGCAACTGACGATTACTATATCCATGCGCAATTAACAAACAACATAAGCTATATATTTTTGTTTATATATGTACAACAAAATTATAACATTCATTTTAAAGTTCCATAATACATATTTTTTTAAGCTTCACAGTATAGCTATTTATCAAAAACGTCATGAGCAGAAGTTGAATTACATTTTGGAAGAATACTTGCGTGCTTCCCCTTCAATATAATTTTTCTGCTCACCGTGCATTTATATTTGGTCGCAATATAAATTTTGTATTGTTTCAACACAACAAGCAATAACTTTGAAAAACACAATTTTTTTGTATTAAAAGTTAACATAAGTCTTTTTCTGATTGTATGGTAGTTAACATGCATCGTTGTTTACGCCATAGATATTGAAGAAGAATGCCTCAATCTTACTATAGTGTCGGAAGATTCGCACTGCAGAGCTATCGAAGAAGCTTTTTTGAGCATATTCCACGGCCGTGTGTCATTTTCAAGGGTGATTTCGCCAATTCAGGACTCGATACCAGGAGGACCAGTACTGCCCATAGGACATTTGGCGGGAGTTCACAGCGCCGAAATGAAGATCCACAGTGCCAAACAAAGCTCCAGAGATTCTACTGTGATTGCGACTTCTACGTTGTTGTACGAAGATGTACCTCAAAGGTATCAAACTGCTGATAAGTTAACTTTTCTTAATTGTTAATTGGAAGAGAAAATTTGGTTGAGTGACAATTTTAATTCATTTTTGAGTTAATCAAGCCTCATCATCACCCACGTGCGTTTTTATTTTTTGTCATAAACCAGGTCTTTATATACGTACTAAAATATTCTCAGCAGTTCACTCAAAAATTCATTCCAGGATTTCATTGGTGATTTATGTGATTGGTGGTATGACATGGTAAGCTCCTCCCACTTAATTAACCAAACGTGAAATTACTTTCATTTCTGTGGAACTATTGCCACTAGAATCCCCAACGTTAGTTTCCCCAACTGACTCTAACAGTGTCCTAAATTTTTAGAGCTTAACCATTTTAGCTTCCACACTACGTTTATAACGTAAAAAGTGGAAGGTTTTATAATCGTTCAGTCCGTCTGTCTGTCCGTCCGTCCGTCTGTCTGTCCGTCTGTCTGTCACCCACTTTCACAGAAAGAACCACAAGTCCCACAGACAAGTGGGATACGTCATTTTAAAGCAAAAAATCAGATTAGGCTACATTCCAAATTTCATTAAAAAATTTAAATTAGAAGTTTATTTAAAATTTAAATTACTAAATTTTTTTTTATCTACATTGAAATAACATGCAAATTCTATTTTTATTCATATTTTCACTGTTGTCATCCACAAGTCCCACAGACAAGTGGGATACGTCATTTTGAAGCAAAAAAACAGATTTGGCTACATGCCAAATTTCAATAAAAAATTTAAACTAGAAGCTTATTTAAAATTTAAATAACTAAAAATTTAATCTACATTGAAATAACATGCAAATTCCATTTTTATTCAATATTTTCACTGTTGCCATTTCGTTAAACGTACGAGAAACTTTTGTTAAAATAAAAATAAACACACTTGAAAAAATATTTATTTATGTGTTATAATTCGGTTTGGATTGTTGTATTATCACAATAGAGTTCTTTTAATGGTTCTATATATATGTATGAAGAAAGATGCATAGAGAATTCTAACTTGGCATAAAAAAAATATGCTAAGTTTCGCTTTTATTTTTAAAGCATCAATTGTACAAATTATATATTTTTTGAACTGTAAATTAATTTAACAAACTATAAATAAGTGAATTTTCGAAATAAATGTAAATGGGAAATTGTGGCGACAAAAATATTTATTAAAAAGATTACATAATTATTCTTCGAACTTTAAACAAATTTAGCAAACGATAAAGTCTAATTATTAAATCTGAGAAAGAAGGTTAATGAAAATAGTTAAATTTGGCGTTTAAAACTTTGAATTACAAATAGCTAAAGGCCCTGTTTTTATTAGAATTAAATCACATTTGCCATTCGCAACAATCGCTCGAGAAACTTTAATTCTTTTAGACAATAAATTAAAATAAATTTATTTTTGCGACATCGATCAGTTTGAAAGACGTCAAATATATTTCACTACGGAATCCATGTATGTTGATATGAAATGTTTTCATTCTATTTAAAAGCGAGGAATATGACATATTTATTCTTTAAAATATAAATTGATTTTTGCAAACGATAAGTAATAATTATTGAATTTTCGAAATAAAATAAATGAAACTAGCCAAATTTAGCTTGTAAATGTTAAATATAGAATTAATGTTGTGTTTGGCGCGTTTTTTCCTGTTAAACACAAATATGTGGAAGCGAGTTAAGTGACAGATTCTGTTACAAACCTACTTGTTTTTTAATTAATAAATTTTAACAAAATGCAAATGAAAGATGCTTACAAATTATTCCTAAAAGTACAATACTTAAAATGCCTAGTGGTTAAAAAGTGTTCAAATCGTTTTTTTTTAGTTTAATTTTTTCCTTCTGTGAAAAAAAAACTATTATTTAGGTGTAAGTTATCCCAATTGACGACGACAGTTGAAATTGCTCTATATTCACTTAATAAATTTCTGTTTTCAGGTGGCAGATGACAACCGTGATTTGCCTTGATGATCCAAAGTTACAATTGCAGTTACACAACTTTACTGTATCAACCCCGATTCCTTTTGTTACTGACGCTAAAAATAAGACCCTGAGAGACACAAGCTTCGCTGTAAGCCTCGAAGGTGCAGTTTCAGCCAGAACTCCAGAAATTGTCAAAGACATCCAGGATATCCTAACGGGATTCCATAGTTACACCTCATTGAAATCGGCTGCCTTAGTTTTAGCTGGAATGTACAAGAAATATTTATGATCATTTTTGATTTTCATTCAATAAAATAGAAAAACTCTTCGTTTTATCATATTCAATCAAACAATTTAATTTCAGTTAGTTAAACATGAGAGTTTTATCAAAGATTATAATGTTATAATATAATGTTGTCATATACAAATGCTGTTTTTATTTAGTACAGTACTATTACGAAATCCTGCCGACCTGGCAACCGCATTTTGCAACAATGCGTGCATTACTAAAGATTCGTTTTAGAAAGTTGTACATAATTATAGTTTTATTAAATAATGATTCGCACTTACCGTTGCTCTTTTTACTTTTCTTTAGTTTTATTGCGAAATCCTGCCCAGCTATAATGGCAACAGCATTTTAATGACCCTACTGCAGTGGCAACTTCTGTGAGGAAGGAATAAGAATGCACCATGTATGAAATGATGAGAGCTAAATTTTGATGGTAATTATTTCAAAATATGAAAATATTAGCTTAATAAACTCTGAGTTACCCGGATGTTCACTTAAAAACGGTGAATTTTTTTTATTATGAAAACCTTTACTTTATTCTTATCGATCATCCTCCTATCACTGGGGTTAGCACATTGGTACTCCAGCAGGATACTATAAGTCCCTTCCTCTCCCTGCTGAGCCAGGGGGGGGGGGGGGGGGAGATAAATAAAATTAGTAAGGAATATTATGAAAATCGATTAGGGTAAACTTTCACCAAGCATTAAAATTCCAAGAAATATTTTTGAGTATTAATAAAAATCAAGTAATGATGTTCAAATTGCAATCGTACTTATTAAACTCATGTGCTTTTTCGTACGAAAACTTAATTTTCGTTTGCGTTGAAATTTTTTTCATTTTAAAAAATGCTATAAATCTGTAGCGGCCTCAGTAACCCACAGTCTACCAAAAGGATCCTCAAGGTGGAGATGAGTTACCTAGGCTTTTATACTACTGCTATCGTTGTTATTTAGAATAGTGGTAGGAACGAGATGGTAAATCAGCGCCACCTAGTTGTTGATGGCATATTGAGGTGCGTGTGTGGTGAACCGCCACACCACTCCCCTCCTGGAAACGAGGTAAGAAACCGTGCGCAGGTTGCTTCGCTGTGCGTTGTGCTGCGGTTGAGTTGTGCCAGCGTTGGCCGCTGAGTTGCGTGCAACGTTGAGTGCATTAGCAGAGAGTAGCAACCGGGGTTGAGCGCATCGTAGCCGGAGCCTCGCTGGAGTGGGTGACGATCACGTCCTCTGGTCACCACTGTAGCTGCCTCAGTAACCCACAGTCTACCAAAAGGATCCTCAAGGTAGAGATGAGTTACCTAGGCTTTTATACTACTGCTATCGTTGTTATTTAGAATAGTGGTAGGAACGAGATGGTAAATCAGCTCCACCTCGTTGTTGATGCTAGTGTTGAGGTTAGTTGTTGAGGTTGCGTGTGTGGCGAACCGCCACAAATCCTACAACAATGCACATCAATGCTATTCCTATGGAGAAATCGGCTCACGTTTTGTCCTCCTTTACCCGTTTCAGTTCGAATTTTGAAAAACGGCTTCTTAAATAACGCTTTCAGTACAAAAAAATAATCTCTTAAAATAGGTACACAAATACCTATACCCACCTATATCTGTACCTCCAAAAGTTTTGGCTGGGCGTTGGCGGTTGGCGATACGTGAATTAGTCAGTTATGACTTTTTTCTTTATGAGGACGATACAGGAAGTTAATTATAAATTATAGCCATTATGCCAATAAGCTAACTTTTAATAGGAAATTTTGCATTTGTATTTTGTCGATAAAATAGCAGAAGACAACGAAGATTTTTCACTTCTTTGGTTTGCAGCATTATTGTTGCCGTTTTAGATTAGTCTCCAAACCAAGCTGAAAAACAGCTGACTTTATCACATAGCCCTCTACATAATATAATGCCATCCAAGCTCCATCAAAATTGGAATCATGAGAAAGCTGTCAATAGATGGCGCTATGGCGTGACAATGTGCTCGATGGCATGTGTTATTGTTTGTTTACATCCAGTTCGCTGTGATTGTGATAAGAAATTTTGGTAACAAGAGTACGAAATTTATAATTTTTTTTGGTACACTTTTATAAATGCAACAAATAATGGCTAGTTTTTTGCATCATACTATCCTATAAATCAAAGACACGGTGTTTCCGTATAGGAATTCTTACGAAATGGAAGATATTTCGTAAAAAGTTTTTAAAATTATTCTTTTTTAGTGAAAATTTATTATCTATTCTAGATATTTTTTTATTCTTGAAACTTTTCGTAATGCCTTAATTATTATTTTCCCCCCTCCTAATATATAGTTTAAACACATATTTACTTTGTTCTATCTAGATTTATATTCAATTTGGTTCGCGGGCACTCAGCTTTCTAATATATATGTGTTTTTTAATTAATAAGTTAAAAAAAAAACTTTTCAATATCAATTTTCGCGTAAATTCTAATACTTTAAATGCATTTTATAGTTGAGTTACAAATTTAAATAATCTATCCATTTTAAAATTTTGTTGTTGTTCGAAATTACAGTATTATTATTAAGGGACTGTTATTTTTACAGAAGCATTTTGAATTAGTGTTATAGTATTTGTTAATTTTTTTAAGTAGCCAAAATTAATTTTTTTTTTAAATAATGTAACGTCTGAACAAGGTTTTCATTACTTGTGTTTTAGTCTCCAGTAGAAAATTCTTATACAGAGATTTTAAATGTATAGTTCTATAGCCGGTTTAAAAAAAAAAACAGTTAAAAAACAAAGAAACCCCTTTCATGATTATGTTTTTAAAAAAATATATGCCTGCTGTTTTTATCTAAGGATTTTTTAAAATTTAAAATGGTATTTTATGAATTTCTCTGGCAAATAATATTGCTTGGAAGCAGAAACAAAATAAAAAAGAACTCATTTGTTTGTTATGTTACTCGGACCGAACGTATTCGAAATAGCCCGCTGGATCCGTCATTCATCGCGAATACATTCCTACTAAAATATGCGAACGACTACCAACAGATGGAGCGACAAGAGGACTGCTTGAGGACAGCCTGTGAATCTATGTTATTTCTCGAGTTTGGTTAGCATTCTATGTACGAGGCCATGGTTTAACATTACAGAAGTTATTTTTGCGGTGGCAATACCCTTATTTTAGAATAGAATACATTTTCATTTGTTTACTAATCTACAGGTGTTTTTTGGCGATTGCTTTGCAGTTCTGTAAATGCAAGTTTAATTATTTTTGTCGCATTTCGATTTTCGAAACAGAATGTCCGCCCAAGAACAAATGCGAAAAATGTTGGACGAATTGATGGGAACTCGTCGCAATGGTAAGCGGAACTTTTACAATTTATTTTTGAACCACCTTCCACCATTTTCGAAAACAAATGTAGGGGTTTGAAAATATTTTTTACAACTTCTTGATAAATTTTTGCTTATTAAATCATATGTAATGATTATATATTATCCAACACATTTTTATTTATCTTTGAAAATTAAATATCCAAAAAAGCGTTGTCAATAACTAATTTGGAACATTCCATCTGGACATTCTATATAGACGGCCAAGAGGGTCGTGTAAGGAATGTTTACCACAAAGGAAGGAGTCTAAAGAGCTTAATCAAGGCATGCAATAAGGTTAATAATTTAAAATTTAAATTTTCGGAAGTTAAATTAAGTAAATAAAAAGAAAAGGCAATTTGCCACAAAAAAAACTAATTTTATTCAAATAGGCTTCGTTATTAAATTAATTCTACATCATTTTTATATATGTACTATCTGAAATTGGATGAAAAATTAGGAGCGTTTTGTGCTACTAACTTTCAAAAAACTAGGAGCAAATGCACATTATCTGGGAGCATTTTTGAGAAAAATATTATGGAATTTTTTTTTTATATAATTTATCCACAAACTCTTAAAATTGTCAGAGTTGTGCACACATAGAATCACTAGAGTTTGGCGATTTCAGGAAAGCTGGAGTTACAAAATTTTAGGAATCCCATTTCCCAAACGCTGGAATCTCAAGATTTTACAATCGTCAGCGTATCACAACAATTTATGTATAGCCGGAATTTAGTGATTTAAGGTCTTAAGGATCACAGAATATAATTTTGATAGATTTAAGATCTTTGAAGATTTTCGATTTTAAACTGATTGTTTTTAGAGAGATTTTTGAACACTACTTTAAAAAGTTGATCGTGACATTTTTAAAAACTTATTTTGAGGTTGCAAAATTGTAGGATTTGGTCGCATTTTGCGACTAGAAATTGTTAATCTCCAACCCTGATTAATACATTGTCCTCTAAAGTTAAGTTGTATTACTTCATAAAATGAGCATACAAATGTAAAATTAATTTACTCATTTGATATAAAGAATGTAAAAAATTTACTGTTAAAACCCTAATATTTTTTATGACTCCATGTGGTTTTAGGTGCCATCTACACCATTTTTAAAATTCATTGCCAAATTCCTTTTATGTAGTGTTTCCATTGACCTAATAAATAAGGCAGCTTATTAGCTTCCACACTACGTTTATAACGTAAAAAGTGGAAAGTTTTATATAATCGTTCAGTCCGTCCGTCACCCACTTTCACAGAAAGAACCACAAGTCCCACAGACAAGTGGAATACGTCATTTTGAAGCAAAAAATCAAATTAGGCTACATTCCAAATTTCATTAAAAAATTTAAATTAGAAGTTTATTTAAAATTTAATCTACATTGAAATAACATGCAAATTCCATTTTTATTCAATATTTTCACTGTTGCCATTTCGTTAAACGTACGAGAAATTTTATTTAAAAAAATACAAACATTTGAAAGAATATTTATTTATGTTACATAATTCAGTTTGGATTGTTGTAATATCACAATAGAGTTCTTTTGATGGTTCATTATATATGTATGAAGAAAGATGCAAAGAGAATTCTAACTTGGCATAAAAAATTTGCAAAGTTTTGCTTTTATTTTTAAAGCATCATTTGTACTAATTATATATTTTTTGAACTGTAATTTAATTAAATCTAATTATTAAATCTGAGAAAGAAGATTAATGAAAATAGTTAATTTTGGCGTTTAAAAGTTTGAATTACAAATAGCTAAAGGCCCTGTTTGTTATTAGAATTAAATCACCATTGCCATTCGCAACAATCGCCCGAGAAACTTAATTCTTTTAGACAATAAATTAAAATAAATTTATTTTGCGACATCGATCAGTTTGAAATGACGTCAAATATATTTCACTACGAAATTCTTTGTATGTTGATATGAAATATTTTCATTCTATTTAAAAGCGAGGAATAGTACATATTTATTCTTTGAAATACAAATTAATTTTTGCAAACGATAAGTAATAATTATTGAATTTTCGAAATAAAATAAATAAAACTAGCCAAATTTAGCATGTAAATGTTTAATATAGAATTAATGCTGTGTTTGGCGCCTTTTTACCTGTTTAACACAACTTTTGTGTGGAAGCGGGTTAAGTGACAGATTCTGTTACAAACCTACTTGTTATTTATTAGCAGCCTGTTATACGTATTTAGAACTACTTTAATGGTTTTTGTATTTAACAAGAAAAAAAAATTCCTACATAAAAAAAGAATACACAACTTGCAGCTGTAACTTAGGCACCTATATTTTAAAAAATCTTTTACTTCAATTTAAAAATTAATATTTTGAAATATAATATTTAGGTAGGATCATTCTCTTTAACAGCTTGGAAATACATATTTGTGTTTTTATTGTAATGCATGACTTGCAATAACCCAGCTTGTACATTTGTAATGAGTGTTGGATGACTAATGAATTAATTGCATACTTAAATGGCTGATACATAGTTTTATTTACATCTCAGGTGAAGATACTAGAGAAGAGAAGCTGCATTTCACCAATGCAAGGGTTTGCAAGAATTTTTTGCTGAATTGTTGCCCACATGAAATATTATCTGCTACGGTTTGTAGTCTTTGAACTTTTAATATATTTTATTTGAATTGCATTTTTTGAATGATTTTATCTTCTTTAATATTTTAATTCAGTATCTTAGTTGAAAATAGCACCCATATCCTTTGTTACAGCATTAAAATTAAAGGATAATTACTTATTACTCTATTTATTTTTTTACTTTTGGTTTGTATAGCTTTTTATGTGTAATGTTTTTTAAACTTCATTTAATCTTTTTATACTATAATTTTAATACAATAATCCAGTGTAAAGTAGGTAATAATTTAATTAGTTTACTGTAAAATGATAATTCCAAGTAACAAAACTTTATTAGTTCTTAACATGCACGGTCATTTCGTAAAATAATTTCTTATATTTTTTTAGTATTAGTGTAAGTATTAAGTCTACTGAATATGTTTAAAAACATAATATAAATGTATTGTGTTTAAAAAGAACTTTTAGTTTGTTTTCATTCTTAAAAGATTCTATGCTTGAAATTATTTTGTATTCCATCTGATAGAGAGGAGACATGGGTCAGTGTAAAAAAGTGCATGATGTTGCACTTAAAGCTGATTTTGAAAATTCTAACAGAAAATATGAATATGAATTTCAGAGAGAAGTAAGTTATATTTATTTTGATTAATTTTTTTTGTAAACATTGAATAAGTCAAAATGAAAAGCTTATTGTGTATTTTAAATAGTATTTGTTACTAATTAATTTTATATCCTTTTGTTGTATTGTTAATTGAATTTTATTGTTTTTTCAGAATTAATAATTTTGTAATATTATCTTTTTTCAATCCTAAGTAATCACTTCTATGTGTACATAATAAGCACTATTAAACAAGTATATTTATTTCTGATTATTGAATTTGAGAAAATTAAATTTTATTTGACAATGGAAGTCAAGTATACTTAACTCATAACTTGTATTGGTTTACAATTAAAAGTTAATTTCAGATATTTACTATTGGTTTATCATATAAATCTGCTGTTCAAATCTCTATTTTATCACTAAAAAAAAACTTCGGTACATTATTTGCTCAGTGCTCTGTAACTGTTTTTACGTGTAAAGATTTTGAGGACCATTTTTATGACTTTTATTGATTCTGCTGTTCAGTTATAGAGGCTTTTGCTGTACACCAGTTACTGCATGTGCTATTTCCAATTTAACATATTATTTAATACTATGTTTTTCTCTTTTTCATTCCAAAAGTCATTCCAAAATGAGGTTACTACACAAGTATTAGACTTTAACGGACTACTATATTTTGTAATATGGGGAACTGTATTGACTTTTTTGGCATGACATTTTTAATGGCTTACACTGATTTTTCTGCATCATGAGTAAACTTTTAGCTGCTCTATTTCATTGTAAATGGCTCTCTTACTGTTGAAACTATATAATTTATTAACCATTGTTTCAATAGACTACGTCTTGAGAATATTTTAAAACGGCTCATCAATAATTCTAACCTCAATAATTCTTTCCTTTCCTCAATAATTCTAACACAGGTGTCGTTTTTAAAATTTGTTTAATTGAATTTACCATTATCAAAAGTTACCAATGAATTTTATCCTACTTATGCTTTTTAGAATGCGAGTTTTGCTACTACACCTTTCATGTAGGTGAGGCCAAACAGAATGTGTTTAGTTATGTAATTTATAAAATTTTTAACTAGGCACTGCAGCAGTTGAAAAATTTTGTTGCTGAAAGCGAAAGACGCACACAATTTGCAAAAGTGAGATTAGCAGAAACTCAGGAGATTTTAAGTGCAGAAGAAGCTGCCAGGGTAAGCAATATAAAGATTTTTTTTTTTTGCAATAAAATAATTTGTAATACATTAAAAAAATCTCAATCTGTTTCCCAAAGCCAGACTAAGCTAGCTTTTTTTTAAAAATAAATAACTGTCAAAATTGTTAACTGACGAACGAACAGAAAGGGGAAATATCCAAATTTGAGGTAACCTTAATTGAAATCATGTGTTAATGTTTTGTCTAATTTGGATCTGTTAGTTAGATTTTATGTTCCAGCTGCTCAAACATGTGCTTGCTTTGCTAGTTGTATTCACAAAAAGTTTTTTAAAAGACCAATAAGAACTTGTGTATTTTTGTGAAGGAAGGCTATAAGTTTCTATTGCTTTATTACATCCCTGTGCAAAGTTTTAAATCAAACTTAGATTAATCAAACTTGAAATACAGATATTAGTTAATGTTATTGTATGATACCTTAATTTTCATTTTTTAATCATCTTGTAAAACTTAATTTGTTGAAAATGAGATTTTTTTTAATACCTCTCTTTATTACTTTTATTTTAAAATGTGTGTTGTGCTAATTACATCTGGTATTTGTCTTGATTTAATATTTTTTTGTACGCTATAATTTTTTACAGAATATAAATAAACAACTAGCAGTAAGAATTTTTTGTTATTAGTTTTTCCTTTTTTTTTCTCCTCAATTTCTTTTTTACTAGTATGGCATTTTGGGAACTTTTCACAAGTTTGGTTTTATTATTTTCTTACCCTGAGTTTTGTTGCTGTTAAACTTTTTTTTTTTTTGAAGTTATAAGGATTAAAAGTGGTTATACTAATTATAAGTTATAATATTTATAATTTAATAAAATTGGTCTATGTAGTGATGAAATTATGGCGTGATTAGATGTATTTATGTTAAAAATTATCATAAATATTTATTAGGCCCATTTATGAAGTAAGTTATTCTTTTGTAAGGTTGTATTGTAAGAATATTTATTTGAAGTTTGTTTTCTAGTTTTATAAAGCTTAAATATATTTCCTGCTTAAATATTTTAATGACCTTTGTTCCTTAGCGAGTTATATTTGTAAGTTAAGGTGACATTGTTTTATGTAATAATAGGTATAATTTGCACTTTATCCCATTAACAACATTTTTGTGAAGGCCATTAACACTTTCATTTCTGAACAAAACCATTAATTTAAAATTTGATTTTTGTATAAATTATTTTGTGCGACATAAATTGTTCAGTACTAAGTATTTTAGCATATATTTTTTGCAGGTTTGAAATTTTTCATTGTTATCCTATATATACTTAAAAATAAGAACACATAAGTTTTTGTAAAGAATATTAATATCTAAACTCTTGTAAGCCTAGCTCAATCTGTTTTCTAAAATTATAGGGTTTCATGACAGTTATTTTGAAACTGAAAACAATCCTGTTTAAGATAGTGTAAATGGTTTGGGGTATGTTTTTATGCTTTTTAAAAAAAATTGTGTGACATAGATGACATTTGCCACTGGCAATTATATGTGGCTAAATATCATATTCTTGAAAACATAAATTTAGTTATATTAAAATTTCAAAGGTATGCAGTAGTGATTAGTGTATGTTGCATGTGTTTGTAAATTAGTTGAATATGTTTGCATTAAATTTTTTAACAAAATATACAAACCTGCCAACTTTCCGTATTTAAAACAGCAATACTGGATTTTTAACTGTTTTCTGAATGTCTGATGAACACTTTATTCACTGCTTTACAAATAACAAGATTCCCCCTTTTCATAAACTTTAAGTTGTGTATATTTTTTTACTTTTTGTAAGTGCCTAAAACCTAAAACATGTTTTCCTTTTTGTCACTTAGCATGTTCTTCCACTAAGCTCTTCAATTATCCAATTTTCAAAAGATTAAACTTTCTTTTGGCACATTAAACTTTCTTTGGCATATTATACTTTCTTTTGGTGCCTGGAATATATATTTTTTTTTCGAGTAAATTCAGAATGTTGATTAGTTGAATTAACGTCACAGTAGGTCCACAGTTTGCAGGTCTGAATATACCATTTTTTTTGTTGTATTTAACTAATTAAATAAAGTATTGGAAGTGACAGAATAAGTGAACAGGGCGCATTATTTTTTTGTTTTCGATTTTTAGGGCCCTTAAATGTACCCTAAGTTTGTGTGCATGTTGCATGCTTGTACTTTTTTTTCTTCAATTGAATGCATTTTTATTATATCTGCTTGATCATATGTAATCATTAAAGTCCACCCCTTTTCGTGATAAAAGATGTTGGTTCGAAATATCAAAACTAGCCCTGGTCTCGCCTAATTATTAAATTGTACTGACCAACAATGACATTTCTTTTAATGAAATCGATATACCTTATGTCTTACCTTTTTAAACCTTTCTTACCTTTTATATTAAAGACGGTATTGTCTTTAATATGTTGAAAGCGAATATAGCATAAAAACTTCCCACTGTCAGTTGTTTTCCCTTAAACGAAAAGTGAAAGTTAGCAACAGCCTTTAAAGTAGTACTTATACGTAGAACTGTTAGTGCCTAACGAGTTGGCACAGGGTAACTTATGTAAATAATTTCTGAAGAATACTCTACCATTGTAGACTTTACTGTGCTAAAACATAATACAACCCCCATTTACACCTGTCATCATTTTTCTTCCAATTGAACAATGAAAAGTAAAAAAAAAACGCTGCCTTTTAAGTGGTACTTTAAGGCTGCAGGTACTTTAAGTACCATTGGGGCATAAGGGGGTTAAAACATTATTTGCTAATAAGTCCCTTTTTCACGTAATTTGGTGTATTGTGTGTTTTAAGTCGAGTTCCTGTACTTTTAAAATTTCTACAATACTTTTTATTATAAATATTTAAGCCTAATATAAACAGCCATATCATACCTGTAAGCGAATGGTTTTGTTTTATGTTAGTAAACACTATTTAGATTGTAAACAACTGTTAATGAAAATTCAGAATTATTTAGTTATCCTGCTTCAATCTGTGTACATTTTATAGACAATTGTTTAGATACAGTTGCTAAGATCGAAAGAAAATATACATAATTATAAGAAATAAAACCATAATGATTAATAATTTTTTTATATATATTCTACGTAGTTAAGAATTTTTGAATTATAGTCTATGGTAGCTTGGCGAGAATGAAATTTGCTTTTTATCCCTTTATATTAAAAAATTGTTTTGTCTCTTAAGCGATGCAGCCAGAGTTAAAAACGTGTTAAACTTGGAGAACAAATTCCAAAATTCAACTGACAACTTTTTATAGTATTAGACACATAAAATGTATGAATACCTAATATTTCATATTAATCTTGGCTACATGCATAGTTTATTTCTGTTGTCCATTTTTATGCATTTTTTCTTCTTTTTAAAGCTTCAAAAGATCAAGCAGATAGAAGAGCAAATCACCGAGAAACTGACCGTAGCCGAAGGACTTGGGGCCGAGGGAGATGTAGAAGGATCGCTGAAAGTGATGGAAGAAGTGGAAGCATTGAAAAAAGAGAAAGAGGAGGCTGAAGTAAGTTGATGCAGAAAGACTAGCAGGGGTCTATGCAGATGCAGAAGGAAATTTAGGTCCATATACATATAGTATTAAACCTTCCTGAAAAATTAACTGATATTGACTGGTCCTACCGTTATTGAAAATTTTAAATCATCTAGTAATAGAAGAATAGTATTGTAAACTGTAAGTTTTGTACATAACATAAGAAAATTTATGCAAAATTAATCTCTTTTTACAAAATTGTTTTTTGGGGCAGTGAAAGGTTCCATTTGCCGACTTGTAGTTGTCGTGACTATACTTATTAGTTTGTTATAAGTAGGGAAGAATACTGGTAAACCAATTTACTTCTGAATTACTACCTTTGGTCAAATATTTTCAGCGGTATTTCTTTACTAATTTACCCGTAATTCTTTTTTTTCACTTTGTTTTTGCTACAACAATCCAACTGAACATTTTATTCACTTAATAAATACTTAATTTTTACGAAACTATATACAACTGGTGCCTGCACTGATACAACATTTGCTAATTAATTAGGATAACATATACAAAGATTCATTCTATGCCAGGTTAAAATATTAACATCATAATAAATTTCTTGTTGGAACCAGTTACTTTAAATAGTGTCTTTAATAGTTGAATTTTTTAAGTAAGACAATTTTCTCTTGCATATTTATATCACTTTTAATCTTCTACAACATTTTTAATATGTATAATTCATTGTCATTGTTGTTTCCAGTGTAATTCTCGTTTGTATACTTTTCTTTGTTGATGTTGTTGTGTCTGTGGATATCTCACGGAAGGTGGTTGCCAGAGCCTCCAAAGGGGTTGGACGTCTTTTTACACAATTAACGATAAGACAAACATCCATGCGTTTACCAACCGGGATTCAAACCCGGGACCTACTGGTTGTCGATTCAAACACGCTATCCACTATGGCGAGTAGAAGGCAACGTAATTTAATACATGCTTTCCTTTAAAACGTTATCTTACTTTACAATGATCATTGAGATAAAAATACAATAATAGCAAGAAATGTTTTTACAAATTAGATAGTAGATATATTTTATTTTTCAAAACCCTAATATTGAGTTGTTTCAAATCCTAATATGACTCGAGTAGGTTGACCATAATAGGTCAAGCACCGCAACCGCTGGTTGATAGTACAGATTGTAAACTAACTTAATACAAAATACAAATACAAAAATAAAGGACCAATAACAGGCACGAAGCCCAACAAGATTGGTCCTGTTTACAGTCCCCCGACTATATCCCAGTGTCTGTCCAGCTTCTTTTTAAAAATATCAACACTGTCAGAACTCACAACATCCTCTGGCAGACCATTCCACTTATCCACAACTCTAACATAAAAGTAATGTTCCCTCAAATCCCTATTAAAACGTGCTTTTCTCAGTTTTAAACTATGACCTCTAGTCCGGTTATCAGAATAAAAAACAAGCAGGTCAGCATCCAATGACCTAATAAATTTAAAAAGCTGAATCAAATCCCCTCTAACCCTTCTCTCCTCCAACGTGTACATATTTAACTTCTTCAATCGATCTTCATAACTCAAATTCCAACAACCATCAACCATTTTAGTGGCCCTATGCTGCACCCTTTCAATCACATCTATGTCTTTCCGCAGATATGGAGACCAAAACTGTACGGCATATTCCAAGTGAGGCCTTACCAGCGCTTTGTACAGTGGCAGGATAACGTTACTAGACCTTGAAGAAATACTATTTTTTATATAACCCAATAATTTATTTGCCTTTTTACTAGCAACTGAACACTGGTACCCCATTTTAAAATCATCACAAACCAAAATCCCCAAATCCTTAACTGAATTACTAACCTGAATTTCAGCACCTTTTAAAAAATAATCAAAAATCCTATTATTCTTTCCCATGTGTAAAGCATGACATTTCCCAATATTAAAAGACATCCCCCAATTATCAGCCCAATCTGATAATTTATCCAAATCCCTCTAGCTCATCCCTTTGTTCCTCAGAATTCACATTACCCATAATTTTTAAATCATCTGCAAAGATACTAATATGGTTATTTATTCTCCAGCTAATGTCATCAATAAAAACAATGAACAAAATTGGCCCTAGCACAGAGCCCTGAGGGACACCGCTTCCCACGTCAGCCCATTCAGAATATCTACCCTTAATTTGAACTCGTTGCCTCCTATTTGTCAACCAATTTCTTATCCAAATCAAAATTTTCCCACCAATTCCAATCCTCTCCAATTTAATCATGAGTGCCTCATGAGGGACCTTATCGAATGCCTTTTGAAAGTCTATATAAATCAAATCCACACTATCTTTCCTATCCAAACACTCGGTAACCCTGTTGTAAAATTTAAAAAGATTTGTGTTACAAGATTTTCCTTTTCGAAAACCAAATTGTAGATCTGAAAGATGTTTCCCCCCCTCAAGGAATGCCATGAGATGATGTTTAATAAAAGTTTCAAAAATTTTACATAAGACAGAAGTTAAGCTAACAGGTCTGTAGTTGCTAGGATCCCCCCTTGATCCAGCTTTAAAAAGAGGGGTAATATTTGCTAGCTTCCAATCAAAAGGTACACATCCCGAATCATATGATGAAATGAAAATTGTCAAAACAACGTCAGCCAACTCTTCCGCACATTCCACAAGTATCCTTGGATAGATATTATCAGGCCCCGGAGCTTTATGAGGTTTAATTCCTCTAAGATATTTAATAACATTTTCCCTATTGAAGGTGCATTCGTGAAAATTACTTATTTGTTTAACCAGCTGAATACCTTCACAATTAAAATCCTTGTTAAAAACATCACAGAAAAAATCATTAAGAATATTTGCCATACCCACCTCATCAGAGATAAAATTACCAAACTTGTCCTCAAATGGACCCAAATTAACATTTGAAATGTTTTTTCCCCTAGCATATGCAAAGAAGTCTTTAGGATTATCATTAATTCCCCTTGCCAATCTCTCCTCCAAACTCAATTTTTGTTGCCTTTTCATATATTTAAACTTTTTTCTGGCTATAACATAAGTCTCTCTATCAGTATCACTGCCTGAACTTTTAAACAACCTATAGGATTTCTGCTTCAATTTTAAGGCCTTCTTAATATCTTTAGTAAACCACAAAGGTGAAAATTTAATTGTATCACGTTTTTGTCTGAAAGAGATATGTCTATTAATAACAATATTTAGTTTTTCCTTAAATTCATCCCATTGCTGTTCTGTATTATTCGATGTTAAACCTTTTCCAAAAATGTTAGCCAAATCTACCCGAATCTTATGAAAATTGGCATTCCTAAAATTTGGTACAATCCTAAAATTGTCTATCTCTGCTGAATGAAAAGCAAAATTAAATCTAATGATACGAGGCGTGTTTTTTAAGTAAGTACCGTTTTTAAATTTGAAAAAAAACGTGAAAAGATATCTCAATAATTTTATTTTTACATGAAAGCTGTACCTTAATCTACTTTTCTACATAATTTCCTCCAATGTTGAGGCACTTGTCATACCGTTGTACCAGTTTCTGAATACCCTCCTCATAGAAGTCTGCCGCCTGACTTGTTAACCACTGCATCACGACTGTTTTGACTTCGTCATCGTCTTGAAGACGCTGTCCGCCCAGGTGTTTCTTCAAGTGCAGAAACAGATGGTAGTCACTGGGCGCCAGATCTGGGCTGTACGGAGGATGATCTAGAGTTTCCCATTTAAAAGATGTGATGAGATCTTTGGTTCGATTAGCCACATGCGGACGGGCATTGTCATGCAGCAAAACGATGCCCTTGCTCAACTTGCCACGTCTTTTGTTCTGGATTGAACGGCGCAGATTGTTTAATGTCTCACAATAAGCTGCTGCATTGATTGTCTCATTACGAGGCAGAAAATTCACAAGCAATACTCCTTTTCTGTCCCAAAAAACTGTGCACATGATTTTCCGGGCAGAAATTGTTTGCTTAAACTTCACTTGTTTAGGCGAATCCGAATGCCGCCATTCCATGGACTGTTGCTTTGATTCAGGGGTAACTTAGGCCACCCATGTTTCATCGCCCGTAACAACTTGGCTTAAGAAATCATCACCGACGTTGTGGTACCGTTCAAGTAAAGTCATTGCACTGCCGAGACGTTTGGTTTTGTGCACATCCGTCAACATTTTCGGTACCCAACGTGAGCACAATTTTCGATAATTCAATTGCTCGGTCACAATGCCATACAAAACACTACGAGAAACATTAGGAAAGTCATCAGACAAAGAGGAAATTGTAAAGCGTCTGTTTTCTCTTGCCTTATTGTCCACTTGCTGCACCAAAATTTCATTAATGACCGAAGGACGCCCACTCCGTTGTTCATCATGCACATTTGTGCGGCCATCTTTAAAGGATCTCACCCACTTTCTTACCATTCCATCACTCATAATGTTTTGTCCGTAAACTGCACAGATCTCACGATGAATATCGATCGATTTTAGGCCTTTAGCACTAAGAAATCTTATAACAGAGCGTACTTCACAGTCGGCGGGACTCACGATTATCGGAGGCATCTTAAATACTCAGTAGACAACGGAAACAATGACAAATCAGACTGTAATAGCGTCAGTGCGTAGGCAAGAGATGCAGTTACCCAGTGCGCATGCGCAGAACGCCGATCGCAGCGCTGCGGACGCTGTGTAGCATAACGGTACTTACTTAAAAAACATGCCTCGTATTATGATCGCTGTCACCCAGATGCTCCCCTACTGTCAAACTATCCACCAAATTGTCATTACTACAAAAAATCAAATCCAACAAGGCATTATTTCTAGTGTTATCCTGTACAATTTGATGTAAAAAACAATCCTGTGTGCACTCCAAAAAATTTGACCCTTTAACGTCACAAGCCAAATTATTCTTCCAATCAATACCAGGAAAATTAAAATCCCCCATCAACACAATGTCACTCTTCCCCTGACAAGCCTCATGAATAGCGCTAAACATAGTATTATTATGGTCTTCTGTGCAGTTTGGAGGTCTATAGATATTACCAATAGTAAGACTGAAATTTTTGCTATTCGTTAGCTTAACCCATAGTGCTTCAATACCCTGCAAATTATTCCCCAAAACTAATTCTGAACAAGTAATATTTTCCCTAATATAAATCAAAACTCCTCCTCCTTTCTTACCAATTCTGTCTTTTCGAAATAAAATAAAACCATTTATGTCCAAGAAAGTCGAAAGATCATCATCACCGGTCCAACTTTCTGTAATCCCAATGACGTGAATTTCCTCACTTGTTACTATACCCTTTAATTCATATAATTTATTTCTGACGCTTCTAGCGTTGCAGTACACAAATTTTTAGTGTTCAATTGTCTTTCTCTCATCATCTGCAGACCTTTTTATAATTTTGTTGTTGAACTTCACTACATGATTTCCCAACGTAGAAAATTTTCTCTGTTCCTGGTAGACCCCCGAAATTAATTTTTTGCAATCAAACTATCTATGACCAGTCTACTCACAACCAGGTTCCCAATTCTGCTAAGATGTAAACCGTCTCTGGAAATCCAATCGGTCCTGCATGGTGACCATAGGTCAATATATGTCACATTTTCTTCCCCGCAAAGTTTTTTCAATATACTATTCAATACCTGCACTCTGTTCCACTCCCAAAACTTTTGATCCTGGACCCCATATCTAGGTAATAAACTTATTACACTAACATCCCCTGTCAGTTTCTTAACTTCGCTTAGCAAACCCTTTATTTCATTCGTGAATTGTGTGTTAGTTGACGTTAAAACATCATTAGTACCAGCCCATACAACAACTTTGCTTTGTTTTTTAACAGTCTTCTCCACTGTTTTTGTGATATCTGCTACTTTTGCTCCCGGCAAACAGCAGCGTACCATGTTTGAAAACTTACGCTGAATGTTTGTACCCAATATCCCCACCATAGAATCCCCCAAAACACCATGAATACTATCTTCCACTATAATACTCACATCAAGTTCACGACTATCACTCACCTCATCAACCAGAGAATACACCTCACCATCAGTATTCACAGTATTTAAACCACAAACTCCCTCCCCTTTCTGTTCACTTGAATCTTTCATACTAGCTTTTAAAGCATCAAGTTCTTCCTTCATTGCAGCCAAGGTAACACAACTATTGCACTTAAACAACTTTCGTTCATTCTTTTTTACCTCTTTCAAACCATGTACGTTAGCATCACAAAAATTTTCGCAAACATCACAAACTATGTATAAACGACCCACTCCAGTACTCATCACCTTCATACATCTAACAATACCCATTTTAAATAGTCCACACCCAAGCCAAAGCAAAACCCGAACGTAAACAAACAGAAATTTGCGAACACAGAATGTAAACAAACACGCCTACCAAGGCTAGGCCTAGCAAAAGAGGACTGACACACTTATAATTACATAAAAAACCATCTCAAAGCCCTTAAAATATGCATAACTACACAAATAAGACGAAAATGAAACTAAACAAATGAAAAAATCTAAAAAACCATGAAAAAAGAAACTTATCACAAGAGCTCCCAAAAAAACGCAGCTGCCTGTTTGACGCCCTCTAGCGGCTCCAATACTTTTGTTTATTTTTTGGCCTGAACCCAAAACAAAATGTTTTCAACAGCAGCCTAAGATTTCTATAATGTTCATTTCTGTGGTTAAGTTGTCATAGAAATGGGTAGAATTTTATATCTAGAAGAAAGTTTGCCGAAGTTTTAAAGACAGTGCATTTTCGATTAATAAGATATATGATATTTTTATATGTGAACAAACTGTTTGAGAATTCCTCAATAAAAATTATGTGCAGAAATAACTAGAGCTTGTTTCAGCTGAACAAGCACCAATAGCTTTTTGGGTATTTAAATTAGTAGTTGCTTCAGAGTAATTTAATAGAAGTTAGAGTAAATACTTTTCCTGGTTTCAATTCTACTTGTCAAATATTAAAAGATAAACCTTACCCACTATTAAAATACCATCGTGGATTCTTATTACCATTCTAAAACTGCTCAGACTATGTCTTTACTATTTATATGCCTTGTTTAAATTTCACATGCATTTTATATATTTAGAGTGAATACAGGACCTCAACACCAGCTTCTATTACGCAGCAACAGAAGCTAAGAGTCTGCGAAGTCTGCACTTCTTACCTTGGTGTGCACGACAACGACAGGCGTCTGGCCGATCATTTTAACGGAAAACTTCATTTAGGATTCATCACCATTAGGGAGAAGCTGAAAGAGCTAGAAGTAAGTAAAGAAACAATGTGTGATAATAGATTTTATTGCTTTTATATCTGAGTGTATTATGACAGCATTTACCTTTCTTTGTGAATATACTTAGTAATTTGGAAGTTAAATATATTTATTATTATAATTCGAAAGAACCCAAGTTTCCTGGTTCGAGCCCTGGTTGAGTCGGCAGATTTTCAGGTTGGGAAAATCGTCGGCATGCATGTCAAATGATTATGTGGTATGCAAAAGATCCCTTGAGAACATTTGGCTCAGGTTCGCTTGCAAAATTTAACCTTGGCATACTTTAACGCAGGGCTCGAAAATAACTGCCTGTCCTCTGCAGTCAAAAATTTCCTGCAGACTTTGAATTGTTAATTTTGGCATTTAAAAGTTTGAATTAGAAATAAATTATAAGCTGAAGGCCCTGTTTTGGCAAATTTTTTTCAGAGG
Organism: Oedothorax gibbosus; assembly: GCA_019343175.1. Taxonomy (NCBI): domain Eukaryota; kingdom Metazoa; phylum Arthropoda; class Arachnida; order Araneae; family Linyphiidae; genus Oedothorax; species Oedothorax gibbosus. Next base: position 745,779 of record CM033272.1, read on the forward strand.
TGTATAAATAGTGCGTTTTTTGTTGAACACAAGTACTGTGTGGAAGTGGTTTAAGTGACAGATTCTGTAACAAACCTACTTGTTTCCTAACAACCTTCAAACCAAAGTATCACAACTACCCAATGCCCCTAATTAAGATATATACCTGCCTGAGTGGTACTAAAAGGGTTAATGTTTGTTTATATTGTTTTACCAAATTATAGTTTAATATATTTAAGAATGTAAACATAAATGATTTTGGTAAAGTTGCACCGTGTGGATGAAAATGATATTTAATTAATAAAAATAAGTACTGCAGGTAATGGGGAGTGTTCAATCTATTATTTGTTCTTATACTCTATTATTTATAATTTTAGACCTTCTTGATATTATCATCTCATTTATGTGTAAAATGTGTGTAGTTTGTAACAGTGGAAATAGTGATATTATTCAACATACTGAGCATAATTGAAGAGATTAGTGGTAGAATGTGCTAAGTGACAATAAGATGAAAACCAGAAAACAAGCATTAAAGTTTTTTAGTTTGCAATTAGATCTGTTAAAAATTGAACTTTCAAACGGTAAAAAGATACTTAACTTAAATTTTCTGAAAAAGAGTACGCTTGTTATATTTTAAGGAGGGAATAACATGTTCATTGACACAAAAATCTCAATTTTTTCAAAAATGTCTCTTAGCACGTTCTTCCACTAAGCTCTTCAATTGTTCGATAACGCTATTGATTGTGAAATAATTTTATCAAAACTCAATATATGGCCGTGACTTTTAAATGTATTAGTTGAATAAAAACAAAACTAAAAGATATTGTCATTTATAATGAATTTTTGCCTTTGTAGGATCTAGTACAGGACCAAGTAATAAAAACGGTGGTCTCTAATGCATTTGAAGGAGATTTTTTAAATATGACTGATGTTCAGAATCCTGGATACTCTAAGCCTTATACACGTGATAGGTATGTAATGTATTAACTTTTGATTGGGAATATTTTTAAATTAAATGTATCAAATAAAAATAGCTTTTGTTATATAAACAATTTTGTATTGATATTTTTGTGTATTAAAAAGTTTTTCTTAGTAAAATAATCTCTTGTTTTCATACTGCAACACACAAATATTGTGTTTATTTGAACACAATATAGTGTGCAGTATGAAAAGTTTCATCAATTATCTCGACACATGTATGTTTACCGAATGCTTCTCAACTTCAGTCTGCACCTTTCAAACACTATTGTTTGAGCTAATTCGATATTTTTTAGCTTCCACACTATGTTTATAACGTAAAAAGTGGAAGGTAAATCGTTCAGTCCGTCTGACACCCACTTTCATAGCCCAAACTACAAATGCTACACGCAAGTGGGATATGTCAAAAAATTCAGTACATCGAAATTAGAAGACATTGAAAATCTCAGAAAAAATTTCCATTTCAAAGTACTTCCGTTATTAAAAAAAACTGCAAATTTTTAATGCTCATTAAAAAAGCATAAGATGCTATTTTTATTAGAATTAAACCACCATAGCCATTCACAACAATTTGCTCGAGAAAGTTTATTTCTTTTAAATAATAGCTTAAAAGAAATTTATTTTTGTGACATAAATCAGTTTGAAATTAGGTCAAATATATTTCACAAAAGAAATTCTTTGATTGTGTATGTTGATATAAAATGTTTTGCTTTAATTTAAAAGTGAGGAATATTATATATTTAATTTTTTAATAAAAATTAATTTAGCATATGATAAGAAATAATTATTGAATTTTAGAAATAAAATAAATGAAACTAGCAAATTTAGCAAGTAAATGTTTAATATAAAATTAATACTGTGATTGGCGTCTTTTTTCCTGTTGAACACAAATGTTGTTTGGAAGCAGGTTAAGTGACAAACCTACTAACTTTGTTAACCCTTTTAGTCCCAATGACAATTAGGCATTATCATTTTAGAATTTTTTTTTCTATATCATTTAGATTTTTTTTGTTTTAGTTTTTTCAAATTGGCTGCCGTAGTAACTCATCTTCTGAGACCCTCGCAGATAAAAGTATCAATCGGTGGTAATTCTAGCTACTCCGAAATTGATCTGAAATTAAAAATTTTTTATTTGAAAATTTTTATAAAACTTGCATCTTCTAGTTAAACCAATAAAAATACAAAAAAGTTGAAAAATTGTAAATCGGCAAGCCTCAGAATAAAAAAGTTTGATTTTTTGTACTCTTTTTTTTTCAAAAGTTTTTGGGTAAAAAAACTAATTTTTAAAAAATATTTTTTTAGCATTTTTGAGGTTCAACTAGAAGATAATACTGGATGTCCGTAAAAGAATGTCCGAGTTTCAAATTGTGACCTGACATCATGCCTTATGATTTCTTCCTTTGGGGCTTCGTAAAGGTCGGGTCTACGTTCCACCCCTACCCCACGATTTACCAACCTTGAAAGGTAGAATTGCACAGGCAGTTGCTTCCATTACTCTGGACTTACTGCAGACAGTATGGGAAGAATTGCATTTTCGTTTGGATGTGTGCCGTATCACTAATGGCGCACACATTGAGCACTTATAGGAAAAACTAGGTTGTTTTCCTACAATGTCATGTATGATTTGTTATATTTAGTATAAAATAAACTCCTATAATATACCATTAAAACTCGGACATTCTTTTACGGACACCCTGTACTATAGAGAAGATGTATACCAAATTTTATAAGGATCGATTGAGAACTTTTTAAGTTAACTTGCCCGCCAATTTTTTTTAAAAAAGTAGTTTTGAGATAAACATGCTTAAAGTTTTGACAAAGCCCTCAAGCGCTGAGTTGAGGGGAAGCATTTAAATGAGTTTTTATTCAATTAATAATGCAAATTTCATTCTAAAAATTTCCAGGCATATTTTTTATATGTTATTTTAACTATTTATGAAATTAAAAAATTGATTTTTACATGTATCGCTCCCCTTAAATTCTAGGTCCCGATCGAGATCACCCGATAGGAAACACAGACACAAGTCCTCTAGTAGGGAATCTCGATCTTCCCACCACAGGCACAAGCACAGGAGACACAGAAGCCGAGACCACAAACGACACAGCTCATCATCATCAAAATCCCATCATTCCGAAGACACTGGGAAAGTTTACTAAAATATATTTTTGAACCAAAGATTGTGTGTGTTGCCGACATTGGATATTCAATTTGTAATTGAGTATTTTTGTATATTTTGTATAATAAATAGTGTGTCTCTGATAGTGTGTGGTGTTTGATTTAAAAAAAATAGTTGCTTTAGGAGGTTTAGTATGGTTTTTTTTAAAGATTGATTTGCCTTTGTTTTTGCCTTTTTATTTATGTCTAAAATATCAGGTCTTTTTCTAAAACGTGTATTGAATAAGGCTTGAGTTGCAAGTGTTCTGAAAACAAAGTAAAATCTTTTATTTGTAATTAAATATGTATATAAAAATATTACACACTGATTTTTACAATTTATATGTAATAATATTAAGAAGTGGTTTTCGTTATATATTTCATTTAAAAAAAATACTGATAGACATTTTGTTGCATCAAATTACTTATACAAATAAAAAGTTTACAGCTTATTAATGATTTTAATACATCTCTAAATCATTCAAAATTCAAATGTGTGTTTTAAAGATTGTGTTTGATTTAAAGTAATTTTTCATCGTAAACATGAACATGCTGTTTAAATGTGTCCAAAAGATTTTTTTTTGTACTTTATCTACGTTCCACCCCTCTTACCAATCTTGAACCCGAATTTAGATGTTTTATACAAAATATTGCAGCGCTTTAAAAATTTGAGTATATTTTCTCCTTAAAAACTTATCTTTTATTCATAAACTGTACCGTAAACATTTCACAGAAAGTTTTTTACAAAAGAATGCAATTGCTTTGAAGAAAAGGGTAAAACATTGCACTGGTTAATACTTGTGTAGCTCTAGTGCAGCATAAATTCAATCAAAACACACTTTTACAGTAATTGGGCTTTACAGCAATGTGAATGAATATTAATTAAAATAACCATAGTAATATATCAAGTGCTTGAACTATTTTAATAAAATTTCTCTACACAGCATTAGTAAGTTATTATGGGTCATTAGATATGCATTAAAAATATTCTTGTATACATATATTTACAAAATAATTCAAGAAATTTCATTATGAGCAATATATTTTCATGCAAAAGCTTTTCTCATACCAGCGACTTTTTTCTTTGCAGTACCCTTTAAACTATGTACAAAGTTGTCATCCAACCGTAAAACAGGAATACTCATTGATTGTGTACTTGGGCATTTATTCTAAAATATTGTATTAATTACTAGCAATGAAAAGTATTTTCATGGTTTTTATACTGTGGTGCTCCCAAAATTTCAGTTCCCTACATTTTTTAAAACTTGAATTTAAACTAAGTTCGTGCTCCTCCTGGACTGTCTTATTTCTTTGACAAAAGTTTTCTTTTTAACCCCGTCCTTATACTCAAAGTTCAGAAATTTTCTCCAACTCTGTCGATCTCTCGTGACGGTGACGGAGTTGGCCAACTTGGCCCCAACAACCAATCAGGTGAATTGGTGACTGTCGCTACACCGATGTCACGGTTCTGTTTTAGTTGAAGCCAAATCTTCAGGTCATATTGCGCCAAATTGCCAAGCTGTTGTTTATTTATTTTACAAGCACGATATTTTGATTTTCAATCTGAAGTATAATAAGCTATTTGACACAAAGAGGAAATATAACTCTTTGATTTGACATTTCTTATTTTTTCGATAAATTTTTTTTGAAAAGTTGGTTTTTTTTTAACGAAAATTTCTACTTAGAGCCAATTCCACACAAGATTTATTTATATATCTTAGAAAAAAATCATTTAGTTCAACTTTAAGTGTAAGAAATAAGCTATTTTTATGGATTTTCTTTAGTTAATTCATTAATTTTATATATCATTTGCTACAATATGTAAAGTAGATGGGTAAAATTGCCCCTTTTGTTCTAAATGTGAAAGCTAAACTGTATATCAGCTTTAATTTCAAATTTGTAAAAAAAATATTTGCAATTTTAAGCAAAATTCCAACAATGTATAGCCTTCAAGATATCTCTCAACGCAAGTGTGTTAATTTAACAATCTAGTTGGGAAAATTAAAATTTTCAACTTATATCTCTCAGTGTTTATTTTTTTTTATTACAGAATAAGAATTTTACTAGTATGTAATCATCAATGAATTCAGATATATATTAATGACAATTTCAGTTTGACTTGTAAAATTCTTTTTAAAAGTGAGCAATCTTTATCAAATTGTAACATTGTTTTTTATATACTCTTCACAACTTTTTTTTAATGTCACCACTGAAGGATTATATGTAAAAGAAAAGAAATAGCATCCACAACCAAACCCCAAGACTAAAAATATTTTTTTATAACATATACATCAAGTGATCATTTCCATCACTAAACAAAACTGTGAAAGAAAAAAATAATACTTATAAGAGAAATCCTACGCATGCGATAAAATAACTCAAATCAATCCAAAGGTCCGATTTTTAATAAATTGTCGCCTACTGTAGAGATACCGTTTTAGTTCTGACAGTTGGAACAGAGAAATCTTCCCATACTCTGGCAACCCTTTAACACCTTTTTGGGGGCCGAAATTGGGGGGGGGGGAGTTGCGTTAGAGGTTGGGTTGGGGAAAACCGCTCGAGCCGAAAACCCACTCACACACTTTTGAGCGAACCGGGCGGAAAAGGACTATTTTCCCTACACTTGTATCATACACCTCTATCATATTGATTTGGGCACCTAAATGTATTTTAACATTTTTAGTTCGAAAGAATTAACTTTAAATTCCAACCTTTTTAAGAAATAACCATGTGTATTACTAACTAAGAACCAGCAAAGACGAACCCAATAGCGAAATAGGCAAGTTTCTAGGTTTTCTGCCCGGTTCGTTTCTGCTGCAGTGCTGTGTATTCCTCCGCGTTTCGTTATTGGACCGGCTCGTTTGCTGTCCTGTTCAGTGAATCACACACCTCACTCCAGTTTTCCTTCTAGCTCAATGGGTTATAGGGATTCACAATATTGCCGGCAAAATGCCGCCAATTTCCCAGTTCATGTGAACGCGCCTTAAAAATATAAAAAATTAGCATTTTTTAGGTGACGTACTTCATTTTTCAGTCCTGCATCTCCTTCGATCGATTCTAATATTGGTGCTTTGATTTAACACGACATTGATTCATAAATAGAGCTTAGAAAATTGATTTTATTTTCATTTAGCAGTAACAAATGCCACTCCACTTCAAGTAGGACCCCAAGCCCCAAACTGAGTAGAAATCATAGGAAATGCAGGAAGGGGACGTCACCTAAAACAAGCTAATTCCCAGAATATTTTTCTTCTTTGTAAACAAGAAAGAAACCGAAATATAATTTAAATGAAGTGAAGAGAGGTAATATTTATTGTATTTTCATCATCCATCGCATGCACGTTTACGTATAAAGTTGTTAACTTTTATTAGCTACTTCTTAAATTCTTTACGTAAAATCTTTTTTTTTACACCAATTACTGAAGACATGTAAGTTGTTTTTATGCTGATTGTATACTATAGTTTCTCTTGTACATAATTTTGCTCTTTTATAAACATTTCCACGTGTGCTCAAATCTACACACCGGCTTAAACAAACAATACCGGTATTTTACAAATTTTAGTACAAAAATTGACGACCTAAAACAGGCCAGAAGCCCACGAAAGTAGGTCCAAAAAGCTTACTAATTTTTTTTACTAGTCCCCAATAACTCTTAAGATTCTATTTGCACTTCTATTCTCTTTGAATACACGCGTACTCTGGTGAAGCATTCCACTCATTGATAACTCCCTTTTAAAAATAAAAGATTTCCTCCCTTTTAAAGCCGGATTTTTTTTACCATGTTCTCTGGTTCGACTATTTATATTTAAACTTAAGCCCTTCATGTTTCCCTCCTTGATGAATTTGAAAAACTTAATAATACTTTAGTTCTCCTATTTTCCAGGGAATACATGTTTTAAGATTATAAACATCTAAAGCTGCAATTCGTAAATTTTAATCCTATGGTACTGCTTGGCGCATTTCCAAAAACCTGCCAACTTGGCGAAACTCGAGTGTTTCCCGTTGCCAGATTCCTTTACGCTGATGCATTGACCCTAGCTTCATCGAAATTGGTTGTAAGCGCTAAACTAGCGCTGCTTTTCACAAAACAAACCAAACTTAGTTTTTGTTTGCTTTTGACAACACAAACCAAACTCTACACTACACAATAGGCTAATAGTGGCAATCCATTATGCACGCAATTAGGGCTCCAGGCAATTTTGTTTTCTCTAAAAAAAATCGCTATCCAACATGGGACAGTATTGTAGGGTCCATAGAAAGCCTAAACACTCGTTTGGGACCCCGGGCAATTTTTTCTCTAAAAAAAACTTCAGTATCCAACATGGGGCAGTACTGTATGGCCTATTGAAAGCCTAAACACTCGTTAGGGGCGCTGGGCAATTTTTTTTACAAAACAAAACCGGAAAAAAAAGTTTCAAGAGAATTCACGTTCAAAAAAGAAACCTACTCGTTCAAAAACGAAACCTACTCGTCAAAACGAAAGTACAAGAAGGGACAAAAAAACATTAAAAAAAACCCAATCCTATGCACATAAAACCAACATCACCTACCCACAATTCCACGCAAGTATTACCAGCGCCACAATGAATTTTGACAGAAATTGCCATATCACCAAAAAAAATTGTTTATCGCCCTCTACAAAAGCGCCAAATCCCTTGGCGACAGAAGTACCGTCAAATTAAAATTAACCATGTAATTAAATCCATGATAAACACTTGATCATTTTTGTTGCCCTATGTTGAACTTTTTCGTGCAAATTTTGCTATCTTTTTCTGTGGAAGGGCGCCCAAAACTGAATATATTTCAGATGTGGCTTTACCAATAGCTGTACAATGTCAAAATAAATCTTCTCAGATTTGGTGGATTGGTGTGGTGATGGTTTTTCTAATGTATCAGAGCATTCTATTAGCTTTCCTTCTTGCCTTAACACACTGCTTATTTACATTAAAACTTAACATACATTCTTTTGCATACTTTTCTAAACAAATTTTTTTTCTAGAAATTGTACCTTTCCAGTTTTGAATTCTTTGTTTATAAACATTGTTAAAATGGGCACTGAAGACGTGGCAAAAGTAGAAGAATCCAGTCAAATTTCTGATTTGGAGCAGAAGATTATACGACAAGTTGAGGTAATTATAAACTTATTATTTTAAGACGTTATATATTCAAGATTCATATTTTATTGTTTAAAACAACAAAAACATGTAATTTATAGATACTTCCATGATCTATAAATGTTTAGGTGTCCTACTTGGTCATTTGTTGATGCCGGAAGTTAAAAACTGTTGAAAGTGTAGTTTGGTTAAAATACATACCCCGTTAGTAAATTTTACGGTTAAATCCTAGTTTCGGTATACAGCGACTATTTCAGAATGTTGGTGACAAAAAAAAAGGCGATAAATAATTCCAATCTGGCAACCTTGTGCTGAAATTCCTTCCGTGATGTTTACGGCAACCCTATGTGGTTCACCAAGTCGGAAGTTAAGTAAAAATAAGCTTTGATTATAACATAATATAGTTTATTCAATAAACATAACAACTATAATAATAAACTTAACTTAACAAACCAGATGAACTCATAACATAACATAACTAACATAACATAACTAACATAACATAACTAACATAACATAACTAACATAAGATAATAATAACCCAAAAGGGGTGTGCCCAACATAGTGGCACTTCTGTATTTATATACAACACAAGAGACGAGAAGGTTAAAGTTACAGATTTAGATAACCAGTTACAGTCAAAGGGGCACGCCACAGCACTCCCCCCTCGGAGAAAAAGACAGGACGCAAGGGTAGAGAGACATCAGATCCGAAAGCGGACACGTCTTCCACGTTTTGTGATGTAGTACTTCTCAGGTGGACTGGGAGCTGTTGATCCATGTCCTGTCGCAGGCGGTTGAACATGCGGAGCCAAAGAAGGAGCCGGATCCATGGGAGTCAATGCTGCAGGGGCTGGGACAGACTCTTCCACTGGAAGGAAAGCAGGCTTGAGCCTGTCAATGGAAACCCATCGCTCTTTATTGTTAATCTGCAAAAGAAAAATCTTAGGCCTACGTTTCAAAACTTTAAATGGACCCTCGTAGGGAGGCTGTAAGGACTTTCGAATTAAGTCGACTCTTTGAAATACATGAGTGCATGTACTAAGGCATTTAGGTACATAAACAGTCTTCCGACCATGCCATGCAGTTGGACTAGGTTTAACATTTTTAAAAGCCCTTTGTAACTGCACAATCAAATCTGGTTGAGACAAAGAGATTTGTGGTTCAATAAAAAATTGACCAGGTATTCTCAAATGTTGACCATACACCAGTGAAGCTGAAGAATATTCCCAATCACCCCGAACAGCCGTTCTCAAACCCAAGAGTATGAGAGGCAAACAATCAATCCATGAGGCATTATTATAGCACATTAAAGCAGCCTTAATTGTTCTATGTTGCCGTTCAATCAATCCATTCGCTTTAGGATTGTAAGCAGTAGTACGGATGATTTCAGTACCCAAACTCTGCATAAGACCTTTAAAAGTAACAGATTCTAATTGCCTACCCTGGTCAGTCGTGATTCGAGCAGGTGCACCAAAGCGTGCTACCCAATGGAAAAGGAATGCACTGGAGACTGATTCTGCAGTAATATCAACTAAAGGAATCACCTCAACCCACCTGGTGTAACGATCAATGACTGTTAGGCAATAACGAAATCCACGTGCTAAAGGTAAAGGACCGATTAAATCCAAGTTTACATGAAAAAAACGAGAGTTCGGCGTCTCGATAGTACTCAGTGGCGATATGGTGTGCCTGCCAACTTTAGCTTTTTGACAAGCTATGCAGGTTCGACACCAACTAACAATGTCTTTACGCATAGACGGCCACACATAACTAGCACAGATTTGCTTTAAACATGTTCGTGCACTAGGGTGAGCTAAATTGTGGACAGAGTTAAAAAACACTCGCCTGTGAGAAACCGGAACGTAAAGTCGGGTATTTTCTTGTGAAATATCAAAGTACAGCTCAACTTCAGGATTAGGCAGTTTGATAAGTTTAAGCTTTAAACTAGTTTCGGAAACCTCATCCAAAATATCCCTCAACTAGGAATCTCTCAACTGCTGCTCTGCAATTACATTATAATCAATTTTGACAGGTAAAACAATTTCATCAATCCTTGACAATGCATCGGCTACCAGATTTTGAGAACCTTTTAGGTAACGCAAGTCAGTGGTGAATTGCGAAATAAACTCTAGTTGACGTAAACGTCTTGGAGAACATTTTTCAAATTTCTGAGCGAATGCATGTGTCAAGGGTTTGTGATCAGTGATTACATAGAAATCCTTTCCTTCAAGCATATACCTAAAATGAATAATAGAAAGATATATGGCTAACAACTCTTTATCAAAAGCACTATACTTTTTCTGGGCATTGTTTAATTTAGTAGAATAAAATGACAAAGGCAAATAACCATTTGGTGTAACTTTGTGCAATGCACTACCCACAGCGACATCACTAGCATCTGTGAAAATAACTAATTCAGCATCAGGTTCCGGATGCGACAGTTGAACAATGTTAACGATGCTTTGCTTACATTTTGTAAAAGTGTCTACTAACAAATCAGTCCAAACAATGTGTCTATTATCGTTCTTTTTACTACCAGATAATAAAGCATTAAGAGGAGCATGTAAGTCTGCTGCTTTAGGAATGAATCTACGGTAGAAATTTAGACAGCCAAGAAACCTTCTAAGATCTTTAATAGTGCGAGGCTGGGGGTAGTTTATGATAGCATCAACCTTGTGAGGTAAAGGTTTAATACCTTTATCATTAACCAAATGGCTTAAAAAGGAAACTTCACCTTTACCAAAGTCACATTTTGAAACATTCATTGTCAAACCATATTTTTTAAACCTTTCAAAAACAATACGAATGTGTTTTAAATGTTCACTTAAATCCTTACTTGCAATTAAAATATCATCTATATAAGCAAAAACAAAATCTAAGTCAAATAAAACTTCGTTTATAAACCTTTGAAAAGTTTGCGGTGCATTGCAAAGTCCATAAGGCAAAAATATAAACTCAAACAAACCGAACGGAGTAATGACAGCAGTTTTTTCCACATCGTCTTTATAGACAGGAATTTGGTTAAAAGCTCTAACTAGATCGATTTTTGTAAAGATCTGAGAACCATGCAAATTTTGACTAAAGTCCTGTAAGTTAGGGAGTGGGTATTTATCCTTTTGAGTACATAAGTTCAAAGCTCTGTAATCGCCCGTGGGACGCCAATCAGAGTTATTTTTGGGAACCATATGCAAGGCACTCGCCCAAGGACTTTTAGAAGGAAGACAAACTCCACTTTTTAACATAAAGTCAAACTCTGCTTTAGCAGCTTTGAGTTTAGCAGGACTCAATCTGCGAACCTTAGCAGACACGGGAGGACCAAAAGTTTTAATATAGTGGACAGTGTCATGCTTGACTTTTACATTTTCAACCCTAGGTTGGGTTATTTCAGGAAATTCCCGAATTAAGTCATCAAACACAGTACTACCAACAACAGTTTTTACACTTGGTACCAGAGTTGGCAAAACCACACCACGATTACCACTATTAGTAGTTGGATCTATCAGTTTACGATTTTTGATATCAACTAACAAGTGAAAGTGGTCTAAGAAGTCCACACCTAAAATTGGCTTTGAAACATTCGCAATTATAAAGGTAAAATTAAAACTTCGACGCAAACCAAAATCCAAGGACAAAAATTTTGATCCAAAGGTTTTGATGGTTTTACCATTAGCTGCGTACAAAATGTTTTTTGAAGGCAATCTACAACCTTTAAATGAAGCAGGTAACAGGCTTATATCAGATCCAGAGTCTACAAGAAATTGCAACTTAGTTTTACGGTCAGTTATGAAAAGTCGGCGATTGTAAATTACGCCCTCATCGGCATTGATCACCGAATCCAATGCAGGGCTTTTTAGTTTAAATAAAACCCACATGGTTTAACGCACCTATCAGCCTTGTCGGCATATTTCTTGTGATACCAACACAATTTTGTGCGACTCTGCTCCGAATCAGCATTTTCTTTGTTTCCTGAACAACATTTTTACGATTACCAAAACGACCTCTAGAAAAACTTCCCGATCTGCCCAGTTGACGAACTTGGGACTTTAAAGCAATAATTTCGTCTTTTAAAGATTGGATTTCAGACCTTAACGAGACCTCTTCAGTTTTTAAGTTAACTGTACTGCAGTTAAGGGAAGTATTTGTGACTTCAAAAACTCGATCAGCCAAACCAGCCAAATCGTCTAAGCCGTCTTTGCTGACGCTAAGTACTGTCTGTACAGAGGGCGGCAAAAGTGACAACCACATTGATTTTAGGGCCTGATCGGTGAAATTTGTACCGGCTAATTCCCGCATTCGTCTAAGCAGAGCGGAAGGTTTAGAATCCCCCAAAGTTAAATCTTGCAAAAGAGTTTTAATACGCTGGCTTTCAGACACAGAAAATTCCTCAATTAGACGGTTTTTAACAGTAGTATAAGGATTCTTTAAGTCCGGGTTGGCAATTAAATCTTCAATTGTTAGCATAACCTGTTCATCCAAAGCCGAGATTAAACAACAAAATTTAGTACTCTCTGTAGTTATATTGGACAAAACAAAATTCACTTCAATTTGGGAGAAATATAACCTAGGGTTAGACGTCCAAAAACTGGGTAAACGCAATGCGATTTTGCCAACCTCACTGCCAGTGGCAGGAACCTCTTTGAGGTTAACATCCTCAGAGTCTTTAGGGTCGTTTGGACCAGGCATAGTATTAGTATAAACAATTTAAATTGATTTACAAAATTTAACACAACCAAATCAACAAATACCACAAAAAATTTCAAGTTACATAACAATGTTAGTTACTAAACACATTAATAAATACTAAATTTGCAGAGAGCAGTTGAAAGAGACAGTTGGTATAAAAATTTTGCTTACCGAAAAGACAACTGAAACGCCGTTTTATTTACATACTCACGACAGCAAACCAAAGGACAGCTCGAATCACGACCAAGCAGGTTACAATATGGCATGCAAATTGTTCAGAACTCGATACAGGAAAACATGTAAAAATTCAAAAATACATGGTTAATAAAAAGCATTCAGAATAGACCGGGTCACCATTTTGTGGTTCACCAAGTCAGAAGTTAAGTAAAAATAAGCTTTGATTATAACATAATATAGTTTATTCAATAAACATAACAACTATAATAATAAACTTAACTTAACAAACCAGATGAACTCATAACATAACTAACTAACATAACATAACTAACATAAGATAATAATAACCCAAAAGGGGTGTGCCCAACATAGTGGCACTTCTGTATTTATATACAACACAAGAGACGAGAAGGTTAAAGTTACAGATTTAGATAACCAGTTACAGTTACAGTCAAAGGGGCACGCCACACCTAAAACCAGACGGGGGAGAAGGGGGTTTGCAATGTGATTAGTCACTTTTGCTTATATTTTTGTTTGGATTCGTTCAGTAGTGAACGCCCATTTCCGGCCTCGCGTTTTTTCAGGTGACGCTACTTCACTTGGATATTGGTTGTTTTAAACGCGTAAATCTTCTGCATTTTTAATTTAAATTTTCTCAATTATTGCTCTTGAATGCGAAATGTATAATAAATTTAATTAAAACCCTTTATAACAACGAAAAAGGTGAAGGATTCTATCCTATTGGATTTATGCCGCACGATCTGTGTTTGCTGTGTAACGGAAAATTAGCTGCATAATTATAGGTCTTTATACTTAATATAATTATCAATTTTCTGCTCTTTCTATTATCTTAATTGATCAATATTTGAAGCTATTCGCTGCATTCCTTGCCTTTATTCTTGAAATTTTTTTAATATTCTGCATTTTTTTCAAAAATAATTTTGCAGTTGGATATTTTAATGTTTTAATTATCGGCATTAACTTATTTAAAAAAAAAAATGCTGTATTTTTGCATGCTACTATCGTCGGTTGATTGTCAACGTGGCTGAAGTTAACGTCATATTTGATAATGTTGTTGTGCTACCAGGGGTCCATCCAGAGTTAAATTGGGGCCGTTTAGCGGCCCCTTCACAAAATTTTGACGGCCCCTCAGTTCACAAAATTGATGAAACAACGGGTTAAAATTTCCTAACTTTTCTATTTTTTAAAAGTGTAGAAGAATCTTTAAAATTGGCTAGAAATCATCGTGATCAACTGAAATCCTAATTTTGTTTACGTTATTAACAAATGTATAAACTCAATCACCGTTAAAATCGATTGTCAATGTCTTGCGCCTGATGGAAGGTTAATCCGTTTATCAATATTTGCATCAGGGTTCGATTTAAGCGGTATCGCATTGCAATTTGCGATGCAAATTCACTGAAACAGCCATACAAATAGTTAACCGATTCGTTACAACTACGATGTATTATTTTAATGATTGTTTAGTTTTTCGGTGAAACTAAACTTAAAATTTCAATAAACAACAAGTTTTCAGAACAGATTCTAATACTGACGATTAATTTTAATAAAAATAGAAAGATGAATTAAGATTAGATTACACTAAGATGTCTTCAAATCTCGGCCAGCCAGTGCAATCTTCCATTGGAAGATGAGTCCAATAATGCTTCCTGATTTACTTATTTTGCCACCTTGCATCAGAATGATTGACAGTTATCTGGCTCTGCATGATCGGAAGAGTGTCTTGTTGCTCTTGTAGCTCCAGTTCAGGCCAAGTCTGACGACCAGAATATTTTTTCTGATCAAGTGTTCGACTTATGGTGCCCGTGAGTCGTGATCCCAAAAACAGCTTGAATGTTAGAATACTTTTTGTTCACGTTTAAAACTATTTTTCTTGTTCGGCCTATGCTGGGGTGTCAGATTTTAGACAATTTTTTTAATTGAGTGTCGGCTTATATATACGCGTTTTATATATTAAGATTTTATGTTGCTAGTAAATTGTAAATTACAAGTCCTTGAACTTTTCTGGAAAAGTGCTTTAATTTTCTTTCCCAACAAATGTATTCAAACAAAAAAATTTAAATAGCAATGTACGCAAAAAAATTCACAAAAATACAAAGTTTTCACAAAATTACTTCAAAAATTCACTAAAAAGGGACCCTGTAAAAAAAACCTGGATGGATCCCTGGCTACTGATTTTGAAAATGGCAACCATTTTTTCCAAAACAACGTTTCGAGAACAGTGTCACGTGATCTACAGTTGTTTGACGCGGTTTCGGAGTAGCATCGTCCAATCATGCGTCGCTACGCAGTGTTTTCTCGCCAACAAGTTTGGCAAGAAATAAAAAGTCGCCGTATACCGAAACTAGGATTTAACCTTTTTCTAGGGAGAAGACAGATAGTTACTTATCCCTAATTAGAGATGGGTTCGAACCTTTCGCTTAAATTTTTTTTTCCCAATCCTTCATGTTCCATTTAGTGATTCATTCAAAAAAATGAATATTTTGATTTGGGTATTGCCTGATCTGGCATGTATCTACGTACGTATGTCTATCCATGTACATTGACATATTATTAAAAATATAAATGATAAACAGGTCAATTTATGTATACAATAAAAGTAGGAGTTAAAATAGATTGTGATAACATGAATTAATTTATCATTAAGCATTTTTTGAAACTTGAACCTTGATCGCCTTTTGAGCATGCTAAATAGTAAATATTAACTGCATTTTGCATGTACAATTTCTAGTTGCAGCATTTTATTGGTCAAACTTAGTTTTTTATTTACTGCAATATTACATTGCCAAGAAATTTTGACCTTTTAATAAAAATCGCCAAAAATGTCAACACATGAAAATATAAGTTAAATAGATGCCGAAAGTACTGAAAAAACTGACAAATAAATGTTTTGAAGTTGCTGTAGTATTTACTATATCATGTGCTTTATTTTACAGTATTACTTTGGAAACTTCAATCTGTCTAAAGACAAGTTTTTGAGAGAACAGATTAAGCTGGATGATGGCTGTATCCTTTTTCGAAATGCTTAGTTTTTGTAAATCAACTTAATGTAATTAATTTGTATTTTGTGTCTTGCATTTTTCTTAACTTACCTTCAGGGGTACCTATGGATACTATGATCTTATTTAAGCGTTTGAAAGTAAGTGTTTATTTCTTTATTAAAACTATTGCATTGAACTCGTATATTTTCTAAATAAAAATGGTTGAATTAGCTTTATTGTAGCATATTCAGCATTCAATGTAGCAGGAATTATTTACTTGATGTATAGAAAAGGATATATTGATATTTCCACATCCTTATAAGATATAAATCTATATCCTATGTATCATAATTAAATGTATATTATGACATGTTAAATCTCTTAAGTACCAGTAAGATCTTGTTAAAAAAATACTGCTTTGACACACAACAAAATTTGACGCAATTTTATTTATTTATATAAATATATGCATGCGACACTTTAACGGAAAAGATTGCATGGTATTGCTTGTTTTTTTTACATTCTTAAATTTTTTGTTTTGAACGGCATTTACTATATTTTTAGAGTTTATCGGAAGACTACAAAGTTATTTGTGGAGCCTTGAAAAAGTCTCCCAATCAGTTGATGGAGGTAATTTTCTCTGTTACTGTTAAATATTTTAAAAGGCACATTTCATGATGGTTGATGACTAATCACAAACATGTTTTTAGGTTGATGAAGAATGCACAAAAATTCGCAGGAGTGTTGAGAAACCTCTTCCTGATGCCAGCAAAGAGGTCCAAGAAGAACGGACACTATATGTGGTAAAAAATCTATTTAAAATATAAAAATTAAGTTGCTGGAATTAATGTTTATTGCAATTGTTTAAGGAGACAGGAATTTACTAAAGTAGAGCTGGCTCCCCTAATGTAATGCTGTGGTGAAATTGGAGTTTTTTTTTATGAACAGCATCCATATTTTTTTTTACTTGTTTACTTTGTGCTTAGGCATTGATAAGCCCCATATATGTGCTTTTTTAAATTGTCTTTAAGTTAATCAGAATGTTTTTTATAGGCTGACAAGAAAAAATGCTTTATGGTAGATTAAAATTTTATTTAAAAACAATATTCAGCTTTCGTACGCCTCCTGAATTTAATTTTTTTAAAGGGCCCTTATAACTCCTGAAATTTATGTCTCATCTACAGATATTATTTTCCCTCTCCTGAAAAAAATTGATAACACGAATCGTTTTTCTCTTTTTCCCTGCCGTTTTTCACGTTTTGTACTTTATTGGGAATAAGTCTGCTGGGCATGCACAGTAGAAAATAGTTTAGACATTGTGATGCTAGTTAATGACCCAGAATGCACTACACAATTCTTTAGAAGATTTTTCTTCTGTTTCATCATTTGAAGTGCAGTGAAGTCAATAGATATTAATACGATAATAAACAAACATATTTAATTTTATTCCTTGTTTACACCTGAATTTAAATTGCTGCACTCCTGAAAAACTCCTGAATTTCAATCTTGTAGAGTATGAACCTTGAATATTCTGGAATTTGCTACATACAAATGTGGGTGCCTATCAATTTTTAAGCATACCAACAATTTCGGAGAGGGGGGGGGGGGACTTACTTTCTTTTCCGGAAATTCATATCCCCTTGAGAATTGGATCTGGTGAATTTATTTATGAATGTGCTATTCTTAATCTTAAAATATTTTAAAATAAATTATTCATTATATGAATCCTTATTTAGTTGATCTACCAGCTAAATTTCTTTATATTTGTCTTCCAATTAAAATTTTAATTTTTTCTTAATTTCATACACCATATTAATTTAACTGTGAAAGTACCAGAGCATTATCTATTATAATAACAAATTACGATTGTTTCTCCCTTTTATTCAAAAGTTATTTTTATAACACTGTCTCTTGTAACTTTAGTATCTAATAATATGTTTTCTATTTTAGAAAGGATTTAAGAAAACTTCAACACTAGATGAATTGTTAGAATTTTTTAAAGAATATAAAGCTGAACACATTACAATGAGAAGGCGCAAGCTGCAAAAGGATACACCCTTTAAAGTAAGCTATATATCTAACCTAATTATTTCATTAAAAATTAAAATGCATGTACATGACATACACCATATCATGAAAAAAAAAAGTTAATTTAGTAATGAAGACGGAAAACTACTAAAAAGCACATGTAACCCATGAAACACTTTGGGCATAACATGGCATGGAAATGAGCATTATCAAATCCTTAGTTCTTGATGCTTTTTTAACGCATCTCCAGCAGAAGTGTGAAGTACCTAATACATAATAGATGTGGTTCAAGCTGTACCCAGTGGGCTGAACATTTATAAAATAGACAATACCCTGGGCATTTGCCCAAAGTATATTTAAAGTGCCCAAAATAAGGGCATTTATGTATAAATGTTATTTTAGTTTCACTTTAACACCGATTTTAATTTTGATAAATATAAAAGCTTTTATAAAACAGCCTTTTAATTATGTGCATTTTTAAAAAGTTAAAAATGAAATCTATTATAACTACTGCATACTTGCCAACATGTACGGTTTGGCCGTACAATGTACGGATTTTCAGTGTATTGTAAGATTGTACGGACAATGAAGGAATTGTACGGTTTTTCGAAGAAATATCGAATTGTTTTTTTTTTAATTTTAAAAATACCGGATATATTTTTTTCCGCCGTAGAGGATCTGATCCTTTAGTGGATCCGTTCATATGAACCCGTTCACTCTGGACCGACACATAACTAGCGCGATCGGAATGAGTTTGTACTTTCTTTCGACGTAGCGGATCCGAACCATCGTTTCCTTTGTGGATCCGTTCATTTGGACCCGTTCACTCCGGACCGACTTGCGTGGTAGCGCGCTTGGATTAAGATTGTTATTGTTTCGTTTGTAAAAATGGTAGACGTTAGAGTGAATTCCGCGTTCGTTAATTTATCGTATTATTTTAAAGATGTCTGCGTCAGGAAGTCGGAAAACTAAACAGTATGATCAAGTTTTTTTTGGATTTTTCAAAACAATTCCCATGTATCGGAAGCTTCCCGGAAAGGGCACAATTTCGCTGTTTGTGCTTGTGATGTTAAAATTGCTCATAGTGGATGAAGTGACATTAAAAATCACATCAACTCTAAGAAACAAGCTGATTTTACTAAAAGTGTTGAAAAAACATCTAAAATTGGATTTTTTAAGTTCTGGTGAAAACGATAGGTTTTGCTGTCTAAATTGACAATACCACAATAGCAAAGCAGAGTGTGAGCGGATCTTTAGTAGTGTTAAAAAAAACAAGGACTAAGTTACGTAACTTATTGTCACATGAAAAATTAAGACATTTTAATTACCAAAAGCATACAAAAGGGTTTTGTTTTGAATAGAAGTTTGACAAAGTATTCTTGAAAAAGCTAAATCAGCCACTTACAATTCTTTGAACTCCAATAAAACAGACTAAAAAATTTAATATATAGGTACAAATGAGTTTTTGTAAATTTTGTGAAATATATGATGTCATTTAATGTATACATTATTCTTTTAAGTGATTTTATTTCTAACCATTAATCAAAGTTTAGAAAATGCATGTTTTACAAAAAATAGCTGAAATATCATGCTAAAATTGTAATAAAATGTTATAAATATCAAAAATGTTTGGTTGAAAGGGGAGGTGCTGTCGCGACTCCGCGAGGGGCATCGCTCCTTCGAACTCCCTAATTGAAATTGTAAGGTTTTCCAAATCTCAGTGTTGGCAAGTATGCTACTGATTATAGATGTGTAATTACTATTTGTGATTCTAAATTCATATGTTTACAAATATGCTTTTAGAGAGAAAGTCCTTCATTTACACAATTTATAGTTTTGGTTTTAACATATTTGTGTTTTTTAGGGATCCTGCTTTGTCTTGTTTGAAACAAAAGAAGATGCTGACAAGTTTTTGGCTAACAAAGGATTAAAGTATGAAAATACTGAGCTGTTGAAAGAAACAAGGTGAGCGATTTTTTAAAATTATTTTGTCAATGTTAATGTTAATCTTCTCTCTGTTTTACTTACCTACCAATTTTTTTTTTGTTTTTAGGAAAGATTACATAAAGAGAAAGGACGTATTTTTTGAAAACCTCAAAGCGTAAGTAAATGGTGTAAACAGCTAGATATATATTACAGTTATCATTTGTTATATCCCACGATGAAAGATTGTAACTTAATTTGAATTGTGAAATTTCAATAATTTTAGAGAAAGACAGAAAAAAGAAGCTGAAAAGGGAAATAAAGAATCAAAAGATGGAGATGAAGAGGCTTCAACGGAAAAAAACAAGGATACTGAAACTAAGGTGAGTCTTAGTGTAATAACAATTGATATTTTGACAGATAAGTTTGGCAGATTTTATTTACATTGTTATTTACATTTATTTATCAACCTCTCAAGTAGCTCTAATGGGATATTAATTTACCCCAACCAATTGACCATAAATTTCATTGCACATTGGTGCATGTATTTAAAAATGATAGCTACGGTTAGGTTATTGACCCTCTGAGTGGTTCACAATTTGATTGAAGTGCAATCTTGTTTCTAAAGAGTGCAATGAAAACTAAATAATTCTATGCCAAGGGGATATATGAAACAAAATTTAACTGAGATTTGTACTAACCTCTGGGATACAGAGTACGACGTATAAACAGTCACTTGACTGCAGGTTTTCATACATATTATTATTTTTTACTTAAATTAAATGTAAAATAAAAGCATTATAATCTGCTACAGAAATAAATGTAAAACATTAAGAAATAAAATCAGTTAGAAACAAGATTAAAATTCTAACTGATTTTAATTTCTTTAAATTGTTTTACATTTATTTCTGTAGCAGATTATAAATGCTTTTTATTTTACATTTTAAATTTAAGTAAAAAAATAAAAATATGTATGAAAAACCTGGCAGTCAAGTGACTGGTTTATACGTCCGTACTCTGTATCCCCAGAGGGTTAGTACAAATCTTCAGTTTAAAATTTTTGTTTCATAATATTCCCCCTTGGCAGTAAAATTATTTTAGTTTTTCATAGTATATTATTTGTTCTATATTTCACCAATAGGTTTTTCTAACTAGCTTATGTTTTTAGGATTCTTCTCTATCTTTTATTCCTGGGTGTTTAATAAAAATAGTCGGTCTTGGAAATACCTGTTTAAGAGAGGACATTAAGGAAGTATTTGAAAAATACGGTCCTGTCGTGTATGTCGATTACAGCAAAGGCCAACCTGAGGTGAGTCATTATATATAAATTTCGAGATAAATTTTTTATTGTAATAGACAAACTTTCTTGTAAGATACTAACTAAACAATTGTTTTGTCGACATCTTTAATAGGATATAGTGTTTTACTTATCATATTTAATAGGCTTTAAGTTCCTTTTGTAAGGAGCAAGTCAGAATATAGCAGAATATAGTTTGGACTTTTATGTTTGGTCTTACAGTAGCCCCCCCCCCCCCCCCACTTAACAAGACTCTGTTTAATCAAACCTCCACTTTAAATGGCTGAATCTTGTAATCCTTAAAAAAAAGCTTAAGAAAACAATTGATCAATGAGAGCGAAATAATGAAATAGCGAAACAATGTAGCAAATGGTCAAACTTCTAGGCTTCATTAAAAAAAGGTTTTTGTTTAAAAAAATAAAAACTAAGTTGTAAGGCTTTAATACATTATTTCAAATGATGTATTATTTCAATTGTGTAATTAATTATTTAAGGCAATTATCATGAATATAACATATGTGCGATCAGAAGAGTTAAAATTTTTTTTTGACTTGAATCTTTATTTTATTCCTTCGGTTTGACAAGATTTTTGCTTACCCTGCTTATCCTACATCATATTTTAGCTGTGTAGGAAATCACCAATAATTTGCCTGTCTCCTCTGCAAAACTGTGAACTGTCCCTTTTGTGTATCTCCCCGCGCATCCAAATACCGAACTGTGCTTCGGTCAACACGAACACTCCACACTTTCTTAACTTTTCATGAAAAAATCTTCAAAAAGTTGTTTCCTCTATTCTCGGTCTATATCAATGAAAACTAAACTTAAATTTTAAGAAATAACAAGTTTAAACAACAGATTTTGCTAATAAAAAAAAATTATAATTTAAGGATGAATTGAGATTAGATTACACTAAGCTGTCTTCAAATATCGACCAACGATCAGTGCAATCCCTCCTTAGATAAGGATCATTTTTATTTGTACAAAAATTTGCAGTCAATAATGCTTCTGATTAGTTTATATGGCTGCCTAGTAATTTCAGAAATCCGCTTGCCTCGTAATGATCGGCAGATTATCTGGCTCTGTGTGATGATCCAATAGTGTGTGATTATTCTTGTAGCTCCGGTTCGGGCCAAGTAGGACCAACCAGAATATTTTCTTCTGATCAAGAGTTCGCGAGGCGTGACCTTGTGCACACAAGAACAACTTTGAACGTTAAAAGATTTATTTGTTTGCGTTTTAAACTTTTTCTATTTCGACCTATACTGGGTTTCAAATTTTAGACATGTTTTTTAATGGATTTTTATACACGCTTTATATTTTCAGATTTTTTTGTTATTAATTTCTAGTCTTTGAATTTTTCTAGTTAGATAGTTTGAATTAACGTCGCAGTAGAGCTTCACGGGGGCAATAGGCTCATAATTTAAACCGTCAGCGACTACTCTACACCTGAGTAGGCACCCAAAGAAACCGTTAAGGTGACATCGTACCCAGCGTTGGGACTTTGATGGATATTTAACGTGCACTTCTCTACACAGGGTATTATTCGTGACACTGGCTGCACAGGCCATTTATAGGTCGGCAGTTAGTATCTAGGCGATCGCCGGATCCGAACCTATGGACCTTCCTATAAAAGCAAACACCTTTAATCTGGGCTCCCCAGTCCGTTGAATTTTTCTGGAATGGGTTATAGGGACAATTCCACGTTTCATCAGGTAGAGCCTGTTCTTTCACTTAATGTGTAAGATACGTTTCGGAAATGAAGTATGACTGATATTTAAAATTAGATATTTTTGGTAATATTTTTTTTGTACTTTTTGGTTAGTATATGGCAAATTCATACATTTCCTATTACACAATTATGCACATACCATATACTCATTAGTTGATGTGTCCTTCACGCGTGATTTCCTCTTTTTTTTGCGTTTTTTAATCCTGAATGTTGGATTCCGGGAATACCCAAATTAAAAATCTTGCTGGACAGCAGGATCAAATGTAAAAATTGTAAGATAGTTTTGGTTCTAAAACAGTAAGGCTACAAAAAAGTCAACGATTGTTTAAACTGTGGTAGCCGTGACATCATGACTTACATTGTCTATGTACATATATTGTGCCACATTTAGAAAAGTTTGTTGTAACAAAAAGTCTTATGTCATTCTATTTTTCCTTTTTTAGTAGGTTTATGTCCTATTTTTAAAATAATACTCCTTTTTTACTACTATTTTTCAAAAATTGCTGCTGCTCCCCTGTAACTTACCAAACTTAACATTGTTTCAATGATATTTAATAAAAAGCTCACACTCAAAATCTTCGTATTGATAAATTCTGCTAACAAGCCGATTAAGAGGGTGTCTATTGTATATTATATTGTTTTTACTTCATTAAAATTCAACAGTCGGCACAATCTGAAATATCATTTAATATACTAATTTTTCATTTTTGGGGGTCAGAAACTATAGTTCATAGTATTTCGTAATGAGCTTTAAGCAGCAGATCTCAGTCTAATTGGTCTGACTTATTGAAAAAGTCAGACTTTTAGTTATCTATCTCAAATAAGTGCCATATTTTAGTGTTCTAGATTTTATGTATACTACTTATAACTGCTTCTAACACGTATAAAAGACAATATAAAGCGAAAAGAAGCAAGATGTGCAGCATAAATGTTTTTATGAATTTTTTGTTACTTTTGTAAATTTTTTTAGGCTGTTGTGAGGTTTGAAACTGGCATTGCTGCTACTGTTATGGAACAAATTTCCGAGGAGGATGGTGAAAAGAAAATAGAAATTTGTTCTGCTAAAGTCACACTTTCTCTTATTGAAGGTATGTATTTTTGATTAGTTAACAAATTTATTTGCTTCTGCTCTAAATTGTCCAAGAATTTTGTACTGTTCACTATTATAACATCTTACTACTCTTAACAATATCTTATATGTACTTTTTATAGAATACATTTCTCAAATAATGGATATTGTTTTGTAAAGAATTAATAATGATACAAACATGTTTTTACTTATTTTTAACGTGTAATGTAAAATAAATTCATAATTTAATTTTAAACTAATGTATATATGTTTGGGGAAATATGAACAATTTTATCTTTAATCATAATGTTTGTGCAATTAAAAAAAATTCCAAAGGGATGTTTGCTAAATTATATAGAAAATATCGCATTGCCCATGTATTTTCTTTGAATATTGCTGAAAGTCCAGTAGGCAATTTAATAATATTTTTATTCACATTTCTCTACCCTCAAAAACAAAAGGATAGATTATATTAAAACAGATTTTTAAATAACTAACTAAAAAGAAACATATAAAGAATGTACTTTTAAAATACATGTAATTACATCTTAATTCGTCAAAGGCCCAGAGAAGTAATAGTTATAATTTATAATGACCAGGCAATGTGATAAATAATCAGACACAAATAATCTGGCAATTTATTAGTACGAAACTATTAAATTGTCAGATTTTATTGGTCACTTGAATAATGTCAGTTTTATCAAATTGCCTGTAACATATCTAATACTAAATAAAGTGGGAGGAGAATCTAGGAAATGTGGCTAACACAGTCCTGATTATTATCACTTAGTTTCCGCATAAAAATTGCTTTCACACCTCATTTTAAGAATTATTTAAAATTTACTGCTTCATGCTATTTTTTCCTTATGAAGGTGATGCAGATGAACAATATTGGAAAGATATTGCTATAAACAGGGCTAAAGCAAGAAA
This sequence comes from Oedothorax gibbosus, assembly GCA_019343175.1. Lineage (NCBI taxonomy): Eukaryota > Metazoa > Arthropoda > Arachnida > Araneae > Linyphiidae > Oedothorax > Oedothorax gibbosus. The sequence continues at coordinate 770,846 of CM033272.1, forward strand.
GAACTTCAGTAAGTATATTCCTGTTGTTTTTAATTGAATAGTCTTCTTTATAAGTTTGGGAAACTTTTTTATTCCAGTAATTGTATTCTGTATAATGTAATATGTGATATATTTTCATTTTAGGTCAAAAATACAATAAGTCAGGCAAGGGGAGATTCAATAACCAGAACTGGGGCAAAGGGAAGAAACACAATAGAGATGGTAAGTTGTCGATTTATTTTCCCAAACTCGTCTCTGTTTAGTGATAACTCTGCCCTAAAAATTTGGACTTTTTGCAGTTTTCATAAATGGCGTAAAAATGTATTTTTATTAAACAGAAACTTCTAAAGCTGAATAGTCACTTTGTTTAGCTTATTTTATAAAGGGAGATAACTTTAATATTTTTACATCTGTATGTTTACTTTTTTCCCAATCCTGGAATAATTTATTTTGTTCAAAAATAAACTTGAAGGCATCTTTTGGTTTGTGTGCGTGTTTAAGATTTTAATATTGTCTAAGTCATTCTTTTGTGTTGGTTTAAGTTGTTTAACTAGAAGTTGGACTTCTTCGGAGTCCAGTCAGTTGTTTTGTGTCATTTAGGTACAAATTCTATTTAATATCTTAAGTTTTTATCTTGCATATATTATGTTATTTTTATTTTCATTGTTTTGTAATGTGATGAATGGCAATGATGAATTATTAGAAACCGAAATATTATGTTGATTGTAATATGAGCTTTTTAACTCTGAGCCTACTGTAGTAAATGTGTACTTAATCTTTTTACTTTCAATTATATAATATGAAATATAAGATAATAAAAGTATTATGATGGGGGTTGAAAATCCGTAATAAGAGATTTCATGTTTTCTACAAGTTTTGGAGGATGCTGATCCTAAAAAAGTGGTTTTCGAACATTGGCTGTCTGAAACCACTCTACAAATCGAAGTAAAAGAGCTAAAAATTTCAAATTTGGTACACGATTTAACAGCACTTGTAGTACACCATAATAACGTTTTTGAGTAAATCGTGCTTGCGCAAATTGTAGCTGCCATCAAACCCTTTAGGTTTTAAAGTTATTTTGAATCTAAATTCAGTGATGTCATATTTTTGTGACGTAATGTGAGAGGGGCGGTCGATAACGTTCCTTCCCTACGAGTATTATCCACCTCTAGTTCATCTAAAAAATTAGTATCAGTTAGGTTAATTTGGATATCAAGCAGAATTAGTCTACTGATAAAATTGTCCAATTCGTTTGTCCATTCATTGTAAAAATGTGTTTGCATGAAGTGTACTCAAAACAGTGGGCTGTTTATTGTAACTGATTGTTGTTTTCTGATTCTTTAGATAGTTTTATAATATTGCGATTCATTTAATTTCATCACAGGAAATGTATTAATAAATCTGAATTCAACAATAAGTTTGATAGTAGGTCTACTATAAATAACACATGTTTCTAACTATTGAATGATCATAAAAGCTTTATAATTTCCTTTCTTGCTGTAAGACAACTCACAGGGGGTCAGGATGTTGCTGTTTTTGTCTATTGTTTTTTCTCTTAATTTTTACTATTGCCTGTGATACTGTAATCATTTATACTCACTTCAATCTTACTTATATTCAATTTAATAAGTTTATTTAGAAAAAACCTTAACATTGTATTGATTTTTTTCTTTAACTTATAAAAGTGATAGTGTTGTTATACATACCAAATTTTCTGGGTCTTCATAGTTTTTTACTTGAGTCAGACGGAAAAGTTTTTTTTAAAAAAGAAATCAGGATCAAAAGTTTTAATTGCTTGAATGTGAAGAGTCGCAAATCTTATTATAACAAGTTTGTTTTTAATAAAAATCTAACTATGTGGAAAATCATTATTGTTCAGTTAAAAAATATTGTTACTTTACTTAGGTGACAGAGGTGATGAACGACCATCAAAGAAGCAAAAAGTAGATTCAAACCAAGAGCCAAAAGAGCAGTCCAATGGGGGCAGAAAAGAAGCTACTATGGAGCAGGAATAAATCATTTATAGTTCTTCACACATATGGACTTGAGAGACTGTTGTTATGAATGCATGTCTGTACAGATGTATGCTTTATTTCATGTCATGTGACCAATGAATTTCTCATTTGAGGATATCGCATTATTTTATACAAAGGTACAGGAAGTTTTGCTTTGACTACAAATGTTATTTGGTGTAAGTAATCTACTCATTTTTTGTTGAGAAATAACACTTTGTTAGACATATACTCATGAATTAAAACATTTAGGGGTTATAAATATATATGAAAATAGGTTTTTGATTTTTTTAAAAAATTATTTCTTGCACCTTAATTTTTAAGTAATATATTAATAATCAGGAACTATATGAATAATCATTATCAATAATTAGTTCAGGAATATATTAATAATATATATTTTTTATTCCATGCATTATTATATTTTAGTTATTAAAAAATTATCCATTCAAGTTAAGTTTAACTAAATCAGAAGTTCTGTTCTCTTGCATAAAATAAAATTTTGTAGAAATTGAATTTGTTGAATAAAAAAGGATCCATTTTGTTTTTCTATTTTAGAGTATCTTATTTATACCACTCATTTATTAGATAGGAAACAATGCACTTTTGTGGTGTGGATATTATGTTTATGCGATCAAATAAGAAATACTACATTTTGAATATATTTTTGAACAACATTTGTTCATAAGTGTTTACTTGATTTTAGCTACGTTTATAACGTAAAAGTGTAAGGTTTTATAATCATTCTGTCCGTCCATCCGTCACCCACTTTCACAGGACGAACCGTAAGTCTACGAACAAGTGCAAAAAGCAAGTTCATAGATTCGTAGAGCTTAAGCACAGATCTCATTAATGGATAACATTAAGCAAAAACAGGTTAGACTACATACCAAATTCCATTAAAAAATTTAAATTGGAAGTTTATTTAAAATTTAAATATCTAAAGATTTAATCTACATTGAAATAACATGCAAATTTAATTTTTATTCAATATTTTCACCGTTGCTATTTCGTTAAACGTACGAGAAACTTTATTTAAAATTAAAAACTTTTGAAAGAATATTTATTTAAGTGATATACAATATATACATATATATATGTATATATATATATAATTCAGTTTGGATTGTTGTAATATCACAATAGAGTTCTTTTGATGGTTCATTATATATGTATGAAGAAATATGCATAGAGAATTCTAACTTGGCATAAAAAAAATACGCAAAGTTTCGCTTTTATTTTTAAAGCATCAATTGTACTAATTATACATTTTTCAAACTGTAAATTAATTTAACAAACATTAAATAACTGAATTTTGTGAAAAAATGTAAATGGGAAATTATGGCGACACTAAGACATTTATTAAAAAAGATTACATCATTATTCTTCGAACTTCAAAGAAATTTAGCAAACGATAGTCTAATTATTAAATCTGAGAAAGATGATTAATGAAAATAGTTAATTTTGGCTTTTAAAAGTTTGAATTACAACTAGCTAAAGACACTGTTTGGAGAATTTCTTTCTGAGGTGTATAAATAGTTTGTTTCCTGTTGAGCACAAATGTTGTGTGGAAGCGGTTAGAGTGACAGATTCTGTAACAAACCCCTACTTGTTTTAATTACAAGAAAGCTAATTACATAATTTACACTTATTAAATAATATAATTTTTTGTTTAAAGAGACTCAGTAACTTAACTATATTTTGCTTTAAATTGATTGATATAAATATTTTTAAGTGGTCTAAAACAGATTTTGTATAAAAACCTGAAAAAAAATTAAATATTTGAAAACATTAATTTTTAAAAAAATATTATGAAGCTTAATTAAAAACCTTTCTTGTACTTCAGATTAATTGTTTTTTGTAAGCAGTATTGGATCATCCTTAACTTTAGGGATTGAAGCGAGGCATAGTTTCGGAAAAAATATATTGGTAGCTAAACGCCGGAATATCCGGAAAAAAAATACAATTTTTATTTTATTAAAAAAATCTGAAGTATTTTCACTATTCCATCTCTAATTATATTCAGTATGCTCTTGTGCACATTAAAAAAATATATATTTGCTTTCCATAAACATTTATTAGACCAGGGAGCGCAGAGCTCATATTTTCCGGAGTTTTCGTAATGCAGTGCACAGTCTACAATTTTTCTAATGGGGATTGTTCTCCTCGGCAGCTGGTGGGGCCCGGACAATAATGGCTGAAGGAGTGTCGGCTCTCAAGGTCAAATTTCACGGCATTGGGACATCGTGCTTTCACCGGAAAGGGGGGATACTTCTCATGAAAAAATCGTCAAAAAGTTGTTTCCTCTATTCTCGGTCTATATCAATGAAAACTATGAAAACTAAACTTAAATTTTAAGAAATAACAAGTTTAACCAACATATTTTGCTAATAAAGTTTAAAAAAAATAATTCTAATTTAAGGATGAATTGAGATTAGATTACACTAACCTGTCTTCAAATATCGACCAACGATCAGTGCAATCCCCCATTAGATAAGGATCATTTTCATTTGTACAAAAATTTGCAGTCCAATAATGCTTCCTGATTAGTTTATATTGCTGCCTAGTAATTTTCACGAAATCCGCTTGCCTCGTAATGATCAGTTATCTGGCTCGGCGTGATGATCCAAAGATTGTGTGATTACTTTTGTAGCTCCGGTTCAGGTCAAATAGGACCAACCAGAATATTTTTTTCTGAACAAGCGTTCGTGAGGCGTGACCTTGTGAACACAAGAACAACTTTGTACGTAAAGATTTTATTGTTTGCGTTTTAAACTTTTTTCTACTTCGACCTATACTGGGGTTTCAAATTTTAGACATGTTTTTTTAATGGCGGGTCGGCTTATACACGCTTTATATTTTCAGATATTTTTGTTGTTATTAATTTCTAATCTTTGAATTTTTCTGGTTAGGTTAGTTTGAATTATCGTCGCAGTAGAGCTGCACGAGGGCGATAGGCGTCATAATTTAGAACCAGAGTCAAGCGACTACCCGACACCTGAGTAGGCACCCAAAAAAAAAACCGTTAAGGGTAACATCGTACACAGCGTTGGGACTTTGATGGATATTTAATGTGCACTTCCTCTACACAGGGTATTATTCGTTGGACACTTTTGGCTGCACAGGCCATTTATAGGTCAGCAGTTATCTAGGCGATCGCCCGATACGAACCTGGGACCTTCCCTATACAAAGCGAACACCTTAATCATCTGGGCTCCCCAGTCCATTGAATTTTTCTGGAATTGGTTAGTAGTGACCATTTCCACCGTTTCACTCGGGTAGAGGCTGTTCTTTCACTTAATGTGTAAGATATGTTTCGTAAATGATGAAGTAGACTGATAAATTTTAAAATTAGATATTTTTGTTAATATATTTTTTTTGTACTTTTTGGTTATTATATGGGCACATTCATACATTATTTCCTATTTACTCAAACAAGTAGGTTTGTTACAGAATCTGTCTCTTAAACCGCTTCCACACAACATTTGTGCTCAACAGGAAACAAACTATTTATACACCTCAGAAAGAAATTCGCCAAACAGAGCCTTTAGCTAGTTGTAATTAAACATTTAAACGATAAAATTAATTATTTTCATTAATCTTCTTCCTCAGATTTAATAATTAGACTTTATCTTTTTTGCTTAATTTGTTTGAAGTTCGATGAATAATAATGTAATCTTTTTTAATAAATATCTTTGTGTAGCCACAATTTACCATTTACATTTCTTTCGAAAATTCAGTTATTTATCGTTTGTTAAATTAATTTACAGTTCGAAAAATATATAATTAGTTCAATTGATGCTTTAAAAATAAAAGCGAAACTTTGCATATTTTTTATGCCAAGTTAGAATTCTCTATGCATCTTTCTTCATACATATATAATAAACCATCTAAAGAACTCTATTGTGATATTACAACAATCCAAACTGAATTATATCGCATAAATAAATATTCTTTCAAAAGTTATTTTTATTTTAAATAAAGTTTCTCGTACGTTTAACGAAATGGCAACAGTGAAAATATTGAATAAAAATGGAATTTGCATGTTATTTCAATGTAGATTAAATTTTTAGTTATTTAAATTTTAAATAAACTTCTAATTTAAATTTTTTAATGAAATTTGGAATGTAGCCTAATCTGATTTTTTGCTTCAAAATGACATATCGCACTTGTATGTGGGACTTGTGGTTCTTTCTGTGAAAGTGGGTGACAGACAGACGGACGGACTGAACGATTATAATACCTTCCACTTTTTACGTTATAAACGTAGTGTGGAAGCTAATATAAGCACATACCATATACTCATTTAGTTGATGTGTCCTTCACGCATGATTTCCTCTTTCAACCCTGGCCACTTTCAACCCTGAATGTTAGATTCCGGGAATACCCAAATTAAAAATCTTGCAGTACAGCGGGATCAAATTAAAAAATTGTGAAATAGTTTTGGATCCAAAACAGTAAATGCTACAAAATAAAGGCAACCGATTGTTTAGACTGTGGTAGGCGTGACATCATGACTTACATTGTCTATTGTACATATATTGTGCCACATTTTTTTGCCTACTTTTCTTTTTTTAATTCGAAAGAATTAAAAAAATGAAAAAGTAGGTATTGACATGCGGTTGATGTCCGTCTGTCCGTACCCCCCCTTCCAAAATCAGTTCTATCCATCGGATCTTAAAAATTCTTTTTTTGTTAGAACTATACTCAGAACACTTCATTTTGACGTCCGGACGGACATATACTACTGTCGCTTCATATAGCATTTATCATTTTATAATCTGTAGTTTGAAATGCGTCGATGTCTCGTCTGTCTGTGACGTCCGGTACCGGACCCAATCATTCTACCATCGGATCTAAATTCTTTTTTGTTAGAAGCAGACCTCAATACCTAATTCATACTTTTGTCGTTCTGTACGTCCGACGGCATAAATCTACTATCTGTCGGCGAATTTGTCTCCATTGATTAGCATTCAAATTCATTTTGAGCCCATTTAAATCATGTTTGCTAAATCAACAATGGCATGAGAAACTTTATTTATTTAGACATTATTTGTGAAGCAAAATATATTTTTCCATGAATCAGTTTGAAAATGACGTCATAAAATGTTGCCAAATCAAAATGGCATGAGAAACTTATTTATTTTAGACATATTTGAAGCAAAATAATATTTTCATGAATCAGTTTGGAATGACGTCATAAAATGTAGCACAATTTGATTCTTTGATTATTCATTAATTATCTACCAAGAAAGCGGCAAGGCATACTTTTGCATGCAATTATGCTTAGTTTTAATTTATATTTCTTATTTTTTTAATGCAGTTCGGAGTAGTTTCATTACTTTTGTTATTAATAAATATTTAATTATTCTTCGAACTACAAATAAATCACGAGCAGATGATAAATAATATTTAATTAATTTGCGAAAGAATATTAAGGAAAATAGTTGATTTTGGCTTTTAGAAGTTTAAATTATAGCTGGGTGCTGTGTTTCGAATTTTTTTTCTAATGTGTATAAATCTAGTGTAGAAACGGCTGTTGATGATATTTACTGTAGGAACTTAGTTTTTTTTTCCCGATTAGAACTTCAGTAAGTATTTAAGTAACAGGAAAGTGGGCTATTTTAGTTCTTTATGAACTTCTTGTTAGTACGACTATGAACCTAAATATTACAAACTGGGTAAATCAATTTTAAGAAATAAATTAAAGTGGAACATTCGATGGAAAGTTGAAATTAAAAAGGGCTTTATATATGAAAAATATTTTTAAAATTGTTTTGAAACTTTGGGAAAACATACTAGACACAAAAATCGATATTTTCAAAATTTTTTGGGTGCGAGTCCCCAACCTTCTGATCGTTAGATACGGCATTTCCGTATTTTATATGCATTAGTCTTTCTAGCAATAAAAATAAATGTCGAAATTTAAGAAGTAAAAATTTTTTGACACTGGAATTTTTTCAGTTGGGAATGATTTGAAAATAATATCTTCAAATGAAAGTGTGATCCTTATTTTATAAACAAATATCTAATTTATTAAAAGTTAATTTTAAATTTTATGCAGAGAAAACAACTATAAATTTTTTCCCACTTTTATGCCGTTCGAAGGGCTAAAGTGTTTAAAAAATGGGCTATTAAGCGACAGGAGATCAGAAGAAAAAAATTTTTGTCTTCATCCCAGATGATACTCGGAATGAAATCAACTAAACTAATAAAGTGCAGTAGATTACTTGATCGTTTTTGCAGTAAAATTTAGATGAGAATATTTATTTACGATGAGGCATTTGAAATAATTATTATAATTGCGTCCATCATTCCCCTTTATTCTTATTTCGCCTGTCGCTTCGAGCTTCCATTCGAAGGAAAATTCCTTTCGGTTGCAAGAGGACTTGACCAAAGTCGAATTCCAATGGTTCCTAGAAAATAACAAAATCATTTCAGTAATTTTTCAAATATTACATTTTAAGTATATCCCGATTTGAAGTGTCTTGGTCCGATACAGTGTCTTGGGCTAGATCTTGTAGTTTCGTCTTATACATACAGGGTGGTCCAAAAGTAGGTTTACAGAGTTGGTTGGTTGGTTGGTAGACATATATATTCCGGTTTGTGTGCTTCTACAGAGTTAGGTAGGTATACAGTTATTTATACAGCAACAGTTATTTTTCGAAGATCCACCGTCGGTGCTCCTTGGATTTCCAGCTATGATTTGCACCTGTAAAAAAAACCCATAAATTTTCCACCAGCACAAATCCTTTTATAGGATAACTGGCAGATGGTGGGTTTCGAAGTTATGTACTCTGGAGACATTATTTGCTTATTCCTTGAGCATCAAATAAATAAACCGAAGCTATCTCGAAACTAAACCAAACAAAATCCACAAATGGCTAATTTTGGATCCAATACGCTGTAAGTACGACTTAATTTTAGCCAACCAACAAACTAAACATGACTGTTGGCAAATACCTGTTCTAATTAACCCAAAGTTTTAACCAATTGTACATTTGAGTCGTCATTAACTGTTAACCTACTTTTGGGTCACCCTGTATAATTTTTTTTGGAAACATATATCCTTTTTATTTCCTCTGACAAAAATATTGCATTTCATTATGCGGGGTCCCGGGTGGCCTCTTGGGTTTGATCGCAGCCCATTACGCTAACAGTCTGTCGAACTGTACCGTGGTGTGCGGGTTCGATTCCCGCCATCGTTCTGGGTATACTTTCTCTCTGTGTCTCTTACTTGTATGACGTCATTGACGAAGCTTTATAGTGAGTTTCTGATCAAGCACACAAACCGGAAAATACATGTACCAACCTACCTTTCCATTATGCTTAAAAAAAAAACTACCTGAGTTTCAGGGCACTTTCTGATGTGGAAGTTAGCTATGACGTGAGCTAAGCACACTTTCACTTCCATGAGGGCGAATCTCATGGCCACGCAGTTCCTGGGCCCAGCACCGAAAGGCAAGTACGTGTACTGGTCTCTCTTGGCGCGCTCTTCGGGGGTGAACCTGGAAAAATTAATGACGAAAATAGAATATGTTGGAAAGTGAGTCCATTCAATGTATAGTCGAACCGAAGGGAGCACCGAAATATTTCTTGTTAACCGTCAGAATTTTTTTTTACATTGAACCAGTGAATAGTTTAAAAAATAACATAAAAAATAATTCTATAATGTAATGCACTGTTAGTATATGTATTTAGTATACAATTAATAATTCAATCAATGAAGTTCATTTGCAGTAGTACATACTATATGAAAATTAGGAAATTGTTTAAGGAACAGCAATTTAGAACAATGCATAGTTACAAAATGCAAAAACATTGGATTAAAACTGACGAAACGTGGGAGATATCGTGATTTTCTCAGAAGTAGAAGACAATTTATTTTTATAATGTTCGTAGAGCCATTTGTTGTGTTTCATTTGTTCTCCAAAACTGATTTACTAAGGAAAAGAAAATCAGCGCCAAATTCTGAATGAGGAAGTTTGCATGAATTTCAAATTCATTGGCAGACTAGTCCTTTCAAAAACACGTCGAATGCTATTTTTCATTCGACATTTCATTCGGCATTCATTTTTAGTGACTTTAAAAAAACGTGAAACGCTTTGCTAGTATTTTTATGGTATGTTTTTGTAATTTTAGAATTAAATGGTATTTTTTCGCAGTGTTTTTCTCCTAAAACTGGTGGCAACACTGTTGAAAGACATGAAAACAAAACCGCAGAGCTAATGCCAGATCCACTGTGAAACAACCCCATTCAATAATTATTTCTTCAATAATTATGCAATAATTATTATCGTTTGCAAAAATTATATTTCAAAGAATAAATATGCAATATTCCTAGTTTTTAAATAAAACCAAAACATTTCTTAACTACATACAAACAAAGACATTATCTACATACATACAACAATCTCTTTGTGAAATATATTTGACGTCATTTTAAACTGATTGATGTCTCAAAAATAAATTTCTTTTAATTTATTGTTTAAAAGAATTAAAGTTTCTCGAGTGATTGTTGCGAATGGCAATGGTGATTTAATTCTAATAAAAATGGCTTCTTATGTTTTTTTTTTATAATATCTTGCAAAAAATAGTTATTTATGCAACTAGTGTGAAAAGTAAGGCTTTTTTAAACGAGTTAAATAAATTATTTGACGAGCTAGTGAAATAAATTCACGAGTTTAAAAAAGGCAATTTTCAACGTGTTGTCATACACTATTTTTTATAATGTGCAAAAAAAAGTATTTATTACATTGGCATTTATTGATTGGCTTATTAATTATTTTATTATGACGTTCAAATGATTTGAAGGTGGTTATTTATATTAATGGTTATTTTAAAATCACACGTGCAAAAAGTATTTCTTAGATTGGCATTGGAAATAAGACGCTAAATAACGAATCACGCTCAAATAAAGAATTTTACACCAATCACAAAGCCGCCGAATAAAATATCACGCTCAAATAAAGAATTTTACACCAATCAGATGCTCTTATTTACTTTTGACTGTGCGTAAAAGTAACTTTGAAACACGATTTCGTTAAAAGCATCACTTTTGCCACGATTATTGATTTGAAAAAGTTAGTTTTTTTTTGCACGATATTAAAAAACTAACTTTTTATGGTTTAGAATCCTACCTACTGTATGCATAAAATCACGATTTGCCGGTTTGAAAATGCGCCTTTTAGTACAATACACCAGTGGTCGCAGTGCTTGGGTCCTGACGGGCCGCCCCACTCATGTCAAGATGCGCCTAACAGTATAAAAAAAACATAGTGCAGTAAAATTTTAAAATTATTCGTATTTCAGGTTTAAAATAGTGTGTCGTAAGGGTATCAAACAGTTTATGAGGAAGAGTTTTAAAAAATTGGGACCTCAATATAGTACGTATATGGACTAAAAAAAGTCTTATCAAAATCGAAAATACTGCTAATGAAGGACTTTAACAGAGCGTAATCTTTGATGTTTTATATCTGCTAAAAGGTTTTTGAATAATCCAGCAATGACTCAGAGGCTTCCTTGGTATCTAGGATATTTCGTTAATGTTTTTAATATTTTCCCTATATAAAATAAAAAAAAATGCTTTCAGGTTCGAGTCGAGGTTGTATACTTAGTTTCAATTTGAAGGTGTGTTTAGTGAAATTTGAGGATACAATTGGAAACTAATTAATTGTTTATTAAAGTTATTACTTAAAGACGCATTTATAATCAATTTAAACTTACGTTTGACTTGAGGTAACGTTTAGATGTGATTCGAGTCTCATTATATAGATTTTAGATTAAAATGACATGTGATCTGTTTGTACATTAATGTGTGATTTTAAGAGTCTAATTAGGTAAATTTGAGGGTTGCAATAACATGTAATTTTAGGAAACATTTTTGTCCTATTTTTAATAATTATGTGATGTTTAATGGTATTTTTCATATGCCATTTGAGAGTGTAATAATGTGAGTGGATTTGAGGCTACAATTACATGCGACTAGAAATCGCATTTCCATTTATGTTGCAAAAGTTAGTTTGCATTGAATGATTTAACTAGTCGAAATCATTGCTTGGAATGCTTGATATTGTGTTCTAGTAATAATGCTTATTGATGGCTTGAAGTAGTGCTTTTTGAAGATTTAATAAAACCGCGTCTATTTGGTCCTATAACAATGCGTATTAGAAGAAGATGCAGATAATGTGTAACTATTTAGGTTCAAAACAGATTAAAGCTGAACTGAGAATGTGCATTTAGGATTAACTATGAGTCATTTTGAGTTTCAAATAAATTTTAAATCCGATTATTCTAAGCATTGCGGGTTTGAAGTACTGTTCAGCAAGGCAATGTGAATTTAAGAAATTAACTATTTAAAATCGTGCGCACTGTGCATAAAATTGAGAAACGGTGATTTGGAGATCGTAATTTTGAATAAACAAAAGTGCAATACGTTTTTTGAATCATGCGGCTTTTAAAATAGAGCATCGTAAGAGTATCAACCAGTTTCTAATACGGGGTTCAATGTGAGGATGTGCTTGTTGAGGTTTTTGAATTAAAATTACAATAATTACTGATAGACTATTAATGCAGAACGTTTGATGTGTCATTTCAGGTAACCGGTGTTCAAATAACTTCTCTATGGCTCTCAATCTTCATTGGTATGTAAAAAATTTCCTTAATGTTTCTAATATTGTCCTATAAAATATTAGAAACGAATTTTTGAAACAAATGCATTTTTTGGGAGCTTCAAGAATCAAATTGATGGTATATTTAGGTGACATAAGTGAAAAATTAAGGGGTTATATCGTCAGTAAAATGACAAAACCACGAATGTGCAAAAACACAGGGATGGAAAACCGGAAACCATTAAACCGGTGTTTGGCTTCGGTTAACTGGCAAAAACCGTTTTTTACCTGAAGAACCGGTTTGAATGAAAGATTTTAACCGGTAAAACTGAAGAAAAATGTAATGCTGTTGTTAGTTCGTTAAGTATTTACTAATTATCTCGCTGCGGGTAAAGCCCTAGGGCATCAAGAGCTAAGCCACCGATAATGCTATTCCCAAGACACATTATGCGACAACAAAAATCTTATCTTAAGAGGGGCACAGGAAGTACTATTTTTTTATTAAAAAACTAACGCAACTTTTAATTTTAATTTCAGCGTTTATAAATGTAAAATGCTGTGTTAATAAAAAATTATTTCTTTTGATAAGGTATTTTTTGCGATTTTTCTATTTTTCAGGAAGTATTCGAAGATCACACCTTTAAGATATTTTTTAAACAGATTGTTAATGATTGCTTGTTTTAAATGTTGATAGGACAACTTTCGCTTACATTTTTGCACGGGTAATTTAATAATTATTATTCATCGAATTGCAAATAAACATAGTTAACAATAATAATTTATCATGAAATTAACGAAAGGAAATAATTGAAAATCGGAGTGAAATTAGCTTTGACAAAACAATCTCTTCTAAAAAGGAAGAGGGGTTGGGGAGCCCAGTCAGTAAGGCGCGTGCCTTTCATGTTAAAGGTCTCAAGTTTAAATCAGGGCAATGGCAAACTAACTGTCGATCTATAAATAGTCTGTGCAGCCAAAAAGCCTGACGAATAATACCCCGTATAGGAGGAGTACACGTTAAATATGCTTCTAAGTGCTACCGACACTGCGTACTACCTCGCCATTATAAGTTGCTTTGGGTGCCTACTCAGGTGTCGGCTCATCACTTGATTGTGTTCTAAATTATGACGCCCATAGCCAATAGCCCTTGTGTAGCTCCAGTAATACGATAATTCAAACCTAATCTAACGAGGAAGAATAGAGAAACCAGTGTTTCAAAGAACAGTTTTTTAGTGACTTATAACTAGTCTTGGTTAAAACCGGAGAAAAATACCAGAGACGATATAAGGGCATATAGATATGATTGGATCACATATTTAGCTTGATTTGAAGTATTGTTAAATGGTGGTTTAAATGTTTTTTCACACTTGATTTGATTGTAAATCACGTGAGATCTGACTGTACTTACCCAAACTATCTTTGAGTGAAACCATTTTTATCAAGTTTCGGTTGCTACGCATGAAGATTCAGGAGGCAATTGCGGTACGTCTTAGCTTTTTCGCTACGCAGGATTTTTGTTTCCGCGTAATATGTGATAAGAATATCATTATCGAATCTTTAGTTGAACTGTCGCCTGGGCCGTTTTAGGAGTGAAAGGGTGAATGCGGTATTTATTCAAAAGTGGTAGGGACAACGCAGGCATGTTACATTCAATTTGTGGTGACGACATCTATCGACAGTTACACATACTACGTTTGATGCTGCCATCTAGTGTCCATTGTTCTCAACTAAAACTAACCCCATATATATTTTGAACAGTTATTTTTCACACATTTTCCCCACTCCCGCCTCAATGCTTCACTCCAAGTGTTGCATTGAATTAGTTAACTTTTAGAATATAAAGCCTTTGATTAGGTCTTTTAAATTTATGAAATAAGTTAAATAGAGCCTTACAGATCTGACTTTTTCATCCCTGTATTAATGCAGTACATAATTGTTTCCAGTTACAACTTGACGGTTTATCTTGATGAATTAAAGCAACATCATTAATTTTGAATTCAGAAATGTTTCTCTGATTGTCCTATATGATGAGCCGTTTTAACTGTAAATCTTCGTAAATTCAACTTCAAATTTGAATCAACAAAGCCCGTGTGTGTGTTTCGTGTGTTTCCATTTATTCAGAACATCAGATCTGCAGGAATCTACACTCCCTGCATATTTTGGCAACATGGTTAATCGTGATCTAATCAAAAAATGGGATGGGGTTTGCAGATCAACTATATACTTTGGTCACTGAAAAAATAGGTAATTGGACTAAATTAATACTGAATTAGCTTCTACTAAAACTGTGTTCAACCATTCCCAGTTGAAAGAACTTTTTCCAATAATTTAATTCTAAGACAACAGTTAACTATCCCAATTAGTCTTTCATAAAAAAATAACCCCCATATATCACGGTCTTTTAGGAATATTGAATTTTTTATTCAAACTCGACTTAATGAACATAGTCTACAAAATCGGATCGTTATATGCATTTTATACAAATGTTACAACTTGTTATCTGTGTGTTTGAAGATTTTTGGGAATATTGGAATGTATGTTCATATAAGTCCTCCAAATTTTCAATTTTTTTTTTGCAAAAAAAAAAGTGTTGTCAATTCTTGTAAGTAATTTCGTAGTAGCCATCCTAATGGTCACCTGCTTCTTCTTTGAGGTCTAAAATTTCAATTATTGTTTAAAAGTTCAAATTATGTTCATTAACAAGATTTCTAAACTAAAGGTTCATGGTTCATTCTTTCCGAGTTGATTCAGCAACATAACGTAACCCATCTTTGTGTGATATCATTTTTATCAAGTGTCAGGCTACTATGCAATAAGATTCAGGAGTAAAGGCAACACAGGTCATGAAGTTCGTCTATCGACAGTTACACACACATACTACTAATTTTTACGCTGCCATCTAGTGTCAAGTGGTTTCAATTAAAACTAACCATATATTAAATAGTTCTTTTTTCACACATTTTTGACAAGTGCAATTAGGTAGCTTTAAGAATTTCAATCATATATTTTTATGGTAAATTTATTTACAATATTATGTAATATGGTAACTTTTGAGGGTGTATTTAAGTGATATTAATAATAACAATAAGGTAGGTTTTTAGGTTATAAAAATATGCGATTTGAGGTAGAACGTTATGACTTGATGCTATTTAAAGTCACAATTACCTACAATTTGAAGGTACAATTAAATTCAAATTGTTTATTTAATTGCGATTTGAGGATGCATTTAGGTTCTATTAAAACATAAGTTAAAGTTTGTCATAAGGGTGCGTTTGGGTGCGATTTAAGAGTGCAATTAGGTGGATTTGAGGCTGCAATTTTAAAGTACATTTAGGTTGGATTTAAAAGTACTTTAGTGTGCAGTTTGAGTGTACGCTGAGTTAGATTTGAGGTCACACATCACTATTATATACGATTTGGAGGAGTTCAATTAGAGGGCAGTTTTAATTTGTATCATGTAAATTATCATATTCGTAAAACTATACTTTGAAAATAATCATGTTTGTCAATCTGATTGTAACTAGTCGCATTTAAAAATCTGTTCTTTATAAATAATCGTATATGTGATTTAATTTAAAATTAAAACGTTTCCTCTTCTAGTCCTTTTTAGCTTCCACACTACGTTTATAACGTAAAAAGTGGAAGGTTTTATAATCGTTCAGTCCGTCTGTCTGTCTGTCCGTCCGTCCGTCTGTCTGTCACCCACTTTCACAGAAAGAACCACAAGTCCCACAGACAAGTGGGATACGTCATTTTGAAGCAAAAAATCAGATTAGGCTACATTCCAAATTTCATTAAAAAATTTTAATTACAAGTTTATTTAAAATTTAAATAACTAAAAATTTAATCTACATTGAAATAACATACAAATTCCATTTTTATTCAATATTTTCACTGTTTCCATTTCGTTAAACGTATGAGAAACTTTATTTAAAATAAAATTAAACACTTTTGAAAGAATATTTATTTATGCGATATAATTCAGTTTGGATTGTTGTAATATCACAATAGAGTTCTTTTGATGGTTTATTATATATTATGAAGAAGGATGTATAGAGAATTCTAACTTGGCATAAAAAATATGCAAAGTTTCGCTTTTATTTTTAAAGCATCAATTGCACTAATTATATATTTTTCGAACTGTAAAATAATTTAACAAACGATAAATGACTGAATTTTCGAAAGAAATGTAAATGGTAAATTGTGGCGACACAAAGATATTTATTAAAAAAGATTACGTTATTATTCTTCGAACTTCAAACAAATTAAGCAAACGATAAAGTCTAATTATTAAATCTGAGAAAGGAGATTAATGAAAATAATTAATTTTATCGTTTCAATGTTTAATTACAACTAGCTAAAGGCTCTGTTTGGCGAATTTCTTTCTGAGGAGTATAAATAGTTTGTTTCCTGTTGAGCACAAATGTTGTGTGGAAGCGGTTTAAGTGACAGATTCTGTAACAAACCTACTTGTTTTATTTCTGTATTTTAAAATCTAAATGCACTTGTATGCACTTGAAATAAGAAAAGATTCTTAGATATTTGACAGACATCAATAATGTAAGTAAACATTTACCAATAAACCATTTTCAATCTCCAAACGATACTGCTAGTTATGATTAAATTTCCCATTTTATTTCTTACACCCTAAAACTCGTCGGTCCCTAAAACTCGTTTTTTACAATAACTCGGCAAATAATTGTTGTTGAATTAAAAAAAAATTAGGAAATTTATTGAAAATTTATTTATTTTAATCCCTAATGCTATTTTTAAATTTGTTTGGTTTTTATTTGATCTACTTCATCTATTAATGTTAAAACTGGGGGTTGCTAATCATGTTTTTTAAAATTTAAATTAAAAATAAATAAATAAATGAAAAGTTAATGAAAAACCTCTCTGAATTGTGTTTGGAAGTTAAGAAGTACCAAGTAAAAAATACATTCTTTTTTAAATCCTTTTATTTGTGGAAGTACGAATAAATGCTTGTGAAACTTTTTTAACATTATGGATTTTCAACTTTATTTGCTTATAACCCGACAAATAATGCAAAGTAATTATTTTTTTTGTATTTGGGGTACTTTGAAGGTGATGAACATTTTATATAAAAAAATTAGGTGTTGCCATTGGAATTTTCAAAGTTATTCTCATTTTAATATTTAGACGACCCCTTATACAATTTTTGTTGCCAGTATCAATGCCTTACGCTTTTTCTTGAAATAATGACACCTTTCACGAAATCCCCTGTTCAATAGCAGCAGAGTAACGTGGGGTGGAGCGTTTTTCCTCCAGCTGTACATATAAATAACATATTGTCATGTAATACTTTTTCCTATGTAGTTCTTTTCTCAACAAAAAATGGCAGAAATGTGTTACTGTCATTAAGATTCAATAACTGTTTTTTTAAATGAATTATAGTAGTTATCATTTGCCAATGCAAGATAATTTTCTATGATGGTGAAATATGATATTTATCTACGAGATGTAATTATATACTTAGCTATAAGCCTTTCAATGTAAAAGGGGAAGTTGCAACATATGTAACTAAAAACATGAGTTGCTAGAAACTGTAATGGAGGGAGCTGATTAAAAACAAGCAACAATGCAAGACTGTGATTGCATTACAATAATAATCTAGAATTACTTATATATAAAGTAACTAGCTTTATAAACCCGGCGTTGCACGGGTGTACCCTTAATAACGGTGATTGTTTCTTTTTATGTAAACATTTATTTCCTATCAATTGATCTCTTCTCCACTGGTCAGCACTCCATCGGTATATTATAATTTCCTCCCATTCTAATATAAGCATTAATTTTTAAAAATAGAATTCCGATTGTATCCAGGCCCTTCTAGAAGTTAGAGGGCTTTTCCATAGGCCGTGTTAAAATTGTCGAAATAGCTATGATATAATGTCCAGTTTCTATTTACCCTTTTCCACAAGAAAATGCCCAAATTGTGGTAAATATTCCACTTCATATTCGACCACTCGATAGGGCTGGGGAGCCAAGACGGTAAAGGCGTTCGCCTCGTATGCGATTGGTCCCAGATTCGGTTCCGGGCATCGTCAAAATAACTGCCGCCCTTACAAATTTGAACGATTTTGTTCGCGAAAGAAAGACCTATCTGAAAATATCTCAGCAAAGACAAATTTAATGTAAAAAATGACTATGCATACCTTTTGATACTCATAAAACTGATATCCATGCCAAATATTTTTGATCTAGGTTGATTTGGAACGATTTTGTGATAATTCGAATTTTTACCAAAACTTTAAACGGCTCTTATGAAGACCGGTCCTAAAAAGTTTGCTGCTAAATTCATTCTAAATATTAAGGAAACATACTTATGAAGAATACTCATTTACTTAATGCATTTTTATAATCTAATAATATATTGATCAACAATAAGAATATATTTTTTTAAATTAAAGTTAACAAAAAGCTTGTTTAACCAATTTAATGAAGAACCAATTTAATAATTATTTTAAAGTCATGTTTATTTTTATAATTTAATATATTCAATGATTGAAATCATAATAGTTTGTTTATATAAAAAAATAGGTGTAATGAAACGAATCACTTTTACAAAATCCGGACTTACAAGATATAAGAAATGATATCCACATTTTTCTACAAAAACCTTTCAATCTAAATTTTTACTATGCATCATGTTTAAAATTAAAACAAAAATAAATTTTGAAGCATTATTAAAATTTTAAAATCATTTTAAAACTCATGGAAATATTTTTTTTTTAAATTTTAAAATTAAGTTGTAAGGATACTTTATATCGCAAACTGTCAAGTTGTAACAATTGAGTTTAGATTTATAGTAAAATACCGACGTTGAAAACGATTTAAAACTATTTATCGTTTGCTAAAATATTAATTTGAAAAAAATATATCTATACATATTGACATATCATTTTGCAATCTACACATATTACATGAATTTTTATATATATATTGTACTAAATACCACAAAAAAGAGCTTTTGAATGAGTATTTCAAATAAAGAAACAAAGAAAACAAATAAATAAACGACTTCAACCTTTCTATTTAAGAACTTCAAACTTAACTTCATCGCCGCCGCAGCTGCAAAACGCATAACGAAAAAACACCAGGTGCGATAGGTCTTTCTTTCGCGCTCATTTTCACCCAAAAACGAACGCGAAATAAAGACATATCTATTAATTGCAGCCAAACTAGGGCTCGGATCGCTATGCCGATTGCACCAATCGAAAGATATCAAAATTTTGCATCCCATAGTAGTGTTATCTTAAAAAGTCAATTTTGTCCGATAGGTCTCTTTTCCGCGTACGGTGCGATATTATCTGTACCAAATTTCCAGTTTCATAAACATGAAAGACATACGTTATATGTTAAGAGAATCGACATTTCTTCGAAGTATTCATTATATCTAGAATAGTTATCGCCTTTACTGTCATCAGACATTGTAGCAATATCTTCATTTCTTACCATTTGTAAACATCAATTAAATTAAATTCAGTAACAAAAAATCAAAAGATTTAAATTCTTTAAATAAAATAAAATAATGATATTTAAATAACAATCCTACAAATTAAACTCACGTGCTCTGACGTGTTTATACCAGCGACGTTTATACTTAATTTTCGCTCATGCTGAACTCGCTGAATTTTTTTCATATTATAAATTAAAAATTCATAACAATGCTATTCCTATGGTGAAATCGGCTCACGTTTTGCCTTTCTACACCCGTTCGGGTTCGAATTTCGAAAAATCGCTTCCTAAATGACGCCTAGGTTATAAAATTCTTATTCAAATCTTAAAAAAATTATTGCCACCTTTTTAATGAGTAATCAACAGATAAAATTGTATTTTAAAACAGTTACAATACAAAGAGGAAGCAAACATCATGGCACAAACATCTGTATTTTGAATCAACATCAATAATAATACACGGATTAAAAGTTTACCTGTTAGGATCAAATATTTCAGGATTTGGAAACAATTTGGCATCTCTGTGTATTGCGTAGGTGGGAATGGTGACTATCATATTCTTCGGAATAGTAATACCAGTATCTCCTAACTTGTAATCATACTCCGCTACACGTTCTAATCTGTAAAAGTTCGCATGTGAAAACTTTCAGCCTAAATTTTACGATTCAATTTATAGGAAATATTTTTGCTTTGTTAACTTACCTCGTAGCTGGCGGATACAACCTTAGGGTTTCTGAAATGACATTATCCAAGTATTTCATTCTTTGAATTGCTTCATAAGTAAGTTCACCCTGCAATAAGAAAGTTTTGAACAATTGAAACGTGAATAGCGAAATTGGTAATGAGAAATATTTTTTTTGAAAAGAAAGATTTTAAAAAAAAAATGTTAGATTGAATAATTTAGCTAGTGGTCATAAACATCTTAATTTAAGAAGAAACAAGTAGGTTTGTAACAGAATCTGTCACTTAACCCGCTTCCACACAAAAGTTGTGTTAAACAGGTAAAAAGGCGACAAACACAGCATTGATATTCTATATTAAACATTTACATTCTAAATTTGTCTAGTTTCATTTATTTTTATTTCGAAAATTCAATAATTATTACTTATCGTTTGCAAAAATTAATTTCTATTTAAAAGAATAAATATGTAATATTCCTCGCTTTTAAAAAGAATGAAAACATTTCATATCAACATACAAAGAATCTCGTATAGTGAAATATATTTGACGTCACTTTAAACTGATCGATGTCGCAAAAATAATTTTATTTTAATTTATTGTCTAAAAGAATTAAGTTTCTCTGGTGATGGTTGCGAATGGCAATGGTGATTTAATTCTAATAACAAACAGGGCCTTTAGCTATTTGTAATTCAAACTTTTAAACGACAAAATGAACTATTTTCATTAATATTGTTTCTCAGATTTAATAATTAGACTTTATCGTTTGCTAAATTTGTTTGAAGTTCGAAGAATAATAATGTAATCTTTTTTAATAAATATCTTTGTGTCGCCACAATTTCCCATTTACATTTCTTTCGAAAATTCACTTATTTATAGTTTGTTAAATTAATTTACAGTTAAAAAAATATATAATTAGTACAATTGATGCTTTAAAAATAAAAGCGAAACTTTGCATATTTTTTATGCCAAGTTAGAATTCTTTATGCATCTTTCTTCATACATATATAATGAACCATCAAAAGAACTCTATTGTGATATTACAACAATCCAAACTGAATTATATCACATAAATAAATATTCTTTCAAAAGTTTTCATTTTTATTTTAAATAAAGTTTCTCGTACGTTTAACGAAATGGCAACAGTAAAAATATTGAATAAAAATGGAATTTGCATGTTATTTCAATGTAGATTAAACTTTCAGTTATTTAAATTTTAAATAAACTTCTAATTTAAATTTTTTAATGAAATTTGTAATGTAGCCTAATCTGATTTTTTGCTTCAAAATGACGTATCCCACTTGTCTGCGGGACTTGTGGTTCTTTCTGTGAAAGTGTGTGTGACGGTTGACTGTGGTTCTAAATTAAGACGCCCGTGGCCATTAGCCCTCGTGTATAGCTCTAGTGCGAAGACCATCCATACCACTGGATGCGAATAGCTACCCTACGTTAAATTTTCAACTTCGCCAATAGCCGCCAATGCCAAAATTCAATCAGCCATTATATCATAGCTGTATTAAATTACCAGTTTCATAAACATAAAGTACATAAGCTACACGTAGAGAGAATTGACATTTCTTAGAACTATTCATAGGGTCTAGAATAGTTATTGCCTTAACTGTCATGAGACATTGTAAAAATATCTTCATTTCTTACCGTTTGTAAACATCTATTAAATCAAACAGATTAACAAAAAAAAAGATTTAAATTCAATAAATAAAAGAAAATAATGATATTCAAATAACAATCCTACAAATTAAACTGACGTGCTCTTTCGCGTTTTTACCATAGACATAAAGAGAATGGACTGCTCATTCAATAGTGAAGCAGCTTCTAAAAGCGTACCAAACATGAAAATCGCCAAGAGGAGAAAGGTTGCAACATATGGCAACTTATCGCTACTGCTTCGTTAGAACTATGCCAATTGTCGCCAGACCTAAAAACCAGATAAGAGTAGGTTGGCAAACCTGAATGGTGACTCACATATGTTCCCAAGTCACGTGGGTTTCTAGCATCCAGCTGCATGGCGTTTTTTTAAAAATGTTTTTGCAGACGATTTTTTCCCCATAGTTCTTATTTTTTTCTTCTGGCTTTAATCATAAATATTTGATTAAATTAGTCCAATGTTGAATTATTCTTAATCAAGTAATTTTAGCTTCCACACTACGTTTATAACGTAAAAAGTGGAAGGTTTTATAATCGTTCAGTCCGTCTGTCTGTCCGTCTGTCACCCACTTTCACAGAAAGAACCACAAGTCTCACAGACAAGTGGGATACGTCATTTTAAAGCAAAAAATCAGATTAGGCTACATTCCAAATTTCATTAAAAAATTTAAATTTGAAGTTTATTTAAAATTTAAATAACTAAATTTTTTTATCTACATTGAAATAACATGCAAATTCTATTTTTATTCATATTTTCACTGTTGTCATCCACAAGTCCCACAGACAAGTGGGATACGTCATTTTGAAGCAAAAAATCAGATTAGGCTACATGCCAAATTTCATTAAAAAAATTTAAACTAGAAACTTATTTAAAATTTAAATAACTAAAAATTTAATCTACATTGAAATAACATGCAAATTCCATTTTTATTCAATATTTTCACTGTTGCCATTTCTTTAAACGTACGAGAAACTTTTGTTAAAATAAAAATACACTTTTGAAAAAATATTTATTTATGTGATATAATTCGGTTTGGATTGTTGTATTATCACAATAGAGTTCTTTTAATGGTCTCTATATATGTATGAAGAAAGATGCATAGAGAATTCTAACTTGGCATAAAAAAAATATGCTAAGTTTCGCTTTTACTTTTAAAGCATCAATTGTACAAATTATATATTTTTTGAACTGTAAATTAATTTAACAAACTATAAATAAGTGAATTTTCGAAAGAAATGTAAATGGGAAATTGTGGCGACAAAAATATTTATTAAAAAAGTTTACATCATTATTCTTCGAACTTCAAACAAATTTAGCAAACGATAAAGTCTAATTATTAAATTTGAGATTCTCGAGAAAATGATCAATGAGAGGATCTCGGATTATCTCTTACGGAACCGAATTCTACATCCGGCCCACATGGGGTTCCTCCCACTCAAAGGATGCGACGTCGCGTTGCAGTATTTGTTCAGCAAAATCGTCAAAGCCCGAGCAGATAAAAACTTCGTCGCCCTCATCTCGTTCGACGTGGTCGGAGCATACGACGCTCTTTGGCACGACGGGTTCGCCTTGAAGGCTATTAACCTTGGCATTCCTGGTCACGTTGTGTGGTGGATACACCAATTTCTTTCCGACAGGTCGGTGTCAGTGAAATGGGCGTCAAAAACATCGGCAAATTTTCCCTACCTTAAAGGAACCCCCCAGGGTTGTGTGCTCTCCCCAACCATCTATACGATTTACAAAAGCGACCTTTTCAACTCCCTCCCAGGGGATGTCCACGGGCTCGTTTACGCGGATGATATTTTTGTTATATGCGACGCTCCAACCCGTCAAGAGCTTCAAGACAAGATCACATCTACAGTACTCGCCATTAGCAAGTGGTGTAAAGTCTGGAAATTGTCTCTGGAGCCCTCAAAGAGTGCTATCATCGATTTCTCAAACAAACGAGACCGGTCCAAATTTACCATCTCGATGGATAACAAAATAATCCCATGGGTGGACAACCTCAAAATCCTGGGCATCACCTTCTCTTACAACCTCTCATTCCGGGACCACTTCCGCCTGGCAGGGGCTAAGGCGTTGAAACGCTTAAACTACTTAAAAGCCATAGGAGGAACCTACTGGGGAGCGAGTAAAGCTCACATTTCAAGGCTGGCCAATACGTGTGTCCTCAGCGTCCTTAACTACGGTACCCATGTAACTAACTTCGCCGGTAAAACCGACTTTGGAAAAATCGAAACAATATTCAACCAAGTTACGCGATTCGCTACTGGTCTACCTAGATGGACCCCTATTCCCGTTCTTCGGGCCGAAGCTGGCGTAGGATCAGCACGAGAGAGAAGTGACCGGGCATCGCTGTCGTTCCTCCTCAAACAATTGGCACTTGGGGACCAAACCCCAATCAGGAATGAAATCAAGGAAGCTGAAGACCAAGTGTCTACTGCAGTTTTCAACCGGTTACCATATGGTCTCCTTCTCAGCAAGTTTATCGGGAAGCATAAAATCGCTATCAACCAAATTATCCCTTTTGCTCATCCTTTGCTGATTATCCACAGCCACAACCTTTTAATCTTCACCAACGAACTCCCATTTCAGGTTCAGAGCAATTCCTGCTTACCCTCTACAACTCAAGATAAGTTTAACGCCTACCGGCTAAGCAATTGGGGATCCCGCACAATTATTGCCACGGACTGTTCAAAGTCAGTTGATGGGGTAGCGGTAGCCATAGTTAACTCAACTACCAACTCGATCCAAACCGGGAAAATCCACAACTTAAACTCAGCCTTCAGCGGAGAGGCGTGTGCTATAATTATAGCAATCCAGAAAGAGATAGTCGATGCTACAAAGGAATATGTCATCTGCACAGACAGTCTTTCGACCCTTCAGGTACTCAACAATGTTAGCAGGAAATCCCCAACCCCGATCCTTCAACTAAGCAATGTCATCGCTAAAAAACTACCTCACTGTGTTTCTCTTACTCTCGTTTGGGTTCCTGCTCATGTCGGGATCGATATTAACGAGCAAGCAGACACAGCAGCAAAAAGCGCCCTTCTCAGCACGATGACCTCACAATGGGTTAACCACAAAGACCTTCAAAATCAAGTCAAGAGAGACGAGAAAGCAGCCATCCAGACCGCTTGGACTAGCTCGAAATATGCTTTAAACTTCCCTCATCTCTCAGCAAATAAGCCATATAGATCCATATCTCTCACAAGAGCCGAAGACTCTCTCCTAGCTAGATTACGGACTCGGTCCTTACCAACGAAATATGTCTTGTGTAAAGTCAACCTAGAGCAATCGCCAAATTGTCCGACTTGCAACTCCCTCGACACTAATAATCATGTCCTCCTCACATGCA
Source organism: Oedothorax gibbosus (assembly GCA_019343175.1). Lineage (NCBI taxonomy): Eukaryota > Metazoa > Arthropoda > Arachnida > Araneae > Linyphiidae > Oedothorax > Oedothorax gibbosus. Next base: position 796,625 of record CM033272.1, read on the forward strand.
CCAAATACGAACAACCAAGAAACGAACTCCGCACAGCGCTTGGAACTATAATTGGATTTGCCTTATGTCATTATCGCACAAAAAAATTGCTAAGAGCGTCGCCAAATTCTTAATTGCCACGAACCTATGATCTGACTAGCCTTCACTAGTAAAGCCGAGCTAAGCCAACCAAATCAAAATTCGCATTTTAAAGGAACACTGGCAAAGCGTAGCGGTTCAAGCTACTTGCATAAGCCTTTTATTCTTTCTACCTACCTACCTACCTTATTAAATTTGAGAAAGAAGATTAATGAAAATAGTTAATTTTGGCGTTTAAAACTTTGAATTACAAATAGCTAACGGCCCTGTTTTTATTAGAATTAAATCACATTTGCCATTCGCAACAATCGATCGAGAAACTTTAATTCTTTTAGACAATAAATTAAAATAAATTTATTTTTGCGACATCGATCAGTTTGAAATGACGTCAAATATATTTCACTACGGAATCCTTGTATGTTGATATGAAATGTTTTCATTCTATTTAAAAGCGAGGAATATGACATATTTATTCTTTAAAATATAAATTAATTTTTGCAAACGATAAGTAACAATTATTGAATTTTCGAAATAAAATAAATGAAACTAGCCAAATTTAGCTTGTAAATGTTAAATATAGAATTAATGTTGTGTTTGGCGCGTTTTTTCCTGTTAAACACAAATATGTGGAAGCGAGTTAAGTGACAGATTCTGTTACAAACCTACTTGTTTTTTTTAATCTTACATTTGCCGAAAACTGTTTTTAATTGCGGTATCTTAAGTAACTCGTACATGATGCCAAATTCTTTTGTAGTTCTTAATTGCAAATAGTGGCGTAAAAAAGGATTTGTCGCACTTCACAGGTAACATTTATTTAGTTCTGCATACTTTAAGTAATTGTGTTCTTTATAAACTATACTTTTTATAGAGGGAATTTATTATAAAAAAGCTCTTTTATGCTGAAGAATCATCTTCATGATTAAGTGAACGCTGTAAAAATTCTAAATTCTCTTTTGGGCCCAGTCAAATAAATTTCTTGTCTGAACATTGACATCTTAGAAGTAGATTATTTGTAGTAGGGCTATTCCACGAAAATGTCAACCTCGGTACCAAAATTTCAAAATTAAGTACATACTTCGTGTCACATATCATTTTAAAGATTGAAATCTCTGTTTTAACACACTGAATTTCACTGTTTGAAATATATATTTTTTATAGAAGAAAAATTGCTTTTTAACGAACACTGTAAAAAAATCCATAATTTTAAGTGTTAGATTCTTACCCTTTCGAAACATTTTTTTCCTAAACTTTCCATATTTTTTAAATTTTAAATTAAATTGTTCCCTACATTGTAAAGAAACATTCTATGCTCTTACCCAAATCAAAAGTTGCAAAATTACTTGTAATGGGATACATTTATTACACCCTTTCATAAAATGTCAGTCAGTTACCAAATTTGTTTTAATTTTTTAATTTCAGAATAGAAATTTGGACTGCAAGATCTTTATAAAATATATTCTCTGTTTTCAATAACTACTAAATAATACTAAATGGGACAACATTTAAAAAATGAACTTGTACAGGTAAAAACTGCTTGGTAACTGACTGACATTTTGACTTGGTAACTGACTGACATAGGTGTAGCTGGCTATTAATTTACTTATTATTACCCCAGTATTGACCCTATGCATAACTTATTTTTATAATACAACTCAACTTGAATGTTTGATTCAATCACATGTTGTTCTTTTTGTTAATGTGAACAGAAGATCAGTTTTAAGCAGGACAGTCCCACTTTTTTGTCTCACTGACCCGTGTATGTTCCGTGTCGACCCGTGTTGTTTATTAATTCTCATATATTATGAATGTGCAACTAATTTTTGGGTTTTCTCTCATCAGACATGGGCGGCTGGGGAGCCCAGTTTGTTAAGGCGTTCGCCTTGCAAGCGGAAGGTTCCAGGTTCGGGTCCGGGCATCTCTAAAATAACTGCCGACATATAAACGGCCCGTGCAGCCGAAAATGTCTGATTAATAATACCCCATGTAGAGGGGTTGCACGTTAAATATCCTCCAAAGTCCCAACGCTGCGTAAGATGTCGCCCTTAATGGTTGCGTTGGGTGCCTACTCAGGTGTCGACTCTTCACCTGACTGTGGTTCTAAATTACGACGTGCATCACCAATAGCCCTTGTGTAGCTCTAGTGTGATGATAATTCAAACTAAACTAAACAAAACTCATCAGATAAGTTAAGTATTTCAGAGATGTCAGTCAGTTACCATTATGTCAGTCAGTTACCAAGGCGTTCTAAAAGCTGGTATTTTTTCAGGGTTCAATATTTTGATATAAAAATTGATGTGCTGGATAGTTCATTTCTTCCACTTTAATATAGGCCTGACTTTTAAAAGCCACCTCTTTTATATTCAGAAGAAAATGATATTGAATAACTTGAAGTGTCAATGAAGGTTGCAGATATGTCAGTCAGTTACCACAACTTCAATAATTTTTCTAACAATTTCTATAAGGGCTATCTAAAATTGAAAACCATATTTGAATTCAGCTGAAAATTCTCTTTTAAAATATATAAAACCTAATTTGTAAAACTATATAATTGTCCCGCTATTTCGTAAAACATTGTAATTTCGTCCTCCGAATGTCAGTCAGTTACCCATGGAATGGCCCAGTACATTAGCATAAAAGTAACTTGTTTTTGCAATCGTAGTTTTTGAGTTATTGATATTTAAAAAGTCGAACGTTAGTTAAATTGAACAGTGAATGAATTGAAATAGCGATTCATCTTTGTTCCTTTCTCAACTTCTTTTTCATACCATTGTCGGCCTCATATGTTCAAGTCGTTGTCGAAAAACTCGCCAACTCTTCGCGATCACGTGCTGGTTTAAAATCTTACCCCAGTACGTGACCATGAGGGGATCGCTTTAGGTTTGCCAATGCGCAGTCCATTCTATTTTATGTCTCTGGTTTTTACTTAATTTTCGTTCGCGCTGAACGCACGAAATTGCTTTTAAATTACTTTAAGAAGCATAAATTCTTATCTTACAATGCTATTCCTAGGGGGAAATCGGCACACGTTTTGCACTCCTACACCCGTTCGGGTTCGAATTTGGAAAAATCGCTTCTTAAATGACGCCTACGATATAAAAAAATATTTTCCTAAAATTTGGTAGCTGCACCTCCAGTAGTTTTGGCTGGGCGTTGATACGTGAATGAATGAATGAGTCAGTCAGGACTTTGCCTTTTATATAGATAATAATATGAAAGGTGCTGAACAATATATTGCAGTTACTCTCTCAAATCTACTGGTTTTAACCATCACAGAGAAGTCGTGTCTTACATTGGCCTCTAGGACAGCTTGGTCCACTTCCTGTCTCACTATGTCTTGTATGTCTGGGTTGACCGCTAGCAGATAGCTGGAAAAGGACAAAGTTGAAGCTGTAGTATCGTATCCAGCAATGAAGAAGATGACACACTGGGCCACGAGCTCGTCCAAAGACAGATCTGTAAAAGATTTGAACTCCTTTTTGCTAATTGCTGTGGCTCGGTAGTTGATAATTTTTGTCTGTTCACACACGCACGCACGCACGCACACACCCACACACATAAAACAATTGAAAAAAATATATAACATACTAAACACATAATTCAAAAAGAGAGAATCTTACCAACTGGCGCTAAAGCTGCCATAATCAGTAAAAAACAAAATAACGAATACAAAAACAAAAAAAGTAAAACAAAAAAATGAAAAAATATAAAAATAAGATATGGAAAAAAACCAAAAACTAAACTGTCAATAGTTTCACCTAAGTTTTTAGTTCGGATTTTGTGAGAAGCGGTTGGCTTCAAAGTTTCGTGTTGTTTTTTATTCGCTTCATCTGCTTTATGTAAGTTTGTCTTTATGTTTTTAATTTTGATTTTTTTTTTAAATTTTGATTTTGTTTTTAATTCTCTTCTGGAAATTCCACAGTACACTTCGGGGTAAAATTGGGATTTTTTATTTGACTCTCGTCCATCCCAATACAGAAAAGTGTATTGTTTTAATAGTGGCTCTAGGTTTTTACCTCCTGATGAAATGGCCTTTCCCACTATTTTTGGTTTTTTTCCATATCTTATTTTTATATTTTTTCATTTTTTTTGTTTTACTTTTTTTGTATATGTGAGTATATAATATATATATATATATATATATATATATATATATATATATATATATATATATATATATATATATATATATATATATATATATATATATATATATATATATATATATATATATATATATATATATATATATATATATATATATATATATATATATATATATATATATATATATATATATATATATATATATATATTACTATATAATATATAATATAAATATTACTATATATTATACATTTTAACTCTGCAATGGCAGCAATCGAGTTTGTTTACGTTTTCACCTACGGTAAAGAGCAGATACTCTTGATTGACTGGGTGTTATATAAGATTCGTTATTAGTTTTAAAAACAACTTTAAGATGGAATCAGTAAGTTTAACTTTAAAGGGGAGGGTCTGCCCCTAGTATATTTTATTAGTAAAAGCTTCAACAATATTTCATTCAGACTTAGCCAAAGTTTTAAGAGCGACGAGAGAATCCTGAACAGCACCATTGGACAAACAAATTACCATTCCCCCAACGTTGGTTTGGGAATATCTTGAAAAATAAATTAAAGAGGAGTTAAACCTATTTTTCTATCTTAAAACTTACTTTTGGAAGTGACATTCTTGAGAATATGCGAGTTAATGTCGATGTCTTCGTAATTTGAGGCCCCTTTTTCTTGGAGATCCTTTTTTTGTGCATCTGATACTTCCTTTGCAGTGTCCATCAAAAGTTGAAGAAAGTCATTCCTCGTCTGTAATAACAATTGTTAGGAACTTGAATTCTTGGAACAAAGCGCCGCCACATTTGAAACATAACGCATCAAAAAGCATGTAAATGATATTTTTTTTTCAAACAGAATATGAAACTGTGTATAATCAACCCCGGTTTTATTGCTTTATTTTAAGGCAGATACAGATAGGGCTTTCTTTATATTCATTAGTTTTAACGTTCAGCTTATAATGAGTCGTTTTTTTTTAAACTACGAGGTACTTACTCTTCCTGATTTTTCCGTCAAATACTCAGGTGGATAACAAGAAATATACAAATACTTCTTACTTCAAGTCACAGTGTTAACCGGAAAATGTAGGTTTGGGGAAATTTATTGTAATTAAAATATCGTGCTTGTGTACCTGGCCAGTTCTTTTCCGTTCTTCCATGATCTGAAGAGTGACTTGTTTGAAGAAACTCACGACTTCCAAACTAAATACGGTGATTCCCAAAACATTGGCGAGTTTAGGAGCAACCCCTGAAAAATTATTGTTTGTTACATGATAGTAATAATACATACTCCACTAAACAATAATAGAAACCTTTTATTGTTTTCGAGCTTTTACTATTTTACTTGTGCAGTCGAGGAAAAAATATATGTATTGCTTTAAATTTATGTATTGTTATAAATATGAATAAAAATAACAATGATATAAAAACAAAGGGTTAAAATATTTGAAATATATGGATACATATTTGAGAGAGAGTTAAGTATTTGTAATTAAATTTTAGAAAAATAATAAAACATTCAGTCTAATTAAAGCAATATTTAAAAATTAAAACAGTTATTTTTACTCACTCAAAAGAAAAAATCTGAAGCTAGTGAAAATGTTGTTAGTGAAAAATCTCTTCGCCATGGTCACAAATTCGTTGTCTGGGTCGTTGTGTGAGTCAATTTTTGTTGAGAAAACTGAACTGGCAATCACGTCCATCGATAAAGCACCGTACATTCTACAAACAAATTCCTCAAAAGATTGTATATCTAAATTTCACAAGATTAGTCTGCATGAGCCAACTATACGAGCTACTTACAATATTAAAAATTTAAATTGAAGTTACACCAAACATTAAATCCTATTTAATTGCAAAATCTGTAGTGCTACAACGCGCGCCAACTTATGGTTCAACTGAGATCCAAAACAGGGGGTGGGGAACCAAAACCGCTTGTTATATTCTTACTTTGAATCAAAGTATGGAGAATTGTTTTCAAACATAAATCCGAATTTTAAGATGACAGAGTTAAGAAGAAAATGGAGATGCTGCCGAGCAAAAACTAATACAAAAACCAGTTCGCCAAGTGAAGCAATCGATCGCTTTGTTATAAGCCCCAAAAAACGCCCTCGGCGAAGTATTTGTCATTATTGTACAGTGGAGTTTGTATAGGCTTACTACATAGACTTGACTCTTTTAATAATTATAATTACAAAGCATTTTTCTCATCTGTGAAAGAAATTACTAACATCTTGTGTAAATTCAGATCTCATGCTACAGCCTACAACTGCACAATAGTCAGTTTTTGATTTTTAAATCAACGTTTTTTAAAGAATAAAATGATGAGTTTTACATTAAACTTACGTTGAGAGAGCTATTTGTTTGGACTTACTAGAGTTATTTGGCGACTTTCTTCTGAAGGTTTTACTTTATTTCGCGCAAGCATCTTCTTCTTAACTTAGAATTGTTATAACAGCAAAATAAAACTAATTTTAGAAAAAAATATTCGAACCAATTTCAAAAGTGGGATTACAGAGACCTGTAAGTCAGCTACATAAACCGTTTGCAAATATATTCAATACAGCCGGAGAAATGCGACTTGGAAAATCATTTTTTCCCATTGGATTGACACAGAGACCCTTTGGTTTGGAAACCAAACTTTTTGGTTTGGCCACCAAACACTGGTTTGGTCAATAGGGCCATTCACCATTAACCACTGGGGCTCGAAAGGGGATCTAGGAGTCAAACAAGTTATTTTGATCTATTTTTTCGCGAGATTTAAAAGCAGTTAGTTATTTGAATAGGTTTACACAAATTTTGGTTAAACCCATGTGTTTTACTGACTGTATCTTTTTGGTTCTACTTTATTATGAACGATAATTTGGTGTAACTGTCAGAAAACCTACGTTTTGCACCAAAATTTATTGCTATGTAAAAGTGGTATTTTTTTACTGTCTAATATTATAAAAGCTACGCATCACAATTTAAAATATGAATTTTTTTAAAAATTTTATATTAAAAAAGTTTATTAATTAAAATATGCTAATAATCGTGACAAAATACTGATTCGATCATAATATAGGTTATGTAATGAATAGTTTTTTCTCAAAATTATTATTTTTAAAAATCAAGCACTATCTTTCATATTCTAAAAATTTAAAATATAATCACCTTTTAACATCAATGGGCTTTCCCTCATTTGTAAGACTGCGGAAATTTTGTACAATTGTCTTTGCGCAATCGCTGAATTTTCCCATCATCTATAAAAGGGAAAAATGGAAATATTTAACTAAATATATGATATTTACAATTATTTGTGATGACTTGCCGAGCTGGATTCCACCCTCACGCCAATGGAATTCGATTGAAAAAGCGAATCTTTCATTGTATACCCCCTCAGGGTGTACAAGGAGAGGCAAGTGGAGCCATTCTGTCTTGCCGGACAATTGAGCCTTTGAGAAATTAGCTTTAGTCAATAAAACTTTATTTTAAATGAATTGAATTGATTAGAAAAGGCAGTACTGCAAATGTTAGTTGCTGCTGATGCGATGTCAAACACCCAATATGTGTTAAAATACGAGTTATCTCTGCTGCAATGAGAAAAATACTAAATATCTTGAGTACAATGACAACGGTATTTTTTCTTACCCTTTTCATTTTGCCAGTTGAGAAGGCGGGTGTGATGATGCTTCGAATCCGCTTCCAGTCGTCCCCTTTCACGACATTCACCATGCTGCTCACCAATTCGTTCCTGCTTCTAATACTCTGCAAAAAGCAGACATTTTAACCCTTGATATCAATTTTTACTTGGGAGACTTTAGTGACTTGTTTCGTAAAAATTTCTTTTATTTGTAAATATCTATAGTAAACTTATGGGCTTTGACTTCTTTCTTAGCATCTCAAATATTTTGATTATGGACGAGTCCACTTTGAATTCAGGTAGAGAACCAAAAGGATGCAGGATTGCCCATCCCATGGTGTTTGACGAGCATAGGGGATTGTTGGATTAGTTTGGTTAGAAATAATGTGTCACACTAAAACTATACATTGGTTATTGGTGAAAGGAGGATTATAGTTAATGGTTGATGATCGCCAACAATTACACGGGCATTTCTTTTCTATCTTGACGTGATAGTCAATAGATTTGCATATGTAGTATGTATATATTTAAAACATTCTGTTTAACCTCACTCAACGCTCTAAGTTAAAATATAGCTTTGCAATAATAGTGAGCCCGAAACAAGTTCGAACTGCCCTTCAGTTGAGAATATGTTTTTAAACCTTAAAGAAATATGCTCCCATAAAAGCAATGAATCGTCAAATATAGTAACTCTTGACTAAAATCTTCCTTATTCTTTTCCAAAGTGGACTCTTTCACAATCAAAATATTTGACAGGTGAACTATAACAACTGTGGCTTTAATATACATTGGTATTCAGTAAAAATTTTTGTAAGAATTTTCTGCTCACTCTTCTGGCAGGGAATGCAGGGAAGTCTTTGACGAGAATGTCCTTCAGCAGAGCGGGGTCCCCTACAGACAAAAAAGGTTGGTTGCCTGCAAAATAGCTGTAAAGATAAAAGTAACATGATTTCTATCTTAAAAAATATCAGACTAAACTTATGAGCTACTTTTTAAATGCTTATTGTTTAAGCGGTACATTGATGTCGATAGTTGTCAAAAATGAAATACGCTAAGTATTATTTGGGATTTTCTGATTCTAATTTATATATTTGTTGCATTGAATCGAATGGTAGTGAGAATATGGGTTGGTTTTACCACACAAACGGTTATGTGGTTCTAATTTTTATTTGGTGTTCCTTCCTATTAGGCATTTACTGACTTGTCGTCATCTGGACCCTATTGATTTACCCACAGTCTTGAAAAAAAAACCTTGGAAATTAATGCTGTTTTTTTAATTCTTGCCTTATAATCATTCGGTGCGATTCCAATAATATTTTAAATCGTTCAAATTTTTTGCTTTACAGTTGTTACTGAATTATGTGTGGGTGCGTGTGTGTGTGATCAATGTTGAAATGTTTATGCGAAAAAAGTATTTGTTTAAAAGAAATTAATGAAAATTTCTAAGAGTAAAGTACAAATTTAGGTTTTCCTTATGTCAGGAAAATAATGTCAAATACGCAAAGACTGAATGAAAATCAACTATGGATATTAATTTAAATTATTTTAACTGTCCAATTGTTAAAAAAAAATCTCAAGAAAGTTTGTTACCCGTATATAGGTCCGTATTCCATGTATCGTTCCAGGTCAATGTCATGCATTGGCTAAAAATAAATTGAATTGCTATATTTAGCAAAGTTATATAAACAATTATAAAACAAACGCTTCGTTTACAATAAAACTGGAACTAGGGGACTTGGTGTTTTTTAATGAATTTTTTTAAAGACGTCCCCTCCTTCGAAATATCAGACTTCAGTTTGTTTATTAATCCTATTAAAAACTAGGTATTTTGTCTTTTCACTAGCTCTTTTTAAACCATTTTCTGAAAGCCATTGTTAATTTTAAGTTTGATGTGATCATTTCGTTTAACAACTCATGTTTTCGCGGAATATATTTAAACAGTATCATCAGCGAAAGTAATGATTTTATCAAAAAACATTTAAGTTACACAAGGAAGTCATTAATAAAAATTATAAACAAAAATGAATCTAAGATACTATTTTCTCCTTACTCACGCTCAATATAATTGATACAATAAATATTATGGTTAACTGAATCAAAAGCTTTTTGATACATCAATAAATATTGCATGATTTTTAAAATTTTCCTTTAATGACTCGTACACTGAGAGCCCACTTTATTACGACCACTTGACAACCACAATCCTTAGTTTTATACAATCCATAACACTTCAAGCTGATAGAGGCCATAATATGGTTTGAGGGATGTTTTTTTGGGCATTGTATGGGTCCTTTGATTCCTGTTAAACAATGTTTGAATGTCCTAGGGTATTTAAGAATTATCGCGGATCAATTACACACGTATATGTTAATGCTATGGATGGATACTTTCAGTAGTACAAAGCGCCTTGTCATTAAGCTTGCAGAGTCCACAGATGGTTTAAATAGCATGATGGCGACTTTAACTTGTTTCGTAGGCCTGCAGCACAGTCACTAGATCTCACCCCTATTGAGATTCTGTGACTTGAGATCGAACGGGCCATCCTGCGGCTGGATCCAGTACCGTCAATTCTTAGGGAATTGGAAAGTGAAGCTCATCTAATATGATCTTAGATTCCTCATACCACCTACCAACATCTCACAGAATCTATGCCAAGAAGAATTCATGCAGTGCTAAGGGATGATCATATATTATATTGAAGGGTGGCCATTATTCTTTACATATTTTAATATCAAAGTTATAAACTAGTGCGATACATTAGATGCATATAAAAAATTGATCACCAAGTAACCTTAATTTTGCTTGAGGTGTTAACATAATTCCAATATAGGTTTTAACATAATTCAAATATAGGTTTTAACATAATTCAAATATAGGTATTAAAGCATAATTCAAATATAGGTGTTAACATCCCTACATAATTATGGCTGTATTATATTTGTCGTCAATAGGCGAAATATACACTTCGCAATAACACAAAAACTGCATAAGCTTTAAAATCTATGTATGGAAATTCATCAGTCACATCTGGGATTACTAGGTGTCAATTAAATATCATACAAAAGGGAAGATGAAAGAGCTAGATCGTGTAGTTTGTGTAACCACTAGACCATCATGTTTATCAAGTTTTCAAACGAACTTGAACTCATAAGAACGGTCGGCGAAATGGTACTATCAATTTCATCAGAATGTGCTGTTATCGGTGAATCGGAACCACGCGATGCGCTGGCGCGTCATTGGCAGCCAACGTGTTAAAGAAAAGTGAAAAGGGTAATTAATTTCTGAAGTTTAAATTGGGGTGAAAATGAAAAGTTTTTGAGGGGGTTTAAGTCAGGATATGTTATATATGTATTCATATTCACGTGTTGGGACACTTTACCTTTTTGATGATATCCCGCATTGAACCAAACAAAGGAAGTGGCTTGTGATACGGAACCCCTTGTTTCTTCCAGTATGCATGGTTGTTGGTAGAAAACCTGTGTGCCACAAAAAATCAATTATTATTATTACTTTTTACTTATCTTTTTAATGTACTTGAATTTTCCGTAAACAATCATTTAAAAAAAATTATGTGACGTGAAATACCGGTGGCTTTCCCCCAATCCTACAGTGGTTACTCAACTGGAAACTGTATGAAAAATTTAGATTTAAAAAAAATAATAACATGAATTTTTCATCTGTAAAGTAATTATTCAAATTACAGCATTAAGTGTCGTAACACTATACGGCATTCAATTATAACCCGCTCAATAAACAAAACACACATTTAAAGGTATGCACCTTGTAGAATAATTTCAATAATTTTTAAACAAATAAATACTTAGATAGTTGCTAACCCTTGAGCATGCGCAATTCTTCGAAAAATTTATTCTGACGTCCGACAGGTACAGGGAACTCATGTACCAAATTTGAAGAATGTACTCATTTCGTTTTTCAGCAATGCCTTAAAAAACCAAAAAGTTCTAAGAAGCAGCTGTCACTTGCGCATTCCCAATTTTCTCGAAAACCTTATTTTGACGTCCGACAGGTTCAGGGAACTCGTGTACCAAATTTGTATGTATGTATCTCTTTTCGTTTTTTAGCAATACCTTTAAAACTAAAAAATTCTAAAAGGCAGCTACCATAAGTGCATGCGTAATTTTCTCAAAAACATTAATTTGAAGTCCGACAGGTACTTAAAAACTCGTAAAAAAATTGAATAAATTTCAAAATTAGAAGATTCAAGATAAATTTTAAAATAAATCAGAATTTCAAAATAATTTTTCAATTAGTTAAAAGAGAAAGGAAAGAATAATTCAGCTGTAAATAATATTTAAATATTATATACTATTGAGTTATATTTAATAGCCTGCTAATTATATTAATCGTGATACTAAATTCTTACCAGTATAACAAAAGAATTGTGGTTAGGATAATAGGGCTAGTGATAGTCCACGATCCTAGAAATTGCTCGACACCAAGCATGTTAATGTTGACCACAATGTAAAGTTGAAAGTGAAGTTCCCGACTAAATCCTTTCCCAGTTGTAATCTGCTTATGGTTTTTGTTAGTTAGATATGTTTTCAGCTGATTTCATAAAATAAATTAGTCTGCAATCTGATGACCTTGCACCATAAAACATAAATATCCATCCGTCCATAAAATAAATTGTTGCCAAAAATATATATATTTTTTACCGAATGTTAAATGATTTTTTTTTATTTCAAGAAGAATAAATTTATCTCGTTGGGGAGATCGGGGCTAATTTTCCCTGTCTGCCAAAAATAAATGAGGCAAATTTCCCAACTAGTGTTTAAATTATTTTACTAAGGTAATAGTTTTTTGTACATATTTTTCGTAACATTCTGGAATTTTCGGAGATTTCCGATTTCAGAATTGCCGATAAATGGTTATTTTAGGATCGCCGGGCCAGAGTTTTTCAATTTTAGAATCGGCGTATTTTCAAGATTTTCCGATTTAAAAGAAATTAGTCACAATAACTGCGACTACATTTATTTCATTGTTGCAAAATTGAAGAATTCGGTCGCATTTTGGGACTAGCACGAACACTGTCCTAAGCAAAGCGTTTATGGAATTTTAAGTTATTATTGCGAGAACTATAACAGAGCCGCTATTTAATAGCTAACTTATGGTACATATATCTAATAATAAAAATGAAGTTTTTACTCGACTCGTAATTTGGCACCAGACTTGTAATTTGGCACAAATGTGTAGTTCATAAAGTTACGATTTTTGAACTTTCAGAACTCAAAATGTTCTAATTTTAGAGAATATTCGAATTTTCTGAAAAACTTCACCACTTTCGCTCAAATCCGATGATTTTGCTTCTTTTGCATTGCCATTCGAATGAAAAAATTAAAATAAACACAGAACATAATTAAAATTGAAAATGATTTTATTGTGTTGCCATTACCTTCAGAAACAAAATTCATTATTTCAAAAATAATTGATATGTTTCAAGTGATGTAATTCCATCCAGTCTCCATTCCAGGATTTTATTGAGGGGTTGGATTGTGATTTATACTTAGATGGTTCTGTTGACAGCATATATATGCATATTTTTAAGCTATTTCCGTGAATCTATAATAATAAAAGAAAGAGTCTGTATGTGTGTCTGTATGACTGTGGATCGTAAAAGACCTACTTATACTGCCCTCAGAAATTCGAAATTTTAAGATAGATTCCCTTTAATACCAATGTGTGCACCTAAGGCTTAGTTTTTTCATATTTATTCCATTTTTAGAGAAAATTCTAATTTTCTGAAAAAAATACACCACTTTTCGCTCAAATCCGATAATATTTTCCCTTTCGTGTTGCCATTCGACAGAAGAAATTAAATTGAATACAAAAATTAATTAAAATTGAAATTGCTTTTATTTTCTTAACATTACCTTCAGAAAGTAAATTAATGATTGGGAAAATAATTGAACGTGCCAATGAGCTAAATGTTTTTTTTAAAACCCAGAATGGAGGTTTTGACGTGAAATAACGTTGTTATACAATTATGGTGAATTTTGAATTTATCAGGAAAATTGCGATGACATAAGTTCATATTGAGGAAGATTTTTGTGATATGAGGATGTGCATTTTATAGTGATGAATTTTTATTTTTGAAGTTAAAGCAATATAAGTAACGGGATTTTATTCTTTATAATGAACGGAAACAAAGGCAAAGCTTATTTCCTATAGCAAACTAAATGACACATATACTTGGATCGATTTGATATTCTTTTAGTCCGTGCGAAGAACGGGTATTTATTTGCTAGTTATAAATATGATGTTGCGGAATTGATGGTTAGATGGCGCTGGCTGTCCCCGACACTCCGAATCATGTTATTATTGCAGAATCAGTCTTGTTAGCAGACGGGTTTTTGACGATCTCCTAAAAATTGACTGAACCACCGTTTGGCACCTTGCAACATGGTGCATTACGTCCGGGAAGAACGGAACCGGCCTTTTACTAGTGTTTTGTAAAGAAAAAAAAATGTTTAGTACGAAAGTGTCTAAAGTGTGGACAAGTTCTACCCAAAATGTAGGTAAGAGTATTTAGTTTGGTTTCGTGAACATTAAGTAATTTTAGTTTGGTTTTGAAAAAATTAAGAAATTTAGTTATGTTTATAGATTAAAAATTTCGTTTGTTATCGTAAGCATTAAACGAACGTGGGTGTATTTAAAAACGAAAATGGATACTCTCGAAAGATTAAAAAAGAAAAGAGCAAGTTTACGAAGTTTCACAACCAAATTAATTAATAAAGCATTGGAAAATATAAAAGGATATATTTGTAAACCAACGGAAGACACTATAACTGTGAATATAACCGATCACGTCCAAAGTTCTAAAATCACTAAAAGAACAATTTTACAAAATGTGGCAAAAATCTACGACCCTATCGGCTTCATACAACCTTTTGTAGTACGGATAAAAATTTTACTACAAAAACTTTGGCTTCTCTGTGTGAACTGGGAGGATCCTCTTCCATGTGACATTATCAATACTTGGAACAAAATAGTGTCAGAAACTTCAGAGATGATTGATTTTCCCATTCCGAGAAAGTCATGGACAAAAACTGTTCAGACATCAGTATCCACATCTTTTGTGATGCAAGTTTGGCAGCATATGGCTCATGTTGCTATTTCCGATATAAAGACTCTACTAACAATTGGAAAACTACGTTTATTTTGTCCAAGAGTAGAATTGCTCCTCTCAAGAATAAAAATCTTGCCCTCCCGAAACTGGAATTAATGGCTGCGCTAATAGGAGCAAGATTGGGGTCTTATTTAACCAAAGTTTTCCCCGAGTTTAAAGAAACTATTCAATTTTGGTGCGACTCAAAAATTACTTTGGCTTGGATCAAAGCCCCAGCTCGGAACTGGAAACCGTTTGTATGTAATCGAGTATCTGAGATCCAGTCCATCACTTTCCCAGAACAGTGGCGACATTGGAGCGGTAAAGACAACGCAGCCGACATGGTCACCAGAGGGGAAAGTGCAAAGAAACTCATGACAAGTTCCTTGTGGTGGAACGGGCCCAATTGGCTCGTTCAAGAGGAGTCTTCGTGGCCTGCGAACACTCCCGACTTATCCAGTGACTTCGTTGCTCCCGAAGGACGAGTGAACACTGCGAATCTACACATCTCAGTGAATTGTGAAACAGATCCCCTGCTAGATTTGAAACAGTTTAGTTCTCTGAGAAGAGTGCATCGAATCACAGCCTGGATTCTACGATTCGTGAACAACGGCAGACCCAAAGCGTCCAAACTCAGTGGACCTCTGGGTGCAACCGAAATCTCTTCTGCACAAACATACTGGATAAGAGCTACTCAACATCGACACTACAAAGAGGAGGTGGCTGCTCTTTCCGAAGGGGAGGAGTTGGATAAGTCTTCCACTGTGCGTTCTACAAACCCCTTCCTCGATAAGCAAGGCCTTTTGCGTCTGAAAGGCCGTCTACAATTTTCAAATGTGAGTGAAAACGAGAAACAACCGTGGCTGTTACCATCAAAAGACTGCTACACTGAACTCGTCGTGCGGGATGCGCACTATAAGGTGCTTCATGCTGGAGTGGATGCTACTCTAGCACAAGTGCGAGAATCGTTCTGGATTGTAAAGGGTAGGCAAACTATCAAAACGACCATCCGGGACTGTTGTACTTGCAAAAGATACACTGCGCGACCCGGGTCTGAAGAAATGGCCCCCCTGCCTCCAGATAGAATTCTAGAGGCACCGCCATTTGCGACTACTGGTCTTGATTTCGCAGGACCGCTTGTTGTCACCAAAGATAGTGAAGAGAAGCATTATATCCTATTGTTCACATGTGGTGTTACACGAGCTTTACACATTGAATTAGTTAATTCCATGAGCACTGAAAATTTTATTCTAGCATTTCGTAGATTTATTTCTAGAAGAGGTCTGTGTAAACTATATACTCTGACAACGCTAAAACATTTAAAAGAGCAGACAAAGAACTAAGTAAAATCTGGAAATGTATTTCTCATCCTTCTGTAAAAAATATGTTTGTTAATTATGGCATTTTGTGGAAATACAGTGTCGAAAAGGGACCATGGTGGGGAGGCTTCTGGGAGCGGCAAGTAAGAACCATTAAAACCAGTTTGAAAAAGGTAATTGGTCGTTCCACACTTAATGTTAAAGAACTTGAAACAATTCTAATGGAAATAGAAGCCATGATAAATTCAAGGCCCATCACGTACATTTATGACAGCCCCTCAGAACCCTCACCACTTACTCCCGCTCATTTCTTAATAGGTAAAAGGTTACTATCTCTTCCAGCTTCAAAAGTTTCAGCTGAAGACCTCTCTGGGTCAAGATCATCTGCCATACAGAGGTACAAACATCAGCAACAAGTGCTAAGCCAATTTTGGCGTCGTTGGAGAAAAAATTATTTACTGTGTTTAAGATCTGCTAATATGTGTACTCCACTTAAAACCTCTATTAATCAGTTAAAATTTAATGATGTCGTTCTAATTCATGATGATAAGTATCCTAGAAACATCTATAAACTAGGTAAAATAATTGAAGTTATAAAGAGTAGAGATGGTTTAATTAGATCTTGTATGCTTAAAACAGATAAGGGCACAATTAAAAGGCCCATTCAACTGCTCTATAATTTGGAAATTAACAACTAAAATTTTCTAACAACTTTCAGTATTAAAATGTTCTTATATAGTTAATGATTGATGTTAGTATTATTACTTAAAATTTATTTGCATTTAAAATTATAAATTTGTTGTATTTAAATATACATAATATTGTTTGTAAAAGTATAATAATTGTGAACTCCCATCGAGTTCAGGTGGGGAGTGTTGCGGAATTGATGGTTAGATGGCGCTGGCTGTCCCCGACACTCCGAATCATGTTATCTATATACATAAAAGGCAACTTCCGTTTGTTTGTTTGCTTGTTTGTTTGTTTGTATAAGACACGAGATCTAAAGAACCACGCAACAGATTGTCACGAAATTTGGCACAAAAATTCATCTCATCTCCGGAACAAACATAGGCTAAGAATTTTTCGAATCAGACCATTCCTTCTATCGTTTCGAACGTTTTTCTGAAAAAACTACACCACTTTGGCTCAAATCCGATCATTTTTTTACTTTCCTGATGCCATCGGCTGAAAAAATTAAATAAAACTTTTAACAAAAGTAATTAAAATTGAAAATGTTTATTTTATTCTGTTGCCATTAACTTCAGATACTAAATTCATTATTTGAAAAATAATTGACATGTTTCAAGTGACGTAATTCCGGCAGTCTCCATTCCCGGATTTTATTGTGGGTTTATTTGATGATTTTTTCATTGATTTTTCTGTTGACTGCATGTATGCATATTTAAGCAATAAATTTATCGTTAAGCTATTACTGAACTATGATGGTTAATAAAGGCCGTCGCACTAGAGCTGCATATTAGGGTTTTATGTCTTTATTTTTTCGCCAAATACGTTGCCAAACTCGCCAAATTATTAACTAAAACTCGCCGAATGGTCATTTTTTTTATAAATAATTTATAAGCTGGTTGGTTGTTCGAAGGTCATTGTGTTAGAGCTGTATAATGGGTGTGTTTGTAGCTATATCTAT
Organism: Oedothorax gibbosus; assembly: GCA_019343175.1. Taxonomy (NCBI): domain Eukaryota; kingdom Metazoa; phylum Arthropoda; class Arachnida; order Araneae; family Linyphiidae; genus Oedothorax; species Oedothorax gibbosus. The sequence continues at coordinate 814,517 of CM033272.1, forward strand.
TTTCTCGCCAATTTTTTTCCCAAAACGTGCCAAATGAGCTAAAAGGTTTTATCTATATACATAAAAGGCAACGTTTGTTTGTTTGTTTGTTTGTTTGTTCGTTCGTTCGTCCGTCCGTTCGTCCGTTCGTCTGTCCGTTTGTTACACGAGATCTAAAGACACGAGATCTAAAGAACCACGCAACAGATCGTCACGAAATTTGGCACAAAAATTCATCTCATCTCCGGAACAAACATAGGCTAAGAATTTTTCGAATCAGACCATTCCTTCTATCGTTTTCGAACGTTTTTATGTATCCCATTCAATGCATTGAAGACCTTGGAGGTTTATTGCTCCTTATTCTTTTTAATTTGAGCTTCTTATCAAAGGTATTTTTGAAATTAATATTATTTATTACTATATCCAAGTTGGGTAATTAAATGGAAAATTACTGGGTAATCTTCATATCTTACGTAACTAAAATGAAAGAAAAAAAAATAGTTAAATTGACTGTTAAATTATTTTTCCACCTCTACCCGTGCAACGTCGGGTATAACAGCTAGTTATTGCATAATCAGTGTGAATAAACGTTGTTCTTGTTAGCAGACGGGTTTTTGATGATCTCCTAAAAATTGACTGAACCACCGTTTGGCACCTTGCAACATATGATGGTTGTTCAAGATCATCTTACTATAGCTGAATAATAAGATTTTATGTTTTCATTTTTTGGCCAAATAAGTAGCCGAACTCTCCAAATTATTACCTAAAACGAGCAAAATGAGCAAAATGTTTTTAAAAACTAATTTTTAATCTGGTTTGTTGTTCGTACGTCATCGCTCTAGAGCTGCATAATGGGGTTGTTTCTAGTTATATCTATTTTCTCGCGAAATTATTACTAAACACGCGCCAAATGAGCTAAGAGCTTTTATGCATTTATCAGGGGTGCCTACAAGGGTCAACGACGCAGACTGCGTTGTTGAAATTTTAGGGGGGTGGGGGTTGAATTTTTTTTATAAAAATTATTAAAAAAAAAACTCAGCTAACTCTTATTCTTACTAATTATCTGCCCCCCCCCCCCGACGCAACACCGGGGGGGGGGGGGGGGCTTAGAACTTGTACTCTGGCGAATTTTTATTTGGTTTAAAATAAAACACAAAGTGGCAAGAAAATCAAAAGTGGCTCCAATTTTTGTATATTTTTTTTGCCTTCAAAGAGTATGAATGGTTACTAACCATAATTCGAAGCAACACCAGGAAAAAATGGAGTTATAATTTATGTTCGATGGCGTCTACCATACCATACCAGACGAAGATTTCTGACAATTATTCCCAATAAACAATCCGATCACTGAAGTTTAAACACTCATAAATCTCACGCAGTTTATAAAACATTTCGGTGAATTGATGACGTTTGCCAATGGTATCAATGAGATATTCCCGCCATATTTTGCAGCTGGCTCATAAATCTTTAGAACTTTGTTTAACAGTTTTACGAATTAATGACCTTCAGATAATATTTCTGACTTTTTCCCGCCAAATTAGACTCGAAGCCAAAATAACTAAATGATTGCTTTAGAATCAGTAGAAAAATACTTGTCGTCTTGTGTCAAATGTGTGGGTCTGGGGTGATTGAATATAATTAAATAGTTCAATTCCGAGTTTCACGGTAAGAATTTTGTTATATTTAACTTTAATATTTTAAATTTTAGGTTTTTTTAAGTGAAACTAACTCTGTAAACATTATAAAATAATTCTGATCTGTTTGATAATGTCAAATGTGTTGTATTAGATAAAAAGCTATACCAATATAAACTTTTTTTATGCATTAAGAATTGAGGGAATGAATTGGAAGCCGTTTTTGATTGGATCACGTGTCCGGCTATTTTTATTGATTTAAAAAATAATATAATTACAATTTACATAAATTTTGAGCGGAATTTTTACCAAATAATTAGATTCCGATAGCTTTTGCTGTAAAAAAAACCTTTTTAAAGGAAAATTAAAAATAGCTTGTAATTCCGTATTATAAAAGATATTTTAACAAAAGGTGCTTCCCTTTTTCGATTAGGGGCAACTTTGCTTTGACCTATCAGTAGAAAAATATTTAAGAAGAAAGTCAGTACTAGGGTTTTATTTCTTGGGACAAAGTTACGGTCCGGATTTAAAGAATTGCCGCTTGTAGGCTATGCGATTGATTTGCCGCCCCTGTCACAATATTCTCCCCCTTCGGGGAAAGGTAGCTGGTTAGCTGCAAAATAAGGTGGTATGTGTTGTTTAAAAAGATACACATATTAGAATCATCTATGTACCTTTACACGCTAAATCGAAATCGAAATAGGCGATTTTTTTTAAAAAACTGTTCGACTATTTTTCTTTCAACTTCGAAATCCGGGAGGAGAGGTGCAATTGCCCTCGTTGTTTGCTACGAAATGTTAGTATTATTTATACATTTAACGGTTTACGCATTAATGTAAATTATTTGTTTTCTTTCTTAAAAATATTCGTATCTTTATAATAATTTGTATTTGCCGAATGCTGTTTTAGTTGGTCGTGAAATTTGCCGCCCCAAAAAATTCGCCGCTCTAGGCTACAGCCTACTTAGCCTATTTAGAAATCCGGCCCTGAGTTACCCCATTCGATGGTACTTCAAATATCATTTTACTATAAGGTTTTCCATATACACCGTAAAGATGTAGTTAGTGGCTACTTTGGTTAGGTACTCCATTAGCCCATATAAATAAAAAATCCTCACCATTGTATATATATATTTTTTTTTTGGGGGGGGGGGGGGTAATCCAAACATAATTTTTTAGGGGGGGGGGGGGTGCGTCGTTAGCTCTGGGGGGATCGGCACCTCTGCATTTATGAGGGAAATCACAGTGAAATTTTATACTTGCACAGTGTATTTATAGATTATTTTTATTTTGCAACAATTTTTTATAAAACGAGATTTTATGCTTAATATCGAACGGGAACAATGGCATAGGCTTATCATCCTATAACAGATTAAATGGTATATATACTTGGATCGATTTGGTATTTTTTTAGACTGGGCGAGGAACGGATATTTATTTGCTAGTATATTATAAAAAAATCTCCAATTGGCGACTTGTGATCTATATACACTTGCGACATGTGATCTATATCAATTGCGACTTGTGAGTAAATTGAATTACTCCATGAACATAAAACATTTAGGCATTTCGCGCTGATGCCTCCCAGGCAAATAACCTTCTTGCTCGACCGCCTAGGCCCGCCCCTAATACACGACACCATCCACATCTTATCGTCCACCACTTTCGGATATAAACTTAATTCTTTCCGATTTTATTTTCTGGTTCTTGTTCCACAATTAGGGAGCGGAATGGGGTCGATTATTCAGGGCGAGATGGACCGACAACGAGGTTCTTCGAACGCCGTCATGTGACCTGTTCTCTGCTTCAGTTCTGCTTCATTTTCATTCATTGTGTTTCTTTCGAACGCACGCCGCCGTTTGTTTGTTGACCCTGAAGAACCGAAGACCGCGTGTTGTTTTGTGTGGGTGCTCTTGTTCCTTTCGCGTGTTTTGATGGTCAGTAGTTTTGTAGAAGAGAGTTTGGAACGAAAGACTGAAGTTTTGTTGCGGAATTCTACACGGAATGTCCCGTTTGTAGATTTTTTTTTATAGTTTGGAGTTGTATCTGGTTTATAATAGAAGGTAAGATTTCATACTTATTTTCTTTCGCTAATCTATTATTTTCTAAATTTTCGTCAAATAGGGCCAACGCGAGGGCCTGGTTATAAATATAACTCCATTCCAAAAGAGCTCAATTCTCCCGATATTATGCCTATTTTATATTCATGAACCAAATGTTGCTAAAAAGTACAGTGTTTTGATGGTCAGTAGTTTTGTAGAAGAGAGTTTGACATCTGGAACGAAGGACTCAAGTTTTGTTGTGAAATTTTACACGGAATGTCTCGTTTGTAGTTTTTTTTAAGTTTGGAGTTATATCTGGTTTATAAGCTAAGGTAAGATTTCATACTTATTTTATTTCACTAATCTATTATTTTCTTGTAATTTTATGAACAATGCCAAGGAGGGCCTGGGTGTAAATATAACCCCGATTCATTACAATTTTATTTCAAAAGAGCTCACGTCTCCCGATATTATTTCGATTTTATATTCTTGAATCAAATGTTGCTAAAAAGTACCAATATTAATTTTCAAAATAGTTTATTCGGCTAATTCCATGTAACTGTAGTGTAAGTCACGATTTAAGAGATTAAAAGCTTTTTTAATTTAAAAAATAAATCAAATTAAATAAAGTACATTTACCTTATTTAGTTACAATAAGTGTAGATCAATTATTCTACAATTTTTTTTCATGTAATTTAAAAGTTGTAGTGATAATCACTTTTTACAAACGTGACTTGCACTACAGACAGGATAATTTTGCATGGAATTACCCATTCATAAATTTTAACTTTTATAAGACTATGTGAAGCCTAACTCAAAAAGCGCGAGGCTCTGTTCAAAGACACATTTCGCTCGCCCCAGGGAGGCTCTGATTTCAAGCACTTTGAAGTCTAACATTAATAATAATCCGAGAGTATTTTTAAATACAAGATGGGAAAGGAGAATACTTTATTTGTTAATATATAATTTATTCAATATTGGTATAACTTCACAAAATATAAAATTTAAATTATTGTGAATTTTATTTTCTGTATTTTAAGTTCAAGTACTTAAGTATACTCCAAAGAGTACAGTATTATAAAAGGCATAGGGCCACGCGGAAAAAAAAGTTTCAATTGGAATCGTATTTTAATTTTAATTTTTTTTATGTCAATGAAAAGGCTGAAAACCTTGTCCTACAAACTTATAGTAGTATTAGGTTAAGTTCTATTGAAAGCACATAAATGTATTAACGTTTCTTTGATGTCATAAAAATACTTCGAACTTATTGTTGTTATAAAATATGTTTGTCAGTATTCATTGCGACTTCTTAATCGAATTAGGTATCTACTTTTAATATTTAATTATTTAAAAAAGGAAATATGCTAACACTTTATTCATTTGCTTAATGATATCAGTGATCATTATTTTAAGCATATTTTGCTACATGCTAATTAGGCGTAATCCAACAATATGTTCAATTTGAAATAAATTATCCTATATAGTGATATGATTTACACAAAATGTAAATTAATGACAAAAATATAAAGACACAAGATGTAAATAGTTATTCAAAATGTCAATAATTATTTGTATTAGTTTGTAATACCCGGGGTTGCATGGGTGTCCTCTAAATAACGGTGATTTTTTTTTAATGTTAACTTTGATTTTATGCCGATTGATCCAAGTCTCCACTGGTCACCCCCTCAGGATATTATAAACCGACTTCCGAAGGCAACAAGTCTGTACAATACATCACAAAAGAAAGAAAACAAAACAGGCATGCATCATCTTGTATGGTTATAAAGTACAAACACCTTATTTACAAATAAAAATCTTTATTACTATTTGTAAGCGTAAATTATAAATTCGGAAATATAAAATATAATTAGAACCGAGTTGAGGAAATGTGATCCAGCATAGAAAACAAATAAAAATTTTAAATCTACAAATGAAATAAAATAATGATATTAAAATTCTTTAGCTTAAACCCACTAGCTGTTACGTGTTTATAATTAATTTTCATTCGAGCTGAAATTTCTTTCAAATTAGAAAATAAAAAGTATAAATCGGATGTCATTACTAAACATTGCTTTTCCTAAGGAAAAAGAAAATTACAAAAATTAAAAAGCAAAATCAAATATGAAAAAACTAACAGGTGTGCACCTGAAATAAAACTTCAGGTGCACACGTAGTTATTAAAATGAATTCATATTAAAAAAATTTCGACTTTCTGAGGGCAGTATAAGTAGGTCTTTTATGATCAACAGAGACTCTTTTTTTATTATTATAGAAGTAATTAATTACTGGTTTATTTATTAAGTCCCAATTCAATGTCTTAATCGTGTTTTATAATATTTTTTTTATGTTATAACGTTTTAAATTTAGACAGTAGTGCACGTCGGTGGACAAAACCAAGAATATTTTAAGTAACTTGCATTATAAAATTAGTACTAAAAACATTAACGTTTTAAAGACTTAATTTTAACTTTTAAATTAATCGCCAAACTATAGCCATCGCTCTATGCGACAGTAGCTCTAGTGCGACAATAATTCAAACTAACCTAACCAAACTATAGGCACTGACAAATTTGCCACTTTAGGCTGGAAGTCTGCCTAGCCTTTATAAAAATACTGTTCTGTACAGGACGTCAATGTCACAATCAATTATACGTCACTATTATTATTGCTTATTTTTTTAAAGACGGAAATTAAATAGACTTTTTACGACAACGACCAAATGACGGCGTCTTTTGTCACCTGGTCCCGTCGCATTCTTTTTATTATTATCTGGAAAAAAAAATCTTACTTTAAATTTATTATGTACACTGTAAAAAAAAATTTACTGAAATTAACGGGAAAAGTACCGGCAGCAGAGTTGCCGGGACTTTCCCGTTTCGTTAAGTATTTTCCCGTGTATTTACAGAAGTTCCGTTTCTTATTTCTCCGTTATTAAAATTTTACTCGTTACTCGTAATTTAGAACCCTGGTCAAGTCACGACTTTGGACTCCACAGATTTAACGAGCACGTCTGTTTCAGTGTACTCGGGCCCATCCGTGAATTGAGGATTTTTCTACTATTTCCAGCACATATCCGATTTATAGGATGACGCAGTAGGTGGGATTCGAACCCCCGCACTCTTGAGACGGTTGAATCTCTAGGCTGATGCCCTAACCACTCGGCCACTGACGGGCCTGGTTATACAGGTATTTGATGTTCGAGTTTCGATGTGTGTATTCTTAGTGCATTATCGCCAATTCTACGATAGGGTAATAAAATTATGGCAGCTTTAAAAACGGGAAAATTCCGTTTTCATCTCTTCGCTCGTGGTTTACGGACATTTTCCGTTTTTAGAAGAAAAAACCCGTTTTCAGAAGGAAAAAAATCCGTTTTCAGTCGTTACGGGAAAGTTCCGTTAAAATCAGTAATTTTTCTCCTGAAATTTCAGGTTTTTTTTTAACAGTGTATCCTATTTGTTCAGAAATTGAAAAATTACTAAAACAATAAGACTTAGGTGTTTGTACGTGGTTAGGTGACTTGCGCGTGTTTGTACTAATTGACAAATTATAATGAGTTAGTGAATTCTATCTTGATTGACAAGGTAAGGTTTGAAATACGGATAAATGGATATTATTGACTTCGTTTGCTACAATAAAATTGGAATTAAGGTTTTAATTGTTATTTTAGATATTGCCTTACTTAATTTCTTATTACGAAATAATTCATCGATTACGTTATTTTGATTACATAAAAATATACTTAAGATACTCTAAATTTTAATGCTACTCGTACATTTTTCTTGTGCCATAATTTATCTTATTGTTTTGAGAATATTAAGCAAATTATATTTTACACGTATGAGAAATCCATAATTTCTGTGTAAAGATTACGCACCCTGGCACATAGTATGTTACATCACATAAGTAGGAACAATGATACATCTCAAGTTTAATCCAAATATAATGAGAATATATTTTAAAATACATGTATTTTGTTTTTTCGTTATTCGTACGTTTACATCAACATATATATTTCTTATTTATTTTCATATTTAGGGTTCATTGGTTATGTTAGCTACTAACTTTGACCTCTTCCCCACCTAGACAACCAACTTTGACCTATAAACTTTCTACCTGCGTTCCTTATTACTTATACTGCAACTTAATTTTGAAATTAAGATTTCACTTTAGTGTGTGTTACCATAATAGAGCACATGAGTTCATCATTTGACCTTCTAAAAATAAAGATTCCGCAACTAAATGTTTCACCATGGCAACGGAGGGGAGCCATTATCATTATTCATGGCTCCATGGGGTTCTCCGCAATAGATCACATATTTTTAGTCAAATGTACACAGTATTCATTAGTCAAATGTATTAGTTTAAGGTGGTCATTGACCCTTTACCAAAACTTTGACGCCAGAGAGTCAAACATTTAAAAATCGCACAATAGAGCTTCACCATTGTTCGAAACATAAAAAAGAAACTTGAATGTTTACAAATTGTTATTTATTTCATCTTGAATATTTAAATGATAGTTTAATTTTTGAATGTTCTAGTTATAAGAATCGAATATGAAACACGTTGATCTTGTGGTTTTAAAATTACATGCCATCAGTGTGAAATATTTTCTTTTTTGTTAAATAGTTTAATTATTTAAAATTCAGAAGTACGTTTCGATGAATCCGAAAAAAAATACTAAAAATATACGCTTACTTTTTAAGATATTATAGTTTGTTAGTTAGACAAATGACAAGAAAAGACGGCACAGCAGAAGCATGCATATGAGGGTCATGTGGAAACATCTACAGTGCCCTCATCCAGCAATCCATGGTATATATTTGCACATCCTATAATAACTACGTGTATTTGTTTGATCTAAGGGACATAAGACGTTAAGGGCTACAGGTAACAACATAAACTGCGGAAAGTTCAAAAATCCAACAAAGTTATGTATTTACACATGGATTTACTGTCTTTTTAGGTTGCTTCTATATTATCCTCACTTTTTCAAAATTGACTCATAGTCCCCTATTTTTAGCAATATAAGGACAGTTTTTTTTTAATTTCCGGTTAAAATAACTATTTATTGTTTACTTAAAGCTTAAAAACAAACTGGGTTTCCACATTTGCACCCCTTCCTCTATATATTTTATAATAATAAAAAGGATTAAATGATGAATACATTATTTACAGTGTAAAACAACACACAAAACATAAGTAATTTTTGTATTAAAATCAGTATCAACAACTTTTAGATATATAAGTACAAGTCATTGCGATTAGACGTGTTTATCTAAACATATAGCAGAACACAATATTAAAAAAAAACTTGATCTTTATTAAAAAAGAAATGTACAGGTAAATAGATTATTAGCGTAGATCTTTGAGAAGTAATTATTAGCAATATAAAGGGTAAGACATTAAAGAAATGTAATTATTAATGATTCAAGTAACTTTTACGGATGGCTTACTATTAAGCTCACAAAGCTTACCATCAAATCTTGACGAACGAATAAAAATGCTATAATGACACAGTGCATTTCTTTATTTTCACTCATACATAAAAGTAGATATTTATTTTTTGCGAATTAAACGCTCCCTTGAGATTCAGAATCTTTTTTTGTATGGTAACTTAATGGTTAGTTTCGTGGTGTAAATAGATCAAATTATGGTATACTCAAGCATATCATCTCTCGAATAACTTAATAGTAGACTTTGGTATAGAGATGTGAACTCAAATATTGAAATGTTCTTTGACATAATGTCCCTTTAAAGGTTCAATGAAAATTCTTATTATAAAATATAAAAACCTTTTTTTTGCATTTAAATAACTAATAATATCTTTTTTAATGAAGTATGTTTTTTTCTTTGACCTTATATTTAAATAATAAATTGCAACTTCTTTATTTGCCTAATCTTTGATTTCTGTTGAGAGTTTATGTGGCATCCACAAAAATTTTGAATTGTGTAATGTATAGTATGTTATTTCAGTAATCAGCAAAATTTGTTTTTTGGCAATGGTTTATTTTATTAATGATTGCTCTATTTACAAAAATTTCCTCAAATGCCTACTGTTATTTTACTGCAATTATTTTTAAAGTTCTCAAATAGTAATAAAAGCAATTTTTGGTGTTTGGGAAACTTTCATCGTAATGAACATTTATCACTTCCACCCTACTGTCGTAAAAAAATTGTAGAGATTTCTCCCGTCTTATATTTAGAAATTAACGAAAAGGTTATCACACTGTTTTGATTGTAGAATAAATAAAGCTGCCAAAATTGCAATAAATAACTTGGATATTTAGCCTTTTTGTCGAGTTCTCAACTTAAATCCAATTAAATTGGGGTCCGGATCATTAGCATTTTTCGTTTTATTTTGACTTATTGAGCGAAATTTACCTATGGTGCATATCTCAAATAAGCGTGCTTCCCCGATTTCAATCAATTAAAGCCAATATCTAAAAAGGCACGATAAAAGAAACCCCCCGTTCCCAAGGAAAAACTTAAGTAACACCCTTTTGGTGTAGTATAAAAGAATAATGCGCTGAAATGTAGTAAGGGAACATATGAAGAGCTTAGTGGAAGAACGTGCTAAGTGACATTTTTGGAAAAATTGAGATTTTTGTGTCAATAAACATAGTACTAACTTCTTTAACGATAACTAGTTTCTTTCACTAAGCTCTTCATAGGATTTAATCCTGTTTGCAGAAGAGGGATTCCGCAGAAGGCCCGTCATCAAAGAGAACAACGGATGATGCAAAGTTGTTGAACTGTAATCTCTCTTCTTAGACATGGTTGGTTGGTCTGTCGGGATTGACCGCTGCCTGCCCTTGCTTGGCAAGTGGCGTTAGAGGCCACTGACACCTCCAGTTGAAGGTAAACAAACGAATGCATCTGGTCCGTCTTTTAACAGGTGCGAGGCCCTGTGTGAACACGTCGACAGCGGCGAGGCCCTGTGTGAACTTAACGGTGCCCTATGGTTCAGAATAGTTCGTTATTTGATGTATCGTATGTTTTTGGTAAAAAAAGTGGTAAATTTTTAAATTAAAGCTTACATGAACATGCTATTCTCTGTGTGTCTTCTTCTTAGATGCTGTTTTAAAATCTTTATTTTGGGTAAGCGCAATATTTTTCGCTTTAAAACTACACCATCATTTTATTTATTAAAATATAAGTTCCTGTACGTTAAATTAATAAAAAAATTATTATTTTTACTTAAAAATAATTATGTTTATTTCCAATATTTTTTTGTTATAGTCTTTACCCTGTTAAAAGTTTCTTGCTCAGTTTAACATAAAAACTGTTTTTATTAGCTGCACGGGTGTCGGTGAAATGTTTCACGATATTTATTTTTAATTCGAGTGAACCATTTTTCAGATTTCGAAAGGCAAAAGCTGCAAAATGGTTCAAGAAAATTCCAAAAATATGTTGAAAAATTTCGCCACACAGCCGTTGCAGCTAAAAGAAATCATTTCTTTTTGATGAAAACAAGTACGAAATTTTTAAGTTTTACAAAACCCTTTGAAAAGGTCACTTTGTGTAAAGGCACTTTTGGTGCATCTCTATGGGTGGTCCCGAACGATAGATTCGATGGTGTTTTTCTTCATTGTTTCTTTTATTTAGTTATTTTTCAATTTCAAAAGTAATAATGCATTTTTCAAAGTTCCAGACAAAAAAAAAATAACTGATGTGGTGCTAGAAGAAATAGCATTGAATTAGAGTTCATAAATTCGGCAAAACAAACAACAACATTCAGCAACAATTCAAAAATAAAGTCAGCATAAATATTAGGATGAGAAATATGTTCGTAATTTTTCTAACTAGTTAAAGTTATTGTTAAAAGCCATGAGCTGAAACTGCCTTGCAGCACATTCTACAAAAATTACCGAGGTCTTTGTGTCATATGTCGACAATTTGAATACTTTACTACTTTTTAACTAAAACTACTTACTAATTTACTACTTTCAATACTAAAACAATCGCGTAATGCCATTATCATTTAAACAATATGAGCAAAACTTTATAGGAATCAAAATGGATTCTATTTTGGCACTCATAACTTCGGTGCACACAATTTATTTTCGTTCCATTTAACAGCAACAGCGATTTCTCACATGCATTCTGAAGTAATTTATGTTACAGATTTGCAAAACAATTCACAAAAGGGGTTAAACCTTACACTTCAACACTTCATATCACTATCTTTTTCTTTTCTAAAAAAATCACTATCATTTCTTTTCTTCACTAAATATCCCGAACAAAGATATTTAATACTATCCAAACACAATGGCAGACACGATGAAAAGATGGTGGATAAAGGGTTCAAACATTTTGACTCGTTTAATAGAGCGTTTAAAAACGGTATGAAGTATTAGGTGTTGTTCTCTCTAGAAAAATCTTCTATCGGCACATTTTGATTGACTTTGCACGCGATCGAGATTGTACACAAGTAGCAATCTTATATTTCTGTCCTGGTTTTTTTCTGCAGAAGAAAAGGCTATACCTATAAGTCTTGTCCTTTTTTTAGTAAAACTACTTTTCTGATATTCCTTTTAGTGACACATTTAATTATTTTAAATTTTTCTATGATGGATGTGTTTTTTGTTTTTATTTGCTTAGTGTGTATTAATTTCATCTATAGCCATTTTAAGAAACTTTTTAGGAGTTTAGCTAAAAGAAAAATAACTGAGCCAAAGAATAGTTGAGCTCTACGAATGAATTAAATACTATACTCCTTCGGGATCCTATGTTCTTTATTATGAATACCATCTTGATTCGAAAAGTTTTGTTCATGTTGTTTTAATGATAATGGCATTGCGATTATTTTAGGAGACAAATATTAAAATTAGCGACAAGATAATATCGGATGCTAAGAAGACATTATAATTTTTACAGAATGAGCAGCAAGGCAATTTCAGACAATAGATGTTAATTCAGGGTTTCTAAAACATACAAGAGGTTACACAAATGTCCACTAAATTAGACATTAAATAACCCACAATATATGGTAAATTGCAGAAAATATATAATAAAACCAATGCCTAGGAAAAGTAACAAAAGAAAGTTCGAAATGCATGCATTTTCTCAGATGCGAAATTTAAAAGCACCATATATTAATTGAGTCATGTCATTGTAAAAGTTATGCATTTAGTATTCTAAAATGAAAAGAAAAACTCTTCGGTTCGCTGGTAACAAAACTAGAACACTTTAAAAAGAACTTTAGTTTGGTGCATTTATATAGAACAATTACAGTACTCAATTTCAACGAAACAAAAACAAAATTTTTGTAAAAGAAAAACTTTTTTAACTAATTCTCATTTTCAGTTGCTTTTCACAATCCTTTGTTTTCAGCTTTGCAACTTTACCTCACAATAGCTAAAAAATACATCTTTTATGAAATATTATATCTACCTACAGACGAAGGCCGAACGCCCAAATGCATTTGAAGACCTTTGCGAATTTGGAAGAATTTCTGTGCATTTGTTTGTTTTGTTGATTGTGCGTTATAAAGAGTGTGCTATAACCTGAAGATCTCTACGGGCGTAGGTTTGGCAAGGAACACCCACCGATTCCCGAGGCTGTGTGGAAAGAATCTTCACGCAAATGATTATTGGTTTCGCAAAGCCTCGTTAAGATAGGAACTGTGTTGCCAGGTCTCCCTCGATTGGAATTTGGTCATGGTTAATTAAAACTGCCGAAGATCGTCTTCTAAACGTCGCGCTCTATCGGCATCAAGAGGTATATTTTGTTGTCCCATTTAACTGAGAAGATGGGGGAGACGGTTTATCCGGCCGTTACTGACGCTTGGGTGAGTAAAATCCTGAAAATGATTTTTTTTCCTGAAACTGATGGTGAATAAACTAAATCTGTCGAGGCCTACAGTCTTGGTGTCGCGAACGATGTCGGTATAATGTTGTGTTGGTTGCCAGGCCAGCTCGGATGTCGCCCTTAACTGTTGCGTTGGGTGCCTACTCAGGTGTCGGTTCGTCACTTGACTATGGTTCTAAAAACACGACGCCCTTCGCCAATAGCCCTCTTATAGCCCTTGACGATAATTCAAACTTACCTTACCTTATCAGGCCAGCTCGGGTGTCAACCTCGTTACTTGACTGTGGTTCTAAGTGTAGAGGCCTGTCGCTAAACTCCCTCTTGTATTTCTATTGTGACGTTAATTCAACACAAACACAAAAATCCTGATACTGTAGGCTTTGAAAGGCACTCGGATTAGCCTAATGTTAGTTGAAATTAAAAAAAAATGTTTATTTTTGTGCAAAAGAAAACTCATTTTAAATGATGTTATTTAGACTTTATAAGTAACCGAACTAATAAATGATATTCCAAAGGAGACATTTGTAAAGATGATAAGCGATATTTAAGAAGTGTTTTGGTACAATAGACATTGAAAATATTTGAAAAATCTTTTTTTTTCTTATAGCCAAATGGTCTAAAGAGTTTTGATATTGTAAAAAGCATAACGAAAGAATATTTCATCTATGTTTCTGCAAAACTTTTGCAATATTTGTTACAACAATGAAAGTAATAACACAATCGCCTAAATTGCCTCTTACTAAATTGGCTTGTTTCAGCTGACGTATTTCCTTCAAGATTTCATTTCTGCATTTCCTTTGATCGGTGGTCCGATTACTGCTTTGTTCCTTAGTAACATTGATTTACCAATTGGAATGGAGAGATAATTTATTTTCATTCAGCATTTAAGTTGCCACTCACGACCTGAAACATGTCCATTATATCATTTGAATATGCAAAATACATAATGCACTATTTTGAAACGGTTTTTATCTGATGTGATTTTTCAACGCTAATATTATGAATGAATAGTATGATAAACTACTGCTTGTTGTAATTCTTATCCATTAATCCGTTACTGAAAAACGTCATTACCTGATTTTAAGAGAATGGCTGTTACGATAATATAAAGTAGATCTTTAGTACCTCATTTAGATGGGCCTAAATCAAACAAATCGAAGTTATTGAAACCATTTAGAGCTGCTTGTGGATCGAACGATAGGATCTCGTCTATTTATTCTAAAATATTCACTAGCGTTCTATTTTTAATTCTCATCTTAGCAATCTACGACATACAGTTTAGCTCTTTAAATCAATCTGTGGATCAGGTTGTTAAAACATTTGGTTTTACCTATTACGATGGACATAAGCAGAAAGTAAAATTACGTAGAAACTGTACGATGATACTCCAATTTATTTTCTTCAATTTTTTTTTAAATATTTTAGTGAAACTTTCATGGAAAAGTGTTTTTATTAATATTTTTGATGTTGAGTATAGTTTAAAATATTCTCCCATTCTCAGACGAATTAAATATGCCTGTTGGCTGTATAATCCACAGCTGTCAATTTTTCAGGACTGTTTAATATTATGCGCAACTTCTTTTTCCGGTATTTGGACAAATTTTATTATTATTAACGATAAATTCCACATTTTTATTTCCATATTTTAGATCTAATGTTTTTTTATATTTGATAGATAAATGAATATTGAACTGAAGCATCAGAAAGTGTAAATGATCAGTGATGTAGTGTATAATTTCGTTATTTTTGTAAACCTCCGATCGAATTCTTAAAAAGGTATAATTTTTCGTATTATTACATATTCGAGGGTCACGCGATTTAAAAAATCATTGGAGTTCTCCGAAAATTTGTAGGATTGTCTCTAGTTTCCATGTATTAAAATCTCTATAGTTTCCCAATTTTAGAATAACTCTGGATATTTCCGATTTTAGAATCGGTTTACTTTCCTTACTTCAGAATTCCCAGAGTTAACGATTTTATGATAACCTGAGTTGCCAGATTTGGGATTTTCGGCAAAATTTAAGAAATTTTTCGTTTTTTTAATATTTTATTATATTACGCCTTCGTCTCTCAAACTTTTGCTTATCATTTTGTTAGAATCATCTTCATCATTTGTTTCCGAATCATCTGTAACATATTCGCTCATCGTGTAACTTTCTGCTGTAGAAATGAATGTTATGTGGCATTTTCACCAGATCAAAACATTTAAGAGTCCCCACTTCATTTAAAAGTTTTTAGTTTCTCGTAGACACTCGTTATTTACTACTTTCCTAACGAAGCTTTTGGAAAAAATCATTCACATTTAACTTATAAAAAGTGTGGTTCTAAAATTCAAAATGTTCTTAATTTTAATTGGAAATATGTGTATTGTAATTGAATGTGTTCTTTAACTATTCCTTTCTAAAACAAACAATTTGGGTTGACCAAACGTTTTTCTCAATGGGTGGCATTTATGTATCGGTCTTTTTTGCTGCTATTTGATAGTTTAAGACATCGATTAAATTTGTACTAACATGCAAAATTCTTAATTAAAAAAATGGAAAATAGTAATTAAAGCCTTAGTTATAAACAAATCCCTTAATTTTTAAGAATGTTTTTTATGAGAATTTAATAAAATGTTTTTTACAAAAATTTATTGTATATTATGTATGAAAAATCTTTTTTTTTTAACGCAGGAAAAATTGCTTGAAGCAAATGTTATATTCCTCTCATTTTCAAAAGTTGTGTTTTTTATATGTTGTTACATAAATGACTATGCATTTTTACCTTTGATTAAATGATTTAAAAAAAAAACCATATGGATTATTGTTTTATGTTGTTAAAGCTAATACTTTTACTGTACTTAAGTCATTAATGACTGTTGGCAAGAAAATTTACTACTCTAAAACTGTCTTTCTATTTAAGTTTATCTATGTAAACAAAATATAAGACAAATGAAGACCATTTTTCTGAACAATTTATCAGACAAATTAAGTTACACGAAATACGATTATAAAAACGTCACTATTTTTATTCGTTAATGGAGGTCTCAATGGTATTCGCAAAATCTTCCTCAAACGGTTAATAAACCATACCTCATAGAATATCCTAGACAAATTTAACAGTTAAAACTAGAGGTCTAATTTCATAATTTTTATCATACCTCACGATTACCACACGAATTAATTTTTGTTGTTGAATTTTTTGAAATAAAACTATATTTGTAAATCGATGGTTATTTTTATGTTAATTTTAACACCGGAAAGGTTGAACGCAATCCCAACTGGGGCGTTACTATTAGCTTTCGACAACCGTGACATGTTTCCATGCTATTTCCATTCATCGCAGCATGGTAGGTTCTGACTCGGCAATTAGCAAATGATGTCACGCGGTTATGAATCCTGCTACACCTTTTTCTCGCTTCGGCTCGTAATAAGTTAGAAATGAGCTGACAATAGAAGCCAAATTATTAAAAGTACGACTAACCTAAATCCTGTTGCATGACTAAAACTAAAGACCCTTTTAAAATCATTGGTCTCGAAGATGTTTTAAAGTCTGTAGGTGTTAAATTTTCTAGTCTTTTTTTTCTATGTTAATATTTAGTGGAATTATCAACGAATGATTTGTGATGTACTTGTGCACAGAGTAAGTTGTTATGTCTCCATGCATTATGTTAAGTACTTTTTAGTCAGAGACGTTAAACTTGGAGGAAAAAATGTGATTGGGGTCACCAAAAATATAGTTTCTAGTAGCAGCGGCTGTTTTTTTGAAATCTTTGACCATGTTTTCGGTATTTGGTTGAACCATCTTTCAAGTTTTGAAAGCAAAAAAAAGTGATTAATGGCTCAACCGAAAACTGATAATATGGTGAAACATTTCACCACACAGCCGTTGCAGCGACTAGCAACTATACTTATGGTGAAACTAAGCGCCAAATTTTTAACAGTGTATGACTGAAATTTAAGTTTGTTTTTGGTGAATGGGCATTGAGATACTTGTTATTTTGCAATACTTGATCACCTGTTGTTTTTGTGTAAGTTCTAACTCTTAATTTTTGAGGCATCAGTGTAAGTGAATAAGCCATCTGTTGTTATTTTCGAACCCTTTTGGTGTAGAGATGTATTCTCGTGGGCAGGTAAACTGCAGTAATCGCATTAATGATTTGTACCATTTTTGTTCTGAAATAATTTTTTTCCAGTATTGTTTTCTTAAAGGTTAGGGTAATTGGGGGTTTGCAACAATGTTCCAAGTCATTATGGAAGTTACTGCAGTTTACCTGCCCACGACAGTATTTATGGTTTGTTCTGGTTAAATAACCTGAAAGAATTGTTGCTTTATCAACGTGAAACAGGGCAAAAATGTAAACTGCTCAAACATTTAAATGTACATATACGAAATAAAAAATATATATTTCATCATGTATGACATCATACCATTACTATCTCTATCTCACTTTTATTAGAAGTTACCTCATTATAAATTGCACTCTAAATTGCTCAAACATTTAAATGTACTTGAACAAAAAAACCTGTATGACATGCCAGCTTTACCATCTATAACGGTATCGTTGTCTAAAGTTTGCTACAAGATAGTCACTGAAAACCCTTTAGAAGGCAGTGATAAATACATATTTGGGTATGTAAATTCATATTGAAATTACTAAAATTACTTTCAACCTTATTAAAACCTTATTCATTCTCAATAAAAAAAAAATACATAAAAATAAAATCCCTATAAAGGTATTAGCTTCATCTTACTATGACTAAAATTTCTTTTAAAGTATTAGTTTAATTTTTTTTATTAATAATGCTTTTTTTCAGGCGATGAGTGAGTTTGAGAAAATCAAACGAAGCCATGTGAAGAGGGGCGAGCTGTTCGAAGACCCCGATTTTCCGGCAACGCAGACTTCTGTCTTCTACCACCAGAAGCCGCCATTCCAATTTGTGTGGAAACGACCAAAGGTAAATTTGATAATTTTCTCCACATGCTATGAGTCATTCCACGTCAAATCGCCCAGCTCAAAATCTTCATGTCACAGAGTTCAATCTTGATTTTTTTTCCAAGTACTAGAGACAAATTTATTAGACCAGTATTTTTTATTTTTTCAAAATTCCAAGAATTGAGAAAGTTATGATTTTTTGAAACCGAAAAGTTAAGCCTAACTTTTCTCATTTAGCATTGCGGTCTATGGGAAATTGAGTATTTTCGAACGGGTATAACTAAAAAGGGTAACCTGGGAACAACTAATAATTTTTTTTATGGAATACTATTACTAATGGTAACATTTTAGTAAAGTGCGCAGTTCTCAAAACTCCTTCTACTGAAATTATTTTTTCAAAGTCAGAGGAGAATAACATTAGTTCCAATGTAGAAATGGGTGCAATAGGTTTGTGTATATGAAAGAATATGTGCAAGTGATAAGATTTTAAAAATTAAGTAATAATATTAAAATTTCAAATATTATAGCAAACATTTTAAAAATAATAATTTTTTTCTTCATATTATTGAAAAATGTAAGTCTCTTCTTAATTTCAAATTTTAATTGATATTTATAATAAATAACAAAAATATTATAAATATCATTTGAAATTTGAAAGGAGGAAGAGACTTACATTTTTCAATAATACGCCGAAGTGTTTTAAAAATGTTTGCTATAGTATTTGAAATTTTAATATTATTACTTAACTGGCAAATAAATACCCGTTCTTCGCATGGACTAAAAAAAAATTGTAATTGATCCAAGTACATATACAATTTAATCCACTAATAGGCTAATAAACTTATGTTATTATTCCCGCTCGTTATAAAGTATAAAATACCTGTTACTTATATTACCTTAAAAATTCAAAATAAAAACATACGCTATAAAATGCACGATTAATAGTTATCGTAATTTCCCTCATAAACATATAAAATCTTTTAGCTCATTTTTCGCCTTTTTGGTAAGAATTTGGCGAGAAAAGAGATATAGCTACAAACACACTTATTATACAGCTCTAGCACGACGACCTTCGGAGCAATCAACCAACATTATAAATTTAAAAAATCGTTTAGGTAATTTGGCGAGTTCAGCAACGTATTTGGCAAAATAATGAAAACGTCAAACCCTAATATGCAGCTCTAGTACGTTAGGCTTTGAACATCCATCACAGTTATAATTCACGGAAATAGCTTAAATATGCATATTTGCAAACAACAGAACCATCCATGAAAAAAATCATTACCTAAACCCACAACAAAATCCTAGAATGGAGACTAAACGTAATTACGTCACTTGAAACATGTCAATTATTTTTCAAATAATGAATTTAGTTTCTGAAGGTAATGGCAGCAGAATAAAATGAACATTTTTAATTTGAATTATTTTCCTAAAAGTTTTATTTAATTTCTTCTGCCAAAGGGCATCACGAAAGGAAAAAAAAATGATCGAATTAGAGCGAAAGTGGTGTATTTTTTTCATAATATTCGAATTTTCTCTAAAAATAGAACATTTCGAGCCCTGAAAGTTCAAAATCTGTAACTTAAGCATGAGCTACACATTTGTGCCAAGTTATGAGTCAAACAGATATCTAGTTTAAGAGTATGCGGAATGTACGTACACAACTTCATTATTATTATTATAGATTAAAAAAAATCTTATCACTTGCACATATTCTTTCATATACGCAAACCTATTGCACCCATTTCTCCATTGGAACAAATGTAATTCTCCTCTGACTTTGAAAAAAATAATTTTAGTAGAAGGAGTTTTGGGAACAAAAGCGCACTTTACCAAAAGGTTACCATTAGTAATAGTATTCCATAAAAAAATTATTAGTTGTTCTCAGGTTACCCTTTTTAGTTATACCCGTTTGAAAATACACAATTTCCCATAGATCGCAATGCTAAATGAGAAAAAGTTAGGCTTAACTTTTCGGTTTCAAAAAATCATAACTTTCTTAATTCTTTTAATTTTGAAAAAATAAAAAATACGGGTCTAATAAATTTGTCTCTAGTACTTGGAAAAAAAATCAAGATTGAATTCTGTGACATGAAGATTTTGAGTTGGGCGATTTGATGTATTTAATCCGTGGAATCTGATCAAAGCACAACAATATCTGCTCGAACCATTTTTTCTTGCATCCCAGATATTTTTTTAAAGCTGCAGCTTTAGCGTGTGAGTATTTAGTGTAAATTTATTACATCTAACTGTTTCGTTATTGTAGCTAAGAGCTAACAGTTTAGTTTCTTGGTTTTAACGTCTTTGTAGTTAATCATTATATATACAAAACTCTTTTGGTTTTTTTTCTTTACTCATTAACGAAGGCAAGAAATTTTCCTCCCGAATATGAGCTTACTGCTTACGTTTACCTAAATAAACAAAATATAAGACAAATGAAGGCATAATCTAGAACAATTTATGTAGGGCGAATTGAGTTACACGAAAGACGTAATAAAAAAAATTATAGTTAGCGGGTTTTTTTTTAAATTCTGAAATGAAGGTGTCAATGATATTCACAAAGTTGTCGTCGTTGTTGTTGACTTATATGCTCGGTCTCTCTGGCGGAGTCGGACAGACCGAGACCAGTAACCTTTAAAAAAAACTAGTAAGAGAACAATTAAAGATCTTCCGTTGAAAGTTCCAAGCAGTCCAAGACGTGATCAGAGCCCGCTGATTTTGACATTCCGTGCATGAAGCATAAGCCTTCCTGCCATCACAAAAGGAAAGACTTTGAATGCGGCTACTTTTCCCATCGCGATATTGCGCTTGAGAGGCTCTGTCGCATTATAGAGGTAGTAAAGATCCTTTGTTTGCTTTTAAACTAGTGATGGTTGGGCGAGGTCTTCCACTCTCTTGAAATTTCAGAATTAACAAAATCGTCGTTACTAATGGGTTAGGTACGGAACATTTTTTAAAAATATAAATTAACGTTTTTTTTAAAAAGACATGGTGAGTACTGCTGATATTGAGACCATCGCTTAACCATGGCTCAAAATTTCATGCGCGATGTGGCCGATGTATCGACATATTGTTTTTTAAGAAACACTGAGCACAACTCAACAGTTAAAGGTTAATTCAAGGTTTCGACAACTTACATCCAACTGCACCCTCACCCACAGACACATTTTTGTCGCTTTATACTATTTACTTCCCAAACCTTCAAGGCGTCACCTGAATGAAAAATGCGACCTCAGAAGCCTTTGATCCCTCTCCGAGGTTACTGTTGCCTTGTTGAGGATGCGGTGAAAACTTGACCTTCTTACCCCATTCTTATTATGTAAATGGGCGACCTCTGTGGTAATCCTCTATACCTACAATTCAAATGAAATAGTTAGGATGAGTCTCTGGGAACCACGAAAACGTGTATTTTTCCTGTTTTGTGGTGTTGTTGTTTATTTATTCAAGCGTTTGGCTTTAAAATAAGTTTGATATGTTTTTTTGTTTTTCATCGTATATCGATCATCCTAAAGTTGAAATCGCAGAGTTTTATTATTATTTTTTATTCCACAAGTGAAAGAAATTTCATTCCTTTTTTTTTAAACGGCTTTCTTCTGATTCGAAAGAATTTAGTAGGGCATTGACTTAATCTTTCCACTTCCGTTTTAACCTTCCTGATTACCAATTTTTTTTTGTTTGAAAGGTATAAAAGATAATTTTTTAAAATAATTTTAATATTATTTATAATATATTAATTTCATTTTATCATTCATAACATCATATTCATTTCATCGTTCATTTCATCACGTCATAATAGCATAAAGGCCCACACTGGCCTCATTCAAGTATCGGGCTCGTCACTTGATCGTACTTTTAAAATATGAGGATCGTCGCCAATAGCTCTCATATAACTCTAGTTAGACATTAATATAGTTATTTAAGCCCAAACCCATTTAGCGCGTTTTAGCAACAATTTATTGTCACGGGCTTTTTTTGTTGTTGACAAATTGGAATTTTAAGTGAGTTTGGTGGTATATTTGAAAGATAGGAGGCTGGAAATAGGCAGCCGGAAACAATTAAATTACCAATCACAAGTTAGAAAGACAATAAAATTTTCAAGTAGGAAACTTTCGAGAAGTTTTCATCTTGACAACTCAAGTTTGTTATAGAATGGTCTAGAGAATAGAAGGAACCAGAAAAAAGTAGTCACGTTTAATACCGCTCTGCGGTCGGCCTCGCCACTAGACCAAGGTTCAAAGTTATGAGGCTTATTGCAAAAAGCCCTGTGTAGCTTTAGTCCAAAATGTCGAAAATCATAAATTGTATAATATGCGCCTTTTTATCCTTTATCTACTGACGGTTTTCTTATAAGTATCACTTACACTTTGTTTTACATTTCATTGCTCATTTGGATAAAATGGCGACAAGGTGGAACTTTTTGATTGAATTGTATGGTTATAGAATACTAAAGTTGACAAAGGTTTTGTAAATTCTTCCGAAATTTTTTAATCTAGTTACCTGAGACAAATCGTTATGCCTTGACGGTAAGTCCCATTTAAGAGGGTTTGTTAGTCCCATAGATCTAATGCATTAGTTTTGAAATCACAACTTCCGCAGAAGTATTGCTTTGCTATGATAGCCCTTTTTCCCCAGGTATGGGAATTAACATAACATCGAAATGAAACAAATTTTAAACGAAAATGTTATCTAGTTATTGAATGATATATATTTTGGAAGTTTTAAAATGCTAAATATATACAGCAGATGGCGACACTGTTTTAAAATTTTATCAATTAGTAATTAAATAACCGGATGTAATTTTCTTTTCAATTTCGTTTTAAATTGATGTTATGATTCCCATACCTGGTGGAAATGGGATAACATGGCCAAGCAATTCTTTTGCAAAAGTTGTGATTTCAAAACTAATGCATTAACTCTGAGACTGACAGTCCCTCTAAAAAGATCGTTGTTTTACTTTTCATTGTTCCTTTAAGGGAAAATAGATGGTAGTGGGAATTTTATTAATGCAGCATTCAGTTTCCAAACATTAAAGACTAAAATGGTTTATTATATTTATTCAACAGTGTAATTTAGAAATTGTAAATAGCAGGATCAACGAAAATAAGTTCATCATAAATGCATTTTATGCTCCATTTTTTATCGCAATATATATTACTATTAATTAAACAGATAACTTTAAAATAAGCAGGGGCAAATAATAAAAATTAAATTTTAAATTGGTGCATAAAGGATTAAATCCAACTCATTTAACAGCTCTTCATATTGATAACTCACCAACAACAAAAATTTAGGCTAATGTGTCATTAAAAATCTGTTAAAACATGCAATTCAACACTTCTAAAAAAATAGTCTAAAACTACTAAACCCTTATAATATTTTCCACATGCATCCAACCAACATATAAAACGTAACTGCTCGTTTAGGTCTTTTTTTATATAAAGCGTTATTTTCCGTTCATTTTGAGGCGTTAATAGGCTTGTTTCTGGTGACGCAATGGCTTTTTTTGCTTTCATTCCTGCTGCTATTTCGACCGCTGCTCCGTGTGGTGCCCTATTCTCACGTGACATTGATTCGTCAATCGATGCTCGAGAAAGAATTTATTTTCATTTAGTATTTCTGTTGCCACTCAAGATTAGAAACAGGCCCACTCCACATACTTAAATTTGAATTATTAAAATTACACATTGTTCCTTTGAGAAAAGATGTACAAGTTTTATTTTAAATGAAAATCATAATTTATTTTTAATTATAATTAAAGTGCACATCAGTATTTGGCTTTTTATGTACATAAAAATTATTCTCCTTCTGATGTGCCGCACCAGATAAATGTCCAGTGTAGCCGCCCCTTACACTGTAAAACAAATGTTAATTTTACAGGAAAAAACTTTAAATTTACAGAAAATTACTATTTTTTGAAGTTTTTTCTGTAAAAATAGATTATTTTAAGTAAAAACAGTAATATTACGTTTTCTTTTGACAAAATGTGTGTCAAACAACT
Organism: Oedothorax gibbosus; assembly: GCA_019343175.1. NCBI lineage: Eukaryota > Metazoa > Arthropoda > Arachnida > Araneae > Linyphiidae > Oedothorax > Oedothorax gibbosus. The sequence goes on from CM033272.1 coordinate 838,897, forward strand.
GCTTTTGTGTCAAAATTACAAAATATAAAGTAAACAGAGTATCTCTGTAAATTATTCGATATTTTTCTAGTACACCAGCTGACAGATTTTAAAACAAGATTTTTTTTCCTACAGTGTAAAGCGGGACCTGCTAACTCTCCTTTTCAACACACTCCCTTCCAACAATGACGTAAATTCTTCGGCCATTCACCTTCATTGGAAGACCGCTTTAATGAGGTGTGACCCAGACCTTACTCTCATTCATGGTTTCCGCACCTTCTGGCTTTAGGGGACCTACATAAAACCGAAGGCCTCTTCTTTCGTTGTCGAAGTAATTGGCCATGTTATCTTGGCGATCAAATCAATCGAAAAGAAACACAAATGAGAGATATGTCGCGCCAAACGGAGGACGTTTAGTTCAGTAATCCTTTGTATTTCTTGCGTATGTTAGCAGGTTTTTTTTTTATCGCAGACTTTGTGTTTGTTTAGATTGGTTTCATTTTAGCTGGGTTAAAAATAGGCTAAGAGAGTGATAAATATGGTATCTCAGTAGGGCTGATATTTAATTTCTTGATATTTTATCCTCAACTTGGCGTTGTTTAATGTACACGATAATCAATTAAACTCACTAAATCAATGTATTTAACGGTAATTATGTACCCTATAAAGTAACTTCACTACCATTAAAACCTAAACAGTTTCACGGCAGCTACCATTTGTTCATGCTCGATTTTCTCAAAATTCTTATTATGGCGTCCGACTGGTACTGGGAACTCGTGTAACAAATTTGAAGTCTGTAGCTCTTTTAATTCGAGCTATAAATGTTTGAGACAGACGGACGAAACAAACTTCAAAAACCACTATTTTAGAATCAACACCTTCCAAAACGTAAGAGAAAAACACAAAATCTCCATTTCGGATACTTTTATTACCTTATATTTCATATTCGACTTTTTTTTGCATATTTTTTAGTTGTGTATAAATTTCGGTGTTATCTGTGAAAGTGTCAAAGGAAAGTGAAAAGGTTAGAACCACAGACCTAAGAAATGCCTCCCAAAAAAAAAAATGGTTTCGTGGAATTTGAAGATTCTGCAAAAAGACTAATTTGCCAAATAAAGCATCCGCGTTCTTTTTTCAGGCCGATTTTATCCTCATGGCAAAGCGATCGATGGCTTCACTTGGCAAATCGTTTTTTTTTTGCATAGATATCATAGTTAAAGTATTCGATTGGCAGATCACGTGACCTCCAATGCTAACGACGGGACGCGCATGGAGACCAGAATAAGAGGACAAACAGGCCAGTGTTGCCACCACTTAAAGGAGAAACACTACGAAAATATACCATTTAATTCTAAAATTACAAAACAAGACCATAGAAATTTTAGCTGCATTTTGGAATCTTTTTAGTGACTTAAAAAAAAAAAAAAAACGTGATTCTCATTGCTAGTATTTTTTTGTAATTTTAGAATTGAATGGTATTTTTTCGTAGTGCTTTTTCTCCTAAAACTGGTGCAACCCTGGCCCCATTGCCCTCTCATTCTGGTCTCCATGTGCGTCCCGTCGCGTCGTTAGCATTGGAGGCCACGTGATCTGCCAATCTAATACTTTAACTATGATATCTATGGTTTTTTGTATTCGTTTTTTCACGGCAGCATCTCCATATTCTTAACTCCATGTTTCGAATTCCATAGAGCCAACTTAAAGGAATAATTTGAATAGTTGTTTTTCAAATTTATGGGTTGCTTTTATACTATTTCTTACCTTATTATGACAACAACATAAACTTAATCGAACGAGTTCGAAACTGTTTTCTTCATTTTCTATATTTTCAGATCTTTCATACTAGTTCTTTTGATCTATCCTCATTTGATCTGCGTAACACATTTTTAATGTATCGACCCTTAAATGTAGGCGTGACGTTTTCGGTCTTCTGTTTTTCCATAAAGTTCTAAACAATAGAATTGATTCAAACTACATAACTAGTACTGTACATCTCTTTATTCCCAATAGATTTTCACGTAATCGTCGTATATTTTTTCATAGCTCTTCCCATTACAGCTATATTCAAAATTTCTGTTTGTATAAGTTTTATAAAATTTACAATAACTGTTCTCACGACCTACATCACGGCCAACTTCAATAACAAGGCCCCAGAGAAGCTTTCCCAAACATCAGCGTGGACGGGATTTTTGACGTCACTGTTCCGTGTGCCGAAGATCGAGAAACTAGTTTGGACGCATTCGTAACCATAAAAATGTGGTCAGCCGTGAACGAGTGGTTCCGAACAGGTTTCGAGACAGGTTATCTTCATCTTTGGAACAACGTCACTCGGAACTACGACGTCGAAATTTCCGTCCCCGAGCGTGTTTGGGAGAGCTTCTTTGGCCTTAGTAGTTGAGTAGGCCGTGTCTAGATATTTTTGCTGTCTTTTAATGATTTTAAAGCTAACTGTTTCCAACTTTATCTGTGTAATGTGTTTGTCTGTTTTTATATTCAATTATTTCGTGTTTGTTTTATTTCCTAATTGTTTTGTTTAATGTACATTGTAATAAGATTTTTATCTGTAATGTGCATTTAAAACCGAATAAATAAATAAAATAAATTTCTCGTTTGTAATAGACCCTGAATACTACAATTTACCCATTTACAACGACTTGTGAATACCATTAACAACGCCTTCATTTCTGAATAAAACCCTTAAGTTTTTTTTTTAAAATTCGTTTTTCGTGTAACTTAATTTGTCCTATCTAAACTTAATGAATTAAAGAACAATAACGCAGAAATATTTCGTGCTAAATATGTATAATATAAAATTGTTAGTTGGGAGAGAAAAATAATTGATTTTTTTTGTGTAGGTAATAAACTTTATTATTCAGATAACGTGAAAACTAATTTAGAGTTATTATTTTTTAGGAACTATGTAACAATCCCGTTTTTATACAAGATGGAACACTTCAATACGATATCACTCCAGGGAAATTAGGTAAGGCATTTAACCGAAATATTTTTTAAGTTACTACATTAAAGCATTTTTTTCAATATATTTTGCTATTAATATATTTTTATTTAATCGATTTTATTTTAAATTTCTCGAAATTGTCTAAAATACTTTTTTGGTGAGAATTTGCCTTAATCCTCGGTACAACAGCCCGAGCACTGCCGATCTATGTTCTTTGTGGATCAGGCGATATTTTTTTAATAAAAGTAACATATGCACTTCATGATTTTTTTCTGTTATACAAGTATGAGAAACCTATTTTTATTGTTTTCTGAAATTTAACAACACTTTAACAACACTTGAACACTTTAGATAACTTTTTTAATATTTTTTGTGTAAAATATCAAACAAAATTGACTTTTTTCTTTTTAAACTTAAAAGTTTAAAAAGAAAAGTTTATTTTTAATACTTCAGAAAAGAACGTTTGTTTAGGCTTGCTACAAAGAGATCGATGGCTTCCCTTTGCAAATCTGTTTTTGTATCTTCATCTTCTTCACTTCATGATTGACATACACTATAACTTTCGAGTTCTTCTCCTTTTTAAAATGCAAGGGAAGATATGAGGATCGAATTCTGCAGCCGATTGCCTGCGTTGAAAAGAAAATCATCAAAAGAAAAAAAAACTGAATAAGTTAGTTCGGCATGGTTTGAGTTCGTTCTTCATTTATGAGGGGACAGATTAGCAGGTTGTTTTAATAAGTAAGGATGTACGCATGTTAATTGTTTTCTCTTGACCGTTTCTACCTCTGTAGATACCTGCGCATAAACGGGGATGGAGTTACTAAGGAAGAAGAAACCAGACCGTCTTTTTTTTCTGCAACCGAAACTATTTATTTGAACGTTTGATACACGTGAATCTTTGAAACAGACCATAAATCGAAGTCAACCTCAGACTTTGATAATCCAAAGAGCAGCTGCATCATCCGATGATGGTGAGAAAGTACTTCAAAATTGCAAACGATGCATATTTTGCCTACTTTTTCTATGTGAAGTGTTAAAATACTTTGAACATGTGTCCTTTGGTCTGAATTGAAACTGGGGCTGGGGGGCCCAGTCGGTTAGGCGTTCGCCTTGCATGCGGAAGGTCCCAGGTTCGGGTCCGCGCATCGCCAAAATAACTGCCGACCTATAAACGGCCCGTGCAGCCCAAAAATGTCCGACGAATAATACCCCGTGTAGAGGGAGTGCACGTTAAATATGCTCCAAAGTACCAACGCTGCGTACGATGTCGCCCTTAACGGTTGCGTTGGGTGCCTATTCAGGAGTCGGCTCGTCACTTGACTGTGGTTCTAAATTACGACGCCCGTCGCCAATAGCCCTCGTGTAGCTCTAGTGCGACGATAATTCAAACCTACCTACCTGAATTGAAACTAATAAAGAGAATTGAAAGTAGCGAACGCCAATCGAATCTATACAAAAGAACGGATCGTACTTTTCCCCAAAAACTTTTTAGAACAGTTAGGAGAGCCATGATAAATATTATCATGAAGAATTATATAATATATAAGTCCTGTAATAATATAAGTCTAGAATTTTGGGTCATTTTATCGCAATTTTATTTTGATTTTTTACGGCGAAAAATTACGTGATATTTGACGAGACCCCCTGCCCTCCCCCCACGTTATATTTAGAGATATTCTGCTTGACCCCCCCCCCAAACAGTGTAATTAATGGGGGTAATTCCATGTAACTGTAGTGCAAGTCACAATTTAAGTGTAGATTAAAAGCTTTTTACATTTTAAAATTAAATTAAATGAAGCACGTTACATTATTTAGTTTTAATATGTGTTGATCAGCTATTCCACTAATTTTTTTCATTGATTGTTAAAAGTTTTAATGATAATCACTATTTACACACGTGACTTACACTAAAGAAAGGATAATTTTGCATGGAATTAGCCATGGACGCTCCCTTATGAGTTCTCTCCCTGTCCCACAGGTGATCACTGGCTGGTATCTGCTCTGGGCTGCCTCAGCATCACCAAGGGCCTGTTCTACCGAGTCGTGCCGGCCGACCAGTCGTACGACTCGGACGACTATGCGGGCGTCTTCCGATTCCGTCTTTGGTGGTGCGGCGAGTGGCAAGAAGTGCTGGTCGACGACCGCCTGCCCACGGTCAACGGGAAGCTTGTCTTCGTGCACTCGCAGCACTCCGGACAGTTCTGGGCAGCACTGCTCGAGAAGGCCTATGCCAAGTAAGCGTCGTCGTAGGAAACGTTGTATAGTCATTTTACATAATTGTGGTATATAAATACGTGGTATCTAAAGATAACTAAGGTATCTAAAGATAACTAAGGTATCTAAAGTTAACTAAGGTATCTAAAGATAACTAAGGTATCTAAACATAACCGTGGTATCTAAACATAACCGTGGTATCTAAACATAACCGTGGTATCTAAACATAACCGTGGTATCTAAACATAACCCGCAGTATATATTTAATCATAACTAATGTGGAATCGGATAAAGGATAAGTGAGGTATCTGAAGATAACTGAGGTATCAAAACACGACTGGTATCTAAAAATAACCGTGTATTTAAACATAACTGTGGAATCGGTATCTAAGCAAATGTGATATCTATGAACAATCGGGAAGCTGGTCTTCGTGCACTCCCAATACTCTAGATAATTCTGAACTGCACTGCTGGGGAAGGCCTACGCCAAGTAACCGTTGTAGGCAACATTGTATAGTCATTATATGTAGATAATTATATTATCAAAACACATGTATAAAGATAAGTGAGGTACCTAAACATAACTAAGGTATCAAAACATCACTGCGATTTTAAAAATAACCATGGTATTTAAAAATAACTGTGGAATCGGTATCTAAGCATAACTGTGATATCTATGAACAATTGCGAAGCTTGTCTTCATGCACTCGCAGCACTGTTGAGTAGGCGTTCGTCAAGTAACCTGGTATTTTTGTAGAATATATTGTATGGCCTTTATGTATATAATTGTGGTATCTAAACATAAGTGTTTTATCTAAACATAACTGTATATCTAAGCATAACTGCGATACATAGACATAATTGGTACCTAAACATATATGTTAGGTACCAATTATTTTGGTGATAATTAAGGATAACTGTAGTATATAAACATAACTGTGGTATCTAAACATAATAACATCAACAGTGTCGAAAAACCGCTGTTGTGTCTAAACACAATTGAGAAGCTCGTCTTCGTGCATTCGCTGCACTCCGAACAGTCTGGGCTATACTGCTGGATAAGGCTTATGCAAAGTAAGCATACATTGTTAAAGAAAATATGGTATGGTCTTGCTGTATGTAATTGTGGTATCTAAACACACAGTATGTAAAAATAACTAAGGGATCTAAACATAAGTCGGGTTTATAATAGTGGTATCTTACCCATAACTGTGGTATCTAAGCATAATTGTGGTATCTGAGAACAAATGAAATCCAAAGAATGTTAAGTAAATTTGCAAAAGAAAATTAATGAAATAGCTAGTTCGGGATTTTAAAAGTTTTAATTGCAACTAAATGCTGTGTTGGGCGATTTTTTTAAGGTGCATAAATCTCTTGCGGAAGGTGTTGTAGGTGACAGTTACTGCTAAAAATATAATTTTTTCGATAAGAATTGCGGAAAGTATTTAAGTAACAGGAAATTAGGCTATTTTAGTCTTTTAGAACTTCTTGTTTTTATCGAATAGGGTTGAAATGAAAAAAAAATCCTTTTCCACATGTCACTATTTTTCAGAAATAAACTCTATTTCGTTGGAAGATACAATTCTTATCTCTTACTATAATAGTTTCTCCTCAGGGCAACATCAAGTGCGAAAATGGTTCGTAAGAAAAAAATATATCTTTCACCCATTTTCATTGTTGACCGAGAGCTGGAATTCTGGGCAAAAAAAGTGCACATTTTCATCCATTTGTATGGGAAAGGAAATGGGTAGATAGGAAAATTCCCTCAGGGATTGAGAGAAAAGAAAAACTTGTGCAAAGAAAAAATGTATTTCTTCTGTTTTTTTCCTATGTGTGTGTTTTTAGAGTTGCATTAAATAACGTTAAACTATTTGTTCTTTAGATATTATCTTCGTAGCCATGCACCATTGCAAGTGTTAAAAATATAGCTTAATTTGATAGAGTTTCGAAACCATTATATTGGAATTAAAATCTGTTTATCGAAAGGTTATAAAAAGTATTTTATCACTAGCCGTCATCATCCACAAAAACCTGGAAAAAAATAGTCGTAGTATGAAAGTCATCCGAAATAAATGACAGAATTAGTAGTTGTTGATAGCTGCAAGTGCTCAATTTCATTTTAAAAAATAAAATAATCGTTGAAAACGTCAAAATTTGAGTGTCATTAAAATATTCGCATATAAATTCTTTAAAAAGTAATGACAATAAGGTGTTTATTAAAATGTGTAAGTAAGTATGTTTTAGTTTTGGGTAGTATTATAACGTAGCACATTAAGCCGATGAAATATGACCTTACAAAGAGTGTTAGAATAATGTCTTTTCAGTGTTTCGTCTTTTATGGGGTTAGACGAATGTCGTATTTTCAACGAACTTAATGAAAGTTGAAAAGGATTCGTTTTTTTTTACGAAGCGCAATAAACATGAAAATAACAAGTTTCTAGACGCAATAATTTGTAAGTCGATTTTTATGGTGCCAATAAACATACTGTTCAGTAAGTCGTTATATTTTTTTGAGATTTTGCTGCTCTACATATATATCAGTTGTACGATTTTCCCACGGTTGGTACTCAAAAGTCGGATTTTAATAGGCTTGATGCTTTTGGGAGTTGATTACACTCTCAGAAATGGGTGCTCAAATATGACGATCATTTTTGACTTAATGATGTCGTCAAAAAATGTCGCAATTAAACATGTGAAGATTTCTTACTGGAATTAGTCTTCACTTAGTTAACAAAACAACTTTTATTTCTTGCTACTTATACAATGTAGTTTCACACTATTTTAACACTTAAACCACGGGTTCACCAAGCATTAAAATCTTTACAATGATAAAAAGCAGCTTTTTCAAAACACAAATTTTCATGGAATGTCACTTTTTTCGAAAACAGAAAACTCAAATCTCCAAGGAGACCGTTAAGTCACGTGATATAAAATATTAAATGCTCGTGCAAAAATTAAAATTAAAGTGATCTCACGATCTCACATCACCGTTCGTCAAATTTAACGAAATTTGTTTCGTCAACTATTTGACGAAATGAGTTTCGTGATATAAATAGTTAAATTTTCTTATTTTTTTAAGAAATGAACCTCGTCAAAAAGTAGAAAATATTTCACAATATTTTAATTTCGATTGATACCATGATGTGAGGCGAACGTTCTGAAAACTCAGCTGTGGAGAGTTAGTTACTTCTTAACTTCTAGTTACTTCTTAACTTCTAGTTACTTCTTAACTTCTAGTTACTTCTTAACTTCTAGTTACTTCTTAACTTCTAGTTACTTCTTAACTTCTAGTTACTTCTTAACTTCTAGTTACTTCTTAACTTCTAGTTACTTATTAGCTTCATTACGTTTATATGTATTTTTAAGCATGTATCTTAGGCATTTTCGAAATTTATTGGAAAACCTGAACAAAATTCGCAAAAATGATATTATATTTCATTATTTAAAAAATCATGTTGATTTCTTGCTGATTTGAAGTTAAAATTGTGAACTTGACTACTTGACAAGCAAATATTGGGAAATAATTTCGTTGAATATTATTGCGGAGTTATTATTAATTCCATTATTGCGAAATTATCATAGTGTATAAATCGTCATACGTCACGTAAACTCGTTGGGAAAGAATTCTCAAAAGTGACGAAATTCGCTTTGACGATTTAAGAATCCTCAAAAATAAGATTTTTATTTCTGAAAATGTGATACCAGTTATGCCTATTAAAAAACCGATTTGGTTGAATGACGGATTATGTATCATAAAACTAACGTCCTATTTCATTTCAAACCAGTGAATTATGTTTGATTTGTTGTATAGTTACTTTAATTAGAGCTCTGAGCTATGCATTTGTTTTTGCTTCAACTGCATTTTAATTGTGTATAGGTTGCACGGTTCGTACGAAGCACTCAAATACGCTTCCTCACAAGATGGCCTCGCAGACTTGATGGGCGGAATCATTGAAAATTTCAATATCAGACAAGATCCTACATCTTGTTTGAAAGTTCTTGGAAGATTACTTAAAACCACTTCTATCACCACCAGTATAGTACAGCAGCAGACAAAGGTAATCGATAACTTATTTTTTTAACTGGGATGGCTTAAAAATTAGTTTTTTTTAAACATTATTTAAATTTTTTACAAAAATTAAAAATATTAACAAAAATATTCTAGTTCTAAACGCATCTAATTTCTTGTCATATGTCGCTTAGCTCATTGCTTCTAAGCTTTAAAAGTGTCAATTTTAGCTTCCACACTACGATTATAAATTTATAACATAAAAAGCAAGTAAAAAGTAAAATAAGCTTTTAAAAAGGCTCTATACGTCTGTCTGCCACCTACGATACGAAATGTTTTACTTTTTTTTTTAAAAGTGTGAGCAGTATATTATATTTATTCTTCAGAATATAAATACATTTAACAAACGATAATTAATGTTATTGAATTTTCAATAAAATTAGTTTGTTTATTGTTGACGTTTAAAAGAGTTTAATATAGAATTAAATGCTGTGTTTTGCGCTTTTTTAGACGCATGAATTTCGTCTGAAAGCAGTTCTAAGTGACAGTTTCTGTTACAAACCTCCATGTTTTCTTTTAGCCTGTTTAATAACTTAGCTGAAAGGTTTTTTTCAAAACCGTATTAAAAAGTCATATGTGTCAATATTGTTTTTAGGCTAGGAATCTACCTGAGAAATTGGCCAACGGAATTCTATTAGGAACAAATTATAGAATAATGTGTATTGACAAGGTAAGCAAAAAGTAGCATAAGTTTATTAAGGATTTAAAAAAAAAAGAATTTTAATTTCAAGCACATAACGGGTATAGGATATTTAAATGTTTAGTTTATATGTTTTGATAACCATAAAATAAGTTGGCTAAGTGAAGGTTTAATAACTAATTCTACTAAATAGCTCATTATGTTAAATTACCAATTAATTACCATTAATTTAATTTACCAAATAATTATCATTTTAATTTATCATTGTATAGATACAAATTTACCTCGTTTCCTCGTGTCTAATGTAACGTTTTTTTGTTGTTGGTAGAGACACATAATTACCAAAATATTAATTCACAAATGAATTAAACATTTGATAGATAATAATTTACCTCATTTTCTTGTTTGTAAAAAATGCAATTTTTTTTTGTAGGTAGAAACACATAATGGTGATCAAATTCAACTTGTGAAATTGAGAAGCCCGCTCCCAACTTTATCAGAATATGTTGGATCATGGGCCAAAGAGTAAGTTAAAGTTTTGTTACGGCGAATTCGTATGCTTTAAAAAAAAAACCCTCTGAACGTTAGACCAAGCTTTTTAATCATTTAATGCACTTCATTTGTCTTTTAAATGATTTGATAATTTTTTTTTATGTTGAATGTCTTCTTTGGTTGTATCGCCCGAGTCCGCATTTCATCTCTGCCAGTGTTCGAAATTGAATACAGAAATTTAGAAGCAATCTGTGCTTCTATCGTTAAAAAAACTAGGAGCAAATGCACATTACTTAAGAGCACTTGAAAAAAAAAGAAAAATACTTGAAAATAATTCTTCACAAACCTAAGTGCCTAATGGGGCTATTTTAAGATCGCAGGTTGCATTTTAATAGAATTCACTTAATTTTGCAATCCGGAGTTTCTGGATATTATGTAATTTCAAGGGTTGATGGGATCGTTGGAAACCACAATAAAAAAAGTTGGCATTGATTATTTAAAAAAAAATAGTCGGGACAACTGCGACTAAATTTATTTTGCTGTCACAAAATTAAAAATAATTACGTCGCATTTTGCTACTAGTTAATGTTAATTTCGAACCCTGGTCTCAGCGCAAGGCCACTAAATTTAAAAACATAGTGCCAACGTGCTTCGTGGCTTTTTCTTCATTTTATTTTTGCGTACTCATTTTTTAAATTTGTTTTTATTAAATGGTTAAGTTGAAATATTAATCTTCATTTACAATGTCGCAACACAATTCTCATATTTTTCAACAAGCTACATTGGAGTCTTAAGTAATGGTTTCCTAAGATAACGGTACCGTCACCGTAAATCTACGCGTGACGTCACAGATTCGCTCCGCTACAATTACGATCGTAATGTTTACGGAATGTTGGATTATGAAAATTTAGCTCTGCTAATACTGATGGAGGATGAGGAATCGGATTTAGAAAGTAGCCGGCAGAGGGAAAGTGAAATTTTCAAACATAGGACAACTGAAGGGGCTTTCCATATACTCATACGTCGGCATCTACGAACAAAGATAATTTGTTTTAAATTATGTGCGCGAAGATTTAGTTTCGAAGCCCTACAATCGCCACAAGAATCCTATAGCCCCAGAAGAGAAAGGCCGACTGAAAAGCGCTCTTTTCGAACATTTTTCCCTCGCAAAAGTAGCCGTTACGTGTCCGAAAAACGTGTGAAGAAGAGTCGGAAAAGCAAGAACGTCCGTGACGATGGTACAGATCCGTTACGGTTACGATTAACGTGTTGTTAGGAAACCATCGCCATACATTTGTACGTAAAAGGTTTCTGTGACGTCATACGTAACCGTTACGAATCTGGCGGATGACGGCACCGTAATCTTAGGAAACCATTACTTTAACCGACGAGCTAAACTTTCTATAAAGAAGTTTAACTTTCAAAATTTTAAAGATATCTTTTTATTGATACTCAAATTTTTTCACCTGGAAATGATTTTGAGATAATTTCTTCAAAAATAATTCGAATTCTTATGTTCAAAACAAATATGGGAAGAAGGAATAATAGTAATATTTATAAAGAGAAATTTTGGATTCCCAAAATTAAATTTTTCATGCAATTCAAAAACTGGAAGGTTATTGTATAGAGAAACATATGCAATTCAGAAAAAAAAAATCTATTCGTTTGGGGATGATTTGTAATCGAGTTATTACTGCAGCAAGTTTGAAAATTGCAGTTTTGAGAAAAACGCTTTTAAAGATAAAATGATTGATATCATTGCTCTAAATTACTTTTTTTAAAACTTAAAACCTAATTAGTTTGAATGAAAAGCAAATAATAATCACGGATTGCTGAATAATAGACGATGATGGCAGAACCTATTTTATTAAATCAATGACTACTCTTTAGAAGGCTGTAGTTTATAAACTACTTAAGATACGCATGGGAAATTTCAGCATGTCATTTTCTTAAAGATATCGACTATCGAAACATGAAAAAAGCGAAAAGTTTTTTTTTAAAGTTTACCATCAGGCGTGCCCTTAAATTAATACGCTTCGTTAGATATTTCCCGCCTGTATTGTAGAAGTTATGTAACATATTCTTTGTTCAGGTTGTATATTTAGCAAGTAAAATTATACGAGAATTAACTTAACAGTAGTTTTTTTTTTGGGTTAGTACACATTTCAAGGTGTGGATCGATTCCCCATAGCTCATAGATTAAATCTCTGTGTACCTTTATACCCCGTCTGTGACAAAGTCGGGTCTGGAACATGAATTCCTACAGCCGAAATCCTACAGGCCGTCAGCAAAAATGCTAAAATATAAATGCATTGTTTTTTTCTTAATTATTTGACGTACTCATTTTTTGATTTGTTTTGATTAAATGGTTAATGTGAAAGTAACTTCATTTCAAGATGTCCCTCAGGTCCCTTATTTTAAACAGCTTACGTAGGAGTCTTAGATAGTTTCCTAAGATACGTACCGTACTTTCGAATCTTCGGTACACATCGAAATTCGCTCAAGGAAAATTAAATCGCTAGTAACAGAACTTGGATCTGCAAAATTTGGCCAATATGAAATGGTGGATCTCAGTTTAGAAGTCACGCGGCCAGTGAAAGGAAATTTCAAACTAGGACACTTAGGCGCTTCCATATGTTCGGCATCTACGATGCCAATATTGCAATAGTGCGGAAGATTAGTTCGAATCCTAAATTGGCCACAGAATCCTGCCCAGATAAAACAACTAAATGGCCTTGTTCGAACCATTTTCTGCCAAACGTTCTTCTTGAAATCGTGAAAACGTGGATAGCGAACTCCGTGAGATTCAGTCCGACTTAGATTACTATTAGGAATCATCGCCATACATTTCTACTAAATTTTGACTATAGAAACGTTTACAATCTGCGGATGAGGCACCGAATCTAACCATTAATTTAACACGAGCTATTTCTAACAAGTACTTTCAAATTTAAGATCATCTTTTGTGTTACCCAATTTTTTCATCTGGAATGACATTTGGTTTATTCCCTCAAAATAATTCGAATCACTTAGTTGCATCGAAATCATGGGACTAGGAATAGAGCGAATTTGTCTCAGCAAATGGATCCGCGAATTAAATTTTTATGTAATTTAAAAACTGGAATTTCAAATAAGAGAAAATAAATTCAATCCACTTTAAAAATTTTGTTAGGAAATTTTTTAAATCAGATTAATTCGCAGCAAAGAAAACTGCAGTTTGGCAAAAAACTTTTTAAGATTAAAATGATTCATCTTGCTCTTTATGTATCACTTTAAAACTTAACCAATTTATTTTTAATTTGGATGCTTTGAAAAGGGATGCGTGAAATAAATGAATATCTGAATAGATAGCTATTTTTTAATATGACTCCCTAATAACGGCTGATTTTAAAACTACTTAAGTACAGGGAAATTTTATTGGCCATTTGTCCTGATATCGCCATAACGAAAATATGGCCAATTTTTTAAAAAGTGTTACCATGCAAGTGAAGCCTTATTTATGCCCATTCTGCTGTTATTTTCCCGCTGATTAGAAGTTAGATACTAATTTTTTTCCAGATTGTATTTTAAGTAAAATTTTACGAGATTTTTAACTTTAAACGCAGTTGTTTTTTTTAGTCGACACATTTTAAACTTACATATGCCCTATTCAGATTTAAATTTTGTAATATACCAAACGTGCAAGGGGTATGGAACATGAATCCACAGCCAAATCTGCCTGGCTGCACAAATGTTATAATGCAAAAAATTTGTATATAAATGCTCTAATAAGTATAACGACAATGTATATTGCTTTGTATGGAGTGACCCAACGGAATCGGCACTGTCAGCATTTTTCCCCTGAAAGCACTTGTGCCCCATTGCGCTCCCTGTATGTTTCTGGTTTCTTATTTGTGAATGAGTATCACTATTGCCTCGTTAATTTTCGGCAATCGTTCTGGTGCACATTCAGAAATTTTAGAAAAAGGAAAAATAAAACTTTATTTGTTGTATTCGGAGATATCCTAAATACTGTCGTGTGTTGTCATGCAATAGGTGGTGCTGCCATCTACTATCATTATTTTAAAGCTAAAATGAACCCGAGGTATATTTAAACTTCAAAATAATATTTCCTTTCTTAACACTTATAAAACGCCATTTTGGTAAACCATGACAACTCGGCTACGCTGAAATTATGACAAGTGCATTTTTTTAAAAAGTGTTTCTGTAACATTCATTTTAATATTCTTGACACGAAACATACGTATTTTAATACCCGTCTATTTTTTTTAGTACCGGTAAATATTACCACCCCGAGGTAATTATTAACACAAACGACTGTATTAAATATGATATTTCTAATTTTTAGTTTGATTATTACTTAAATTTTCAGTTCAAGAAGTCAGTGAATGTCGCGACAAGAATTAAAAACTACCTTCCGATATCACATTGATAGCTGTGATTAAGTAGAGTTGTTATCTTTTTGCATACTTTCTGTTCCTTCAAGCCCGGCTAGCTCAGTCGGTAGAGCACGAGACTCTTAATCTCGGGGTCGTGGGTTCGAGCCCCACGTTGGGCGCTTATATTTTACACATTAAATAACTTGGTGTGTATTGTTCAAGGTGTATTGCTTTATTTCTAGCTAACGTTTTGGAAGAGCTGATTATAAAACAGTGGTTTTCGAGAACATTGGTCGTCGTCAGACTGTCTGAAACCACTCTATGAACTCGAGCTAATAAAAAAGCTAGACGGACTTCAAATTTGGTGAAAAAATCCTGGTACCTGCTGTCGGAACGAAAAGATTCACAGACTTGATTTAAAAATTTGATTTGAAAGTTCTAAAGACCCGTCGGACGTCATAATAAGGTTTTACAAGAGAATTCGAATCTTATTTTTAAATTGAATGCATTAAAAATGACTTCTCTAAGAACTTTAAGAAATGTTATGTTTCAGGAAAATCTTTTTTCGTAACTTATATTTTAGAGAACACAATTTTTCTAAAAGAAATGGTTTCAAGTAATACAAAAAAGTACTAAACCAACGGTTTGTTGCGAAAAAATTGCAGAGCAGTTGGTATCGAATGGAATGGCTTAGATTTTAAGAGTTGCAGTCTGCGTTTGGCCAATTTCTAACCGAAAAGTCTTAATTTTTTGCTGCAGTGATTGAGGAAAGTTCAACATTTTTTAGATTTCCGATTTTGTGTTGTATTTTTGAAGAAAGACTTGGTCTAAAATCATATTTTCAAACTAAATTCAGGAAAATTTATTTACCAAGTTATAAAGTAAACAAAAACGTCAAAAATGACGTAATCACAAACGGTTGTCCAGGCTCCACGTCATTGCTTTTGTCACGCGAGCATATCGCTCTTTGTCTCTACGCTGAAGAAATAATAAATTTTAAATTGGAGACTTGAAAACTTTTTAAACTGCAAATTCTTAGCCGGCAGGTAAAGGCCACAGGTCTACTTGGGCTTTTGCTACGTCATCAGATGTTCATCGTTTTTCGCGGACTTTTGAGATCGCTGACGTTGAGTCACTGCAATTAAATAAATATTGCGCATTCAACATTCTGATTATATTAAAAAAATACTTAACTTTCTCATTGTAATCATTGAATGCTATAAAATTTTATAATATTAAATAATAAGCAATGTTAAATATTAAAAACTAATCAATAACTAACACCATAAAACTGACCTTGTTTTGTTGAAAAATAGTAGAACTTTATTAAAAAAAAACCCGATCATTATTGAATTTTCCCTTCACGTATATTTATTATTGTACTACATGACGAATTATGGATAATTTTTTTAGCAGTTCCTCAGAATGGGAGAAAGTTTTGTCTGAAGATGTCGAGAGGCTAAATTATCGAAGTTTAAACGAAGGCGAATTTTGGTAAGAATTTTTTTCTGTATTGTATTTATCTTTAGTTTGACAATTAAAAATCTTCCCATCCAAAAATAGATTGGGTAACTGGAAGGATCACGCCTATTGTGAAGGTCACAGTTGCGACAAACGTTGTCTTATAACCACCCTTAAACAAACCATTTTGTAATTAATTTTTCCTAATTGGAACATCCACGTCCATGGTCACGTCAGATTACGAAAAGATTTAATTCTTCTTCGGAACAGCCGTCAATCCGAACTGGACGGACTCTGTCTGTGACGTTACGGACAGCTTCTCCGGCCTTAAGGGTTGAGTCGGTCGTGAGCTCGACATTCCATACCCCGTTATAGATAAAACCCATCAGACAACAAATCAAGCAGTAGAATATCAACAAAATGTTTGGACTAGGTTACACCCATCCAAACTTTTAGACATCCCAGCTCACTAATGATTACAATATTGCACGTTCTAGAGTTCGTCCATCGTAAATTTTGCGTCAACGACGTACATCGGATGGGTTTCTAATCTCAGAGTCATTGGATAAGTGAGGAACGATCATCGCGTTAATGTCACCGTTTGGAGTGTCCGACAGTTTAAGTGAGAAAACATATGCTAAGCGGGGCTTGTGATTTCTGACAGTTTTCTGGTTGGAGACAGCGGGGCACGGGCTTTTACAAGGGATGGATGCGTTCAAGGGCTTGTTTAACAGTGTTAATACATAATACGGGAGAAAAATATAGGTTATCTAAGTTCGGGAATTATATGGGATAGATTAGTGGGATGAAAGTTAGTAAGGTGGATAATGTTGTTAGGACGATGCTTCCTTTTAACTCCTGTGTGAGTAAAGCCCTAGTGCCAATAAGTAACTGTGTATTGCTTATTTTTTTTACCAGGGATTGGAAAGTTATTTTTAAAAAGTAACTCTGTTACTAAATTAAAAAGCAACTCTGTTACAGTCATACAGTTACTTTAATATGAAAAGTAATTATTTACAGTTACTTAATACGAAAAGCAACTAATCACAGTTACTTTTAGAAATTTCAAGTTGTAAGAAAAATTTTAAATTAGCCATCTTACACTTTTTCAAAGAGAACCAAGACTAAAGAAATAGGGACAATTGGAAAAGTGAAGAACGAAAATTGAACGTTGTTAAAAGTTGCATTCTAAATAATTAAATTTAAGCCGAATGCCGAACTGAGTCGAAAATATCCGTGAAGAACGATGTGAGAAGTAACGGAAAAGTAACAAAGTTTTTCGTTACCGCTAAAAGTAACTAAGTTACAGTTACTTTCTGAAAAAATTAACTGCGTCACTAGGCGTTACCTAAAAAATGTGCTGTTGTTGTTGTTGTTACTAAACCTTCATGACCTACAACAGCTAGATCTGGTGCATGAGTCCATGCATTCTAGCAAAGTCAATAACAAGAAGTGGAGATGATTTAAGGTCTTCGAAACCTAGACCCAGGCAGTCTAGGATATTGCTCCGGAGAGGCTGGCATTAGATGACACTTGTTGTAGATTGGAAAAGTTTTGCAGTCGGAGCTAAAAGTCATTCCTTTAAGATGGTACATATACAAGTAACCGAGTTACTCCAATCCCTAATTTTTATATGCAGGATGCCGTACCACGACTTCGTGAAGACGTTCACCTGCGTGGAGGCGGTGCACCTTGACTCTGAGACGAGCAAAGACGAGCCCACCCTCCGGTCGAAGGCCCCTTGGCACATGAGGGTGTGGCACTCCCAGTGGCAGAGGGGAGTCAGCGCGGGGGGATGCAGGAACAACCTCGGTGAGTGCCATGATTCTAACAAGCAGTTTCTGAAAATAACCGACGAGTGTCGACGCGAAGCGTCCTTACTACTTCATCGAAATCTTCCCGAAAAGGAGTTAATTTTGACTTTGAATAATGCTGATGGACAAAATCATCGCTAAAAGAAAACATAAACGCCCAACGTGGGGCTCTAACTCACAACCCCGAGATTAAGAGTCTCGTGCTCTACCGACTGAGCTAGCGGTGCTTAAACAAGCAGTTTTAAACTGAAGTCAGCTTTTATTCAGAGCAAACTATCAAAGTAAAATATCAAATTAAGATCAGTGCTAAAAGTGTGGGTAGACGCGGGGGTCTCCCCACTTTTCAAGAAAATGGCCATGCATTCCCTCACTTCTAATGCTACTGAAATCCATCTCCATACACTTTTTATGAGGTTATTTAGCTGCTTCCCACTTTTAAGGTAGCTCCCTACCTTGAGGGTTCTAATTTTTTAATATTTTAAAATTAACTAATTTTTTTAGTGGTAATGATGAACAATAATGTTAAATGGAATATTTTACCAAAACAAATTAAATTAAAATTTTATTTTTTTAAATTAAATTGGAGATTTTGAAGAAATTTGCCTTAAATATAAGCCTTACGCAAAACGTCATAAGAAAATAATTCATTTGTTACCTAAATATTTGGCAGAGTCATTCATTTGACCTTCTTACATGTTTTGAAATGAGATTTAAGCAAAACTCCTAATATTTTAGGAATTACATGGTATCAAAGCCATGTTTATAGAAATTTTTCCAAAATCAAGGAAATTTTAATATTAAAAAGTCTATAAAATAAATTCTATCAATTATTTTACTTGGATCTCATTTCAAAACACACATGAAACACACATGACGCTCACTTGCAACCAAAATTTGGGCATCCCCTATCTTTTTTCTCCACTCTTCTACCACTGATCCAGATAACATTCTCAGCTCAAGTGTCTTTATAAGGTGGCTGGCAGCGGTTAAGTCATTTGTGTAATTTACACATACAGTTTGTTTCTTGGGCCTCCACAGTGAGAGCACTGCCTTTTGCTAAAAGTCCCTCAATATCAAAGATTCACACGAGAGAAATCATAGTTTTAGCGTGTTGGCGAATACGTTTTCTCTTAATGCACTGGTTTGGGGCACCCAGTGGGTAAGGCACTGGCCTTGCGTGCGAAAGCTCCCAGGTTCACTAATAAATAGCTACCTATAAAGGGTTTGCATAATCAATAAGTCCGATGAGGCGTCGTATACACCGCGTAGAAGGAGTGTACGTTAAACAAAATTACAGTTGGAAATATCTAGGAATTTGTGTATAAATTCGCCAAACCAATCACTTGGCTGAAAAGGTAATAAGTCTTTTGATTATTTTTCAGACTCTTTCCACATCAATCCTCAGTTTCAAGTCGTACTGCCCGAAGACGAAGAAGTGGTCATTTCTCTAAGTCAACACAGCATTTTGGAACCAAAAGTCATTGGATTCGCCGTGTTCCCTGTAAGGCTTTACAAAAAAATGTATAATTCAGATATCTGATTTTTATAAAATAATTTCATTTTAATATTAGCATTTTTGCATGATTTTCTCATGTTTTGGTGATTTTTCAGATGTGCAAAACTCTTTCAACCGAAATTATGGACAAATCTTTCTTCAAAAAGACGAAGTCCATCTATAGTTCAGCATATAGCAATAGTAGACAGGTCATTATCCTTTTTCTTAATTTTGTCGATTGAATTATATAGAATGTTATTGTTCGTAAAACAAATATGGTACTTTTCCCATTTCGTGGGCGTTAGCGATTAAATCGCAAAAATGTACAGCCGGCGTTAAAGGAATGATTCCAATGGTAATCTTAAATGGACATATCCGATCAAAATTCCGATATGTGAGTGAGAATGGATGTGTGAAAGGGACCTTCCTGTAAAACGGATATGTCATGCTGACGAGCAAAAGTCGGACTTCCTCCTTTGTGGCGCTCATAAACGAAGCCGCCACTTCGCTAAAATCGGTAGTCTCTACTCCGGCTCGTTAACCGAGTGCATTAGAAACAACATGGACATATAACTGTGTATACTTTGTTTTGGTCCCATAAAATTCAGTTTGTTTTCAAAGATTCCGTTTGGTGAGATTTAATTAAGTCAGGTGTCTTATCAATGCTGGCGATCATGTCGTTTCCTTCAAGGACAGAGAAACGAATAAATGTATATCTTTTTGAAACTCGGATTTCAATTGAAACCGACTTTAGTTTCATTCAGTTTGTTTAATGCGTTACGATTTATTTCTATCTATTAATTGCCTAATATGAAACATAAGGTAATGAAAGTATTGCGATAGGGTTGAAAATCCGAAACGGATATTTTGTGTTAGTAGTTTTTGATCATTGGTCCGTCAATCTGTCTGAAACCACTCCCTACACATTCAACTTCAAGGACTGTTGTAGACTTCAAATTGGCACAATAAGGGTTTCGCGAAAATTGCGTATGCGCAAATAGTAGATGCCATAGAACTTTTTTGTTCTAAAGATATTGCGGAGTAACGAAAAAAGATGACGATTTCAAGTTTTATGTCGTATATCTGTCTCGATTTTTAATTTTTCAACGATATTTTACATAATAACATTGATTGCCCGTCATTAATATATTTACTGAATTTTTATGCTCCTAAACAAATCCGAAATAAAATTTCTTAAGTAAAAACCCATATTAAAAATATATCTTAATAACCAATCCATTTCTCCGTTCATTGACCTAGTTAATAATTTGTCCTCTCATACCGATATTTTTTTTAAGACTTTTCCTAAGCTAAAATGTGAAATTATTTCCTTATTTGTGTAATTGTATTTGATTGTATGATGTTCTGTGTGTTGGTGGGGCTGGGGAGCCCCACCTACAGACGTTCGCCTTGCGTGCGGAAGGTTCCAGGTTCGGGTTCGGGCATCGTCAAAATAACTGCCGACCTATAAACGGCCCGTGCAGCCAAAGATGTAGAGGGAATGCACGTTAAATATGCTCCCAACGCTGCGTACGATGTCGCCCTTAATTGTTGCTTTGGGTGCCTACTCAGGTGTCGGCTCTTCACTCAAACTGTGGTTCTAAATTACGACGCCCGTCGCCAATAGCCCTCGTGTAGCTCTAGTGCGACGATAATTAAAAACCTACCTACCTATCTTTGTGTTAGTGCTTCTATTCCTGTCATGTGCATGGATATTTTTCTGTATAACAGTGAAAATAAATAATATTCGGCTCATGAGTTTTAAAACATGTTTTATTAGGTGTCCGGGAGAGTACATTTCGACCAAGGAAACTACCTCATTGTTCCTACAACATTTGAGTCAGCAGAAGAAGCCAATTTCACGATTAGAGTGATCTCTAATAAGCCAATCAAGCTAAAGTAAGTCTCAGATTAAAAAAAATATATCAGGTTTAGAATGTACAGGTAGCACTCGTATATGAAGAGCTTAGTGTGGCTTTAGTGACAAAAATGTGAAAACGAGAAAATGAGCGTTGTAGTTTTTCGTTCCCACTTAAATACGTTAAAAACGACACTTGCAAAAGATATATACTGTACTTTAAGTTAATAAAAAGGAAGTATCTTGTTATCTTTAAAAGAGGAAATAACATATTCATTGACACAAAAATCCAATTAAAAAAAATGTCACTTAGCACGGTCTTCTACTAAGCTCTTCGTGCTTTGAATTCTCGTGTTTTTTTAATTGTTTCATGATATTTACATTGACAGGGACTTTGTAGTACATTTTGATGTATTGTCAGGTTAGTATAAGTGTTAAAAATTTCGTAGTTGGTTTCACCAAAAAATAGTCCCTGATAGCTTCAACGTTTGTGTGGTGAAACGTTTTTCTATTTGTCGGTTTCTGATTTTGTTTTGGTTCGTTTTCGAAACCAAAACTTGAAAAATGGTTCAACCGAATTTCAAAAATATGGTGAAACATTTTACCACACGGTCGTTGCGGCTACTAGGAGCCATTTTTTGGTGAAATCTAGCTCTATTTTTTTAAGTGTTGGATGTGTTTTTTTTGTTCTTTTTGTACTTAATATAACTCAAATAATTTTTTAAAATTCCATTCTACCTAAAAAAAATTTCATATATCTCTTATTACTTAAGTAGTTTTTATTTTCAGATTACTTGATTCTGTTCCAGCTGTTCTTAAACCAGCTATAATAAAGGTAAAAACTAAATTGTTTCAACCTACATTACTTTCATTTTTTTCACTTCCTAAATGACTATAATAAAGCCATACATTTTTCTAATTTATGGCTTATACAATTGCTGCAAAGATTTTTTAAAATTTATATCAATATCATTTTAGGCGTCTACTACCATCGAGACAAAAATAAATTCATATGAAGGGATATTCTTACAGCTTTCAGATGAGGTACAAGAAAAATAATTCATATTAAAATATATATTGCTGTTAGGCTATGTCCTCACTACGACATCAAACGCCACAAAGGCAACAAAAGCAACAAAATTTGGCGACCACCAAGGGCGCCAAGCGATGCAATAGCATGGGGGCTGACTCTGCCAAATTTTGTTGCATTTGTTGCCTTTGTGGCATTTGTGGCGTAGTCAGGACATAGCCTTATGTTTACGAATTTCACTGAAACAATTTTGTTTTATACATTTAGCACAAGACTTTAAATGCTTTCGAATTGCAAGACGTTCTAGAAGTTTGTTTGCCAAATGGTGAGATTTTTTTTTCGATTTTAAAAACTGCTTCCAATATTTTATAATGTATCTTTTTCTAAAATAGGCATACAGCTATATCTCTGCAAACTACTTATTGAATTGGTTTAGTAGAAAAAAAGTTCTACAGCAAAATACACTACTTTGTCTTTCCTTTATTTAATTAAAAAAAAAAGTTGGTAAATTTTTGTTTTGAAACTTAAATCTCTAAAACTTTGGCATTTTTTAAAAAAAAAATCGTCATTGGTGTTATAGTTTTTGGGTATCTGAGGTAAATAAGAAATATGTTTTAGAATTGTTAAATTCGATATGGTTTGAACTTTGAATTGATAAATATATACGAAAAAAATTTGTCTACTTGCTAGTGTATTTTGATGATTACAGATTACGTCAAAAGCTGTGCTACGCTGGAAGTTTGTCGTCAAGTGGTTTTAGCTCTTGATGTATCCTTTTTTAATATCTTTATTTTTATTTATTTTCTAATCAAGTTCATTGCCCTCTTTTTTTCTGCCTTTTTGCTCATTTTGTTTAATAATCTTTCGTTGGCAAAGAGTATAGTAATATTTAACAAATTTAAAGGAAAAATACTATCCGGTTATTTAGCAATTAATAAAATTTAAATATATAATTGCTATCGGTCTATAATTAAAAAAATAATAATTAAACTTAATCAGATGACATTTTCCCCCTAAAATAGTTTTTTTGTCATTAGTATTTTAGAAATCAGGTGAAAAAATTAAGAAATTGTAAAGAAACACTTTGTTAGTTATTGTGTTTTTAAAACTTATGCAATACTGTATGTATATGGTGTATGAATAATGAGTAACGCATATATTGAACATTGCTTATTATCTTAACTATTATAAGACTACCGGGAATGGTCGCTTGAAATTTTCAGATTATAAAAATCTGATGTGCAGTTTGAAACATTGGCAGGTAAGTTTTTTTACTACATTTTTAAAGCTTTATAAAAAAAGCAACCGATAAAGGTTTTATGTCAAAACCAATTTTATTTGTCGAATTTTTATTCTTTTAAGAACATCCTAGATTCCAGTTACAAAGTAATTTTTAAGTATTGAATTAAAGGATAAGTTTTGAACATAAATCCTATAGTATTTAATTTAATGGTTATTCTAAATTTGTCTTGTGGACAATTAAAAAGAAAATCTCTATTTTGATACTATGCAACATAAAATACAATATTGGTAAACATACAATTTTTTTTAATAAAATACAAGTTTATCGTGCTTTCCTTTTTATTTTAAGACAATTTTATCAATGTAATTTGGATTTGCACTGAGACTTAATCGGTGACTTATATAATATAAATGTTATTTAAAAAATTGGAAACGTAGTACACTGTTAAAAATTTGGTGCTAGGTTTCACCATGATATTGGTTGGTTTCACCATGATATTGGTTCCTAGTAGCTGCAACGGCTGAATGGTGAAATGTTTCACCTTTTTTTTCGGTGTTTGGTTGAACCATTTTTCTGGATTTGGAAACAAAAACCTGAGAAATGGTTCAACCGAATACCAAAAATAGGGTGGAACGTTTCACCATTCAGCCGTTGCAGCTACTAGGAACCAATATCATGGTGAAACCAAGCACAAAATTTTTAACAGTGTAGTTTCGGAAAATATGTCAAGGACTTTCTATTTACTTTCTATTTACTTTCTAATTATAGATATTTCGATTTCTATAAGTTAGCTGACCGAATTTTTCTGCGAGGGGCCAATAAGGGTTAAGGAAAGTTTTTCGAGCTTATTGCTAGGTCAAGATAAAAGTGAAATAGTGCTTAAAGCTACAATTAGTGTTCACTTCTTTTTGGAGTATACCCTGAATCCAGTTTATTTTGAAGATAACGGTTCTATTTATGGTTTTATTTCAAAAACAAAACACTCCACCAATAAGTTACGATTTTATAGATAATATAAAATAACCCAATTATTCTATTTTAGATATTGGCCATTTGTATAATATATTATAAAAGAATATCTCCAATGAGTAAATATTTTTTATATTTTCCATTTCGCACGCGCAAATCTCCCCAAACAGATTCTTTAGCGACAAACAAAATATTCTGGCGACAATAGTTTACACAGTTAAATGACCACAGCATAAACAGCTAACATTACCATCGGAAATTTTCCGTTTGGCAGTGGTTGTGTATTTTGGGGACTTTATCACTTGTGCCCACAAAATGGAAATGCGCCAATAATTCACACATTAGTTACTTTTCAAATGAATACAAAATTATCAATAATAAATTGATTGATAAAAATTAAATTAGATAATATTGACAGTTTGGAGGACCTCTTGTGATTTTGTCGTTTGCTTATCTTGAATAAAATCTTTCAGAATTTACAAAAAATAGAATAGTGAATTCCTTCTGAGATACTGTTCCACTTTGTATTTATAGATAACTTTTGAGTTTTATAAGAAGTAAATCTAGTTAATTTTTATAGTTATGTATAATACAATAATCGCTCTATAAAATATTTTGGCGATATTTTAGGTAATTTTTCGAACCCATACCAAAGGAACGGCGGGTGTTCTTCGAGCAGAAAAGCTAAGAGATGCTTTGCTTGACATTGGTACGATGAACAAGAATTTATAATTTTTTATATTTTAAGATTTATGAACCATTAAATATCTCCGAAACACTTTGTATTTAAATTAAATTAGTAAAGATTTCGTTTATTCCTGCAAAAAATAAAAATTAAATTAAATTTTAGGCAAAATTCAAACGATAATTGTTGCGTCTTAAAATCAATTGCAGTTAGTATTGATGGTTTTAGTTCTTTATAAATATTTTATTAATAAAATGTTTTATTTAAAAATATTTTAGTTTCTACAAGTTATCATTTGTTGTAAAAGTTTTAACGCAAGTTATTTTTTTTATCTGGCCTAGTTTTGGCTTTGTAAAATGGGTTAATAATCTAGCTACAGTTTTACCACTGCATGAACATTTTGTTTTAGTTAGCTATCGACTTAGGAGATAAGAAGTGTCTATTTCTTACGTTTGTTACGTTCCCTAAAGTTTTATTTATGTTTTAATTTAGAAATTGATCTTTATATCAGGTTGATTATCAAAACTTTGATCACTTTTAATCACAAGTTTTTTTAAAAAAATACTTTCAGGCTTTCAAGTCAACACCGAAACGCTTTCCTTGCTTGCTTTTCGGTATATGAGAAAAGATGGAACTTTACGGTTCGGGGATTTTGCCTCTTGTATATTGCACCTTTCGACGGCGTTTAGTAAGTGAAAAATTAATTTTGTCCTCCAATGCCAACCTTTAGTGTACCAAAAATTAACTTTCAATTAGAAATTAGTTACGTTGTGTTTTTTTGTAGATCCTAAATTTATAAGCGATTCACAAATTTATAATGTTCTTATGAAATATAGAAATCGGAGTATTTTTTTGTGGTCAATGTTACTTTATCAGGTATTGGTGTACTTAATTAAAAAAATATAATTAAATATTTTAAAAAGAAATATTGCAAATAATCTTTTAAAAAATTATATTTATTATTAATTTTTGGAATAGTTATAAGTTGCTAATAGTTTTGTTTGTTATTTATTCGTTTAGTTCGTTTGTTTATTATATTGTTAATTTTTCCATGAAATTTTTTCACTATTTTTAGAAGCATTTGAAAAAAGAGATCCTTTGCAAAATGGATATGTTAAAATTACGCTGAAAGAGGTAATTACATAGCTTTCCCTTATTACCTAACAATTTACTTATTATGCTAAAATAATCCAAAAGTAAATAACTACTCTACTTTGAATATTTGAATGCATTTGCAATGGAAAAAAACGGAATAATATGAGATGTAGTTAGGTTTCTTATTTACGTGGGGCATTAGTAAAATATCGATTGGAATGAACTCAAATGTTACATGGACGTTAAGATATTTGAAAACAGGTCTCTACGTTTTCAGCTGGACATCTAAGAAAAAAATGGGTATGGGAAAAAATATTTTGCAACTAAAGAAAGTTTAAAAAGACTATAAATTCTTTCAAAGAAGGATGTGATAAAAATATAATGCTAAATGAAACGAGAACTTATCTATCGTTTGTTTTATCTTTTTTTGTATCTGTTAGAATTAGAACGTGATGATAAACTCAACAAAGTTGAATTTGAAAAAATGAGATCCGTTATTTTTTGAGAAAAGATAAATTGATTTTTGACAGTTAAGAAATTTTGAACTAGGTCATTCTTAAGGATAACATGAAGGAAAAAAATGTTGTTCTCTTCAGATTATAAACTCTATAAAAAGTATAGCAGAAATTTTCATAAAACGCAACTCTTTCCCCACATACTTTTCTTTTTAAACTTATTTTTAGTGTTAAACTCGTAAAACAAAAAAATACTCACCCCAAAATTATGCTTCCTAGTAATTGCAACGGCTGTGAGGTGAAACTTTTCACTATATTTTCGGTTTCAGGTCAATCCATTTTTCAGATTTCGAAAACCAAAGCATAAAAAACGGTTCAACCGAATTAAAAAAAAATAAGGTGAAACATTTCATCGCACAGCCGTTGCAGCTAATAGGAATTTTTTTTTGGTGAAACCTAGCATGGAATTTTTAACAGTGTAGAGTATCTTCAGCATTAACATCACATAATATTTTACAACTGCATAAGCAATAACGAATTTGGAGTAGAATTAAAAAATGAAAATATTCCTAAAAATGAATACGAAATTATTCAAGAATAGGTGTTGATTTTTGTAGACAAAAATAATTTAAATATCAATTTAGAGGTATGTTTTGAAATGGCTTTTGATTCAATAAAAAATATCGGTAAGCGATTTTTTTAACCACGATATACATATGTGTTTAAAAGGAGCGTTACAAATTATTACAAATTAAAATACTGAAAATATAAAAAATTAAACGTGACTTTTTTCTTTCAGTGGCTAAGTTCGTCGTTACAATGCTGAACATGATTCTTTACCTCTTTGTGAAATTTAATCACGAAAACAAGTGTATTTTAGAACTAAACATACATTAAAAATGTATACGTATATTTAAGTCCAAAATTTATCATTTATGTCGTAGTTCAAATGTATTGTATACATTTTATGTAAAATTCTTATTTTTTTTGTTATGTAGATAAAGTTATTTTAAACATTTTATTGTATATATTTTAAGCGCATTAACTACTGCTTATTGTATTTGTTAAATAAATCTGTAAAAAAAATATGTATGATAAACTTCTCTAAATAATAAAAATAACTCTTCACTCTCGAAAAAATTCTTACGCATATATTCTGTATATAAACATATTTTTTAACTTATTATATATTTAGAAGTATGTTTCCAAGTAATTCTGAAATAATTAGCGTTTATCATTTGCTGGGGGTCACGTCAATTTAGTGGAATTTGCGGTTTGAGCTGTGTAAGTCCTACGAAATTTGCTCGATCTTCTTGCTACGTCATATTTTGATACAATTACTAAATAAGCTGTTATGGTAGCTGCATTTTTTAAAAGTTTGAATATTCTAACATATTATGGAAAAGTTAGTCTTAAGAAATTTTTAAATGGGTAGTTGTGAAATGATTTCTGCAAAGGTCCATGTTATCTGTACCTCTGGGGCGAAGATGTTAAAGAGCGGTGCTGTTTTTTTTTTAAAGTACTGGTTGTTATTTACATTGAAAATCGGAAACAAATAGTGAACTTAAAAAAAAAATTAGAACCCCCTCTCACTACTTAAAAAAAATTCTTTTAATTTTTAATAACTTATGAAATAGTCATATGGGGGAATCATTATTATATTTTTAGCTGTGAAGTTGTCTATACGGGTATAGAATTAGGAATCAGGATTTGTATATATTCATTTATGCAATATGAATTTCTAGTATTGTTACTAAATAGGTATATTCGTTTGTAAATTAACACACCTTGCAAACCCGCCTGTTCTTATTAGAGTGTGTTTGCACTACTGATCTACAAACGAAACATAAAATTCATTATTAAACATTGGAAAAATTATTTGCTAAAGTTTCAGCTCTAATGTCGGATAGTACATATTCATACAAAAAATATGTATATTTTGTATTTAAACATACAAGCATTATATATTTTTTTGGAATGCCAAAATATTACTTTATGTAAAACTATTGTAATAACCAGATTAATATTGTTGATATGTAACATACTTTTGTTACCGTCAGTGCGGATAAATTTAGTCCAAAATAATATTTTTACAAAAGAAGAAAAATTAAACTACAAACACGATTTAAACACTTAAAAATCATTATGCATTCTAAGTATTGTACTTTCAGGAATAATTTCCAAGCATTTTTGTTAAATTTTATAAATTAATAAAAAATGGTATTAGTTTAAAAAAAATTAGAGTACGGTTCGGATCCGGGCGGGAAACTTTGGTCCAAGCATGAAATACATAAGAAACATACTTTTTAACATCCTTAAAGTCTGTGTTATCGAATTAAATAGTAATATTAAAATGTTAAAACAAAAAATAACTGAGTTCTAAGATACGTAGTTATTGAAAATGGTATTTAACTTAACATTTACATTGAAGTGCATCGTAGAATGACGTTATACTACGAATACCAGTATTGACTGTCACTTAAAAGAAAAATAAACTTAAATTTTTATAAATTAAAATAACTTATTTTTAGAAGCCAGATTTAATAACAAATTTCTTTATAAAACGCAAACGATTTTATTATAAAAGGGAAAAAATAATATGTTCGTAATTAGGAATTTAAAAATGTTTACATTTCGACATAGAGATTTAGAATATTGTAAAGTTTCTTGCATTCTATCTATCATTTTAAGGGTTAAAATCGTTGTTTTTAAATAAAATCATCGCAAAAATGGATAATTATAAAAATAAGACTTCTTCAAAAATAATTAAACGTTACTTTTACAAACATTTTTGAAAGTGCAAAGTTCCATAAAGAAATAGTTACATCTTGAACCTAAGTTACCCGCATTCATCGGCAAAAGTTTCCCAGTGACCAATAATTAAATATATCACAAAAAGTATTTAACTTAGATTAAAAAAATGGTGTAATATTCATCCCCACATAAATAAAAGAATAGTTTAGTGTTTTACTTAGCTATTTTCAATATTTTTTAGGCGATCCAGACAAAAGTGGGAAGAAATAGATTTTTGTCATTAAATGCTCGTAAGTCATTAAATGCTCGTAAGTCATTAAATGCTCGTAAGTCATTAAATGCTCGTGCCATTTATATTATTGCCAAAATTAGAATGAATTTTTTTACATGAAATGAAAGGCAATGTTTCCACCTTTCCAAAAATGTAAAACAATTTACGATGGGATAATTTTATGAAGAGAAATTAAGAAACAAATATTTTTCCGACGCGTGGACCAAAGTTACCCTCCATAGCCAAAGGTACCCGATTCGACAGTAATAAAAAAATTATTTTGTATTTTAACTTGGTTTAAAGTTATATGTTCAGTATTTCAGTAGTAATTTATATTCAAAACCAATCTTCGCAGAAGAGTTGGTTAAGCACATGGAGTTATACGTTAAATTGGATATATGCTATTGGAGACGGCCCTCGTGATTTAGACCCGCGGTCAAGTGACGAGAAGCTATGAATGGAGTAATGAAACAAGACTGAAAACTATTCTATTTAATTCTTCCCTTATAATTTTATTCTTTATATAAACATTTATAAACAAATGCAGATATTTCAACGTATATTTTACAAGGAATTTTTTAACAAAAAATATTGAGGAGCAAGTCAGTTTCATTTTTCACTCTTTTTGTTATTAATGCAAAAAAAGTTGTACTTTTTTTGTAACTATTGGTCCGATCTTACATTGTTTTTTTAAGTCAAAAAAGATTTTTTATAAACAACTGATATGTGAAATAAAAGGCCGAAAAGAGACTTTCAGATTATATTATATCAAATTATTACAGTTCTTAAAGTTTAAAATAAAGATTTTGTTGCAACAGGAATATGAAACTTAACATTCCTTTAAATAGATGCGAGATAGGATTAGAAGGATACATATTTTTTGGTTTTGTCAAGGTGCAGTATGCCAGCGCAATCTGCAGATTTTGAAATTATTCCATAGCCCCGTTGAGTCAAGTCAAACATTGAATCCACACGGGATCTTTTTGATTTTACTTTTTGATTAGCATTTTTCTTTATCTTTTAAATAGCAACTTTAATTTAAAAAAAAACCTTTTTCAATATTTCGGGTTTTAATCTAAAGTTAAGGTTTACTAAGCATCGTAACCTCCGCGCCAGGCACGATTAACACGCTGCATCGGAAAATTTCGTCAAACATGCTATGCGCTAATATTTCTGCGACGTAAGGTGAGAGTGACGGTCGATAACAATCCCACTACGTTAGGAAACCTAAGCTTTAGAAGCTCAATAAAAGAACACAATAATAAACTAATTCCATAAAATTTCAGAATTTTAATATATAATATATATTATGCAGGGTCAAAGCCACATAAACATTGACAAAAACACAAATAAAATGCTTAAAAGAATGTCATAACATTAATAGAATTACATATATATTGCAGTTTCAATATCACGGGAAACTTTTTGAAGTTTTACAAACTCGAAAGCCAGTGCAAGGTAAAAGGGAATTTTACTTCTGACTTTGGAAAAATATTCCGCTCAATAACTATCCATGTCTTTACAATAGTCTATACATAAATTGTGGACAATTCAACAGAATAGGATTTTATTTGTTTGTAAAAGAAACCTTAAAACTGTCTACAAACATGCAATCTCGAACGTTGTCTTGTTTTATTAATGTGTTTGTATTAATTATCATTATAAGACACAAAATATGCCTTCAAATGGGAATAAATGTACAATTAAAAATATCCAGGTTTAATTTTGTCGTCAAAATACTTTTCTATGTCATACTGTTAAAAATATGGCGCTTGGTTCCCAATAACTGGCAACGGCTATATGGAGAAAAGTTTCATATTTTCGGTATTTGGTTGAACCACTTCTCAGGTTTTTGTTTCCAAAACCGGAAAACTGGTTCAACTAAATTCCGAAAATATGATGAATCATTTCTCAGCAGAGCCGTTGCAGCTACTAGTAACCATTATTATGATAAAATAAAGTACACAATTTGCAACAGTGCAAATATATTTGACAATGTTATTAACAATTTGAGAGACCGCGCGCGTATGAGGTTCGGTTGGAACGTTTGACTGACCGTTTGTAACTTTGACTACAACCACCGTCACATGCATGTAGACTGTTTTTAAGTTAAACTTATAAAATTATAATAGGGAATTACATTTTTTCTTGCTTTTTAATCCACTGAATATAGTCCTACATTGTAAAAAAAACCCTCATTTTTATATTTTTCTGAAACCTTTTTAATGGGGTTGTTTCACGTCGCCGGTGGCAACAGCTCCACGGTCTTGTTTTCATTTTTCTGGAATTACTTGTTTTGGTATTCGGAAGTGCGTTTTCTAAGAATATTTTTGTTATTAATTTTTTAACCCTTTCAGTCCCAATGACAATTTGGCATAATCATTTTAGAAATTATTTTTTCATCGTCTATAGTCATTTATGATATCAAAAATCACATCACATGATTCTTCAAACTTTTTTTTCTATTAGAAAATATTTTTTATTAATCACAATAGATGTCAGCCCCGTTATTTCTTTTTAAATTATGATCAGAAACATGATGATGCCAAATGGCATCACTGGGACTGAAAGGGTTAAAATACCAACTTCTTGCAGTGCTGTTGGTTGTTCAAATCATTTATTAAAGAAAGCTTGCATAGAAAGAAGTTTCTTTTCGTCTAATTCCGCTTTCTGATCCTTGATAAAAACAAGTTGCATGTTGTAAAGAACTCAGAAGAAGACGAAAAGTACCTTCATTTTGTTAATAAAATCGAAACAACCAATGAAATCGAAGTACGAAGAAAAATGGAAACAAGAGCGTTACATCATCTGAAACATTCCCATTTAAATTTTCAAATAGCTAGTTTCAATTATTAATCTGGAAACAGGAAATCACGCGATATTCGACGAGTGACGTAGATAGTTTCTCGATTCGTAAACAAATCAAAAGTTCATGATCAATTGAAAACTTGTTCATTTTTAGGCTAATTTAGCGATTAAAAACACAATTAGAAAATTTAGTTTCAATCCAATATTTATATTCCGCATAGCTTCTTCTATTAGGAAAATTTAATTAAATAAAAATTGAAAATAGGTTGTAATTCCTTATTACTTTTAAAAGTAAGACATTTTGCGTTTAGTTATGCAAAAAAATAAGTCGTTTTAAAAAGTTATTTTTTGTCGTTGATTAAATAGCGTTTAGTAATAAATTAATGGATAGTTTTTGTAAATTTACCAGAGCCAGTTTCAGACCAGAACCAACCAACTGAAAAATAATTTTATAACCAAATAACCATTTTAATATATTTTTCGATTGTCGATCCGATGATTTTTAAGTGTCATGGAAAAATAAATTTAAAATCTAAATTAAATTTTTTATTGAACTTGTTTTAAACATTAATAAAGTAGTTTTTGATCAGAATATTATGCTTTTTTGAAAAAAAAAATGCGACTCATTTCTGCCATGTTTAAACACATCACACAAAGTGTCAATGAGATATCAATGACTCAACACAGTTTTAAGTACTTTTAAATAAATATTGGTAAAAAAATGCAACTCGGAACTAGTCAACTACTTAACTACTTTAGAATTCAAGTATATCCAGACATTCTACTTCATACCATAGGATGATAAAAGTTTTAGTATGCTTTAAGTATGAGTAGTAGTTATATTGACCACATCTAGGCCACGCGTTTTCTCAAAAAACATGTTCAAAACCAAATGTTTAAAAAAAATGTGTTTTCTGAATATTTCCCGGCCCCCTTTCATCACATCTGTAGTGTGGTGTTCAGAATTTTTTTTCCAAGACGTTTTGCCAAAAACATTTTTTCTGTAGCTAAAATTCAACCACGATATTTTTCGCGCTTTGTGTGTGTCTATACAGATGTGATCAAAGGGGCCGGGAAATATTCAGAAAACACTATTTCAGAACCAATAACATATTCAGAAACAATATTTTAAACATTTGGTTTTGAACATGTTTTTTGAGAAAACGCGTGGCCTAGATGTGGTCAATATAACTACTACTGGTATGAAATATTTTAAATTTCTCTTGGTCAACTTGCTAGTCAACCAGTATTTAGTTTCCGTTAAATGAAACAAACTTCCTGAATACTAACGATATAATTTTGATTTATTTTTTTACATTGCAACGTTTGGTATGAAAGTTGTAACAATATATATAAATGCATTTTTAGCAACAGTAAATTCTGAGTAGAATTTATGTTAGGTAATTTGCCGATAGTATAACTTTCCAACTTTGCATAGTATTGTTCTTTAAATGAATCACACACACACAGGTAAAACGATAAATGATTTTTACATTAAGTGGATCTAGTAGGAACAAAACTTAACTGTTATCGAATCAATGCTTGAATTTAAGCAATGCAATTTTTATCAATCAGCGCCAGAGTTCCCATCCGTTTGACGACACATTAACGAACTAATTATGAAGTTTTGAACAATGACTTTGTCTAGTCCTATACCTAGTTCCAGAAGAAATGCTCACGCCTTGAATTATTATTATTATTTAAAAAATTTCAAATCAGTCCATTATCGTGATCATGGTCTGATCTAGGAAAACTGACTATAGGCACAATAAACTTTGTAGGTCCCCTTTACGGAAATAGTTGTGCATGATTGCCCGTAATGATGGTGCTAGTTGGCCGATGTATCTTGTTTGTCTGCTAACATTTTATCGACTTCTTTAAAATATCGGATCGAACCAATTACTTTAGCTCAATGTCTGAGTTAAAGTCAATCTAAAAACAAAGTGGGGACTTGGAAATTTTTAAAAGTTACAGAAATTCTGATAAACAACAGAATTTAGCATTATATAAACTAATATATAAAATTTGCGGGCCTTAGGCCCGGGCCTAACAGGCCTTACGGTTGATCAGGCCTTGATCGTGATGTAACATTTTCGTACTCAGACTTGCATTTTCGAATGCTTCAAATGTCATTGAAGAAGCGGTTAAACAAAATTAAATTAAAATTATAAATTAAACAAATCTTTACAGGAGTATACTAATAGTACAGAAAATGAATTCAAGTTTAAAAAAAAACTAGCTTTAAGATTTTTTATTTGAAATATCCAATCATACTAATTTTATTATTTTTTTTCCATTCATTTGTTTATATTTTTTAATATTCCTCAATTATAATATATATATTTTTTATAGAACAAAGTATGCGTTATTTAATTATGATAAGAAACATTTAGTGTATAATTTCAATGGATCATATTTAAAGCATCATTATCGGTCTTTGATTAAATTTGAGTATTATGGTACACATTATTGTTTAGTTCGTTTAAAACAAGCTATACAAACCTAGCTTCCAAGATTAATTTCTTCGGTAAATTGCATGGATAGAAGATAAACTGTAATTATTGATATTTGCATAGATATAACAGTTAAATCACAGCTATTCATATCTTTAAATTGCATAGATATAACAGTTAAATCACAACTATTTATATCTTTAAATTGCATAGATAAATGTTATAAAACTTTGAATACCAAGTTGACTTATTAATAGAGTATTCTTATATCAATTTTATACCACGAACTCAAATCTTAGCTATTAAATATGCTTTACTTGAATAATGTTTAGAACAAGATAAAATGGAAAAAATTGTGATATAGATGTGACAACCGACAAAGAAACTTGCATAGTTTTCAATAGATTATTTAACAAATTTATATGTATATAGCTTGAAACAATAAACGATAGTTTATACATAAAACATCGGAACAAAAACGGTTAAAATAGATTTTAAAATTTTTTATGAATGTGAGAATCCAAAGAAAACTACTACAAAATTCAATACATTAATTTTTACCCAGAAAAGTTTAAGGGCTGGTATTCTGATATTTTCATAGGATAAAATTGTTAATGAAACTAGGGGCATAACAAAAAAAATTGCAATTGGATTTATAAATTTTCATTCCGATGTTAGACTTTTACAATGTACTAAACTAGACAACAGATACACTAATAAGAAAGGGTTAATAAATATTTTAGAACATTCAAAACATAAACATTGAAACGCTTATATTTTCAGCAATAAAGTTGAACAACCTTTTTTAAAAGCTAAATATACAAATGAAATTCAGGAATTTAAACATGTCTTGGGTATTTAAAGTAGGTTACAATTTGTATGCTTTGCATGCACATTAAATATATGAATAATACATAAGGTACGACATAAACAGCAACTACTTAGCAAATTAAACCTATTTTACAGTTTATAATTTATATAAATAAGCTTTTTTTATTCAAAAGATTAATTAAATGTTTCAATAATATTCAGTCCCTGGACAAATTATTAGACGCACTGTATTTTTTTTTAGTAATTTTATGTTTCTTAAGAGTTTTTTTTTAATCCAATAATGGTATATTTAAACTACAATATTGTTGATTTTTATTTAAAAGAATTGTTGTAGACGACATATTTGTATTTATTTTAAGATAATTATGATTAAGATTAATTTATATTAATTATATATTATAAGATTATTTACGTGTGGAATCATCATCCTCAAATGCAGGAGACAGTACAGTCTTGCATTGATAGCATGCCGCGCAAAATTGAAGCTTTGATAGCGGCTAAAGGTGGCTTAACTAAATATTGATTTTTACTAACATTAATTTCACTTTACTTTAAAACTTAATGAACTTATCCTTTTCTAAATTAATGCTGTTTTATTTGTCAAATAAATTGGTCATTGATTGGATAATATAAAATTAATAAACAAATCAATTTAAAGTAATAAAACGGTACAATATCACCCGGTAATTAATATTTTACATGAAATCTTGCAGTGCGTCTAATAATTTGTCCAGGGACTGTATATATCTGTATTTTACACTATTTAATTATTTGAAATAATAAAAGGATGATTTTCACACGTAGTTGGTTTAGATCTTTTTGCAAAGTTTTCTTTAAAATTTGAATAATCTATGCTTTCGATAGAAATGCATTAAGAAACTATTAAAAAAAGCCTAAACATTATCTATTTACCTTCAGTGGTCCCAAGAATATTAATAACTAATTTATAAAGTGTTATTTCGTTACATTTAAGTCAAGTTCTTTGGTGCAATATTTCCTATAAGACCATATGTATTTAATTAGTGTCTACATATTTTTTATTTTTACTATAATTTACAAAAAAGAAAATTTAGATGCTACATTCACAATCTTAGAATTATGTTGCTGCGTTTAATGGCTTAATAGAGAGTATATATCAATTAGGAGTGAGATTCACTAAATTTTAAGAAACTTTATGTATATGAAATATCAAAAATTGCATAGCATATAGCACACTTTTGTTTTCAGCCTTTTATATTTAGATTAAAAACAATTAAAAATGTAAGTTAGAGATACATTAAATTCTAAAGTTTTGGATTAAGTACGTAGATGTTAACAATACAATTTATTTTAAGTTTCAGGCCAAAACGTATAAAATACTTTTGAAAATCTTTTTATTGTGCATAGTTTTAATAGAAATAAGTTATTAAACGTAACAAAGATTGTTTGGCCAACAATGTCATGATAAAATATTAACTTGTTTATCTACATAAAAACAAAAGTTCATCTGTTAATTATAGAAAATTTTTTGATTAGAGCAAACTTGTATATTATCTCTGATAATGGAAATTTTTCGACAGAATTATACTGACCTTTGATGAAAACTCGTTTCGCAAAATATTTTTTTTTAAATGCAATTAAAGGTTTGTGTATGCTAATTCAATCTGTACACTGTGAAACTTAATTTTGGTGTAACGTTGCTCCATAAAACTGGTACAAATTATCTTTTATGGAAATATTAGCTTACAGTCATTTTTTGCATGAGAAAAGAATACACTAGAATGATTAAATAATAAAATACTACAATACCTATACAATGATACAACATTCCACCGTGTTTACGGAGTAAACGTTCTACCAAATTTTTGGTGTAACGTAACATCACAAAATCGGAGGAAGCTTGACGCTTCTTCCGATTTTGCGGTGTGTTGCTTATGGTTTTGAATTCATCAGTTGTATTATACATTTGTAAAACGCAAGGACAACACAATACGACAACGTAATCTACGTTTTCACAGGTCAAACATGAGCAAATCATATACAACCTATAGTTTTATATTGAAATTTTAATTTTATAGGGAACAATACGATAGAAAGAAATCAACCAATATAAACGTCCCTTTCTGTAAAATTTACTTTCGAAATTCTTTATATAACAGTCAGAATGTTTATTAAACTCATGGTTTACAATACAAATGAGTGATGCGGGAAACATTGTTAGCCCATCACAGTTGTACGTGGCTATTGCATTCTGTTATAAAAGAGTAGGAGATGAATTCGAAAACACGGAATATCGTGACGAAATGGCTAAAGATTGCTATGACCTAGACTTGAGGCTCTGCATACACAACAAAAAGCGGTAGAAATATTTGGTGGAGGAATAACAAATACTAGGATCATTGGCTAGTTTACATACTTCTATGAAGTTAGTTTTTCTTTGAATAATTTTTAAAAGTTGAAAGAAACTAACGCTGCTTTCGAAATGTGCATGTTCTTCTGTGAGGCTTAGGAATAAACTCCTATGGTAAGAAAAAGTAAGATATTAAAATTCTGCAGCGAAAAGCTCTTCCAGATTATGTTAAATCCAATGTACATAGATATTGGAAAGTACCTCAAATTCTTTATTAAGATTAGTTTATTGTTTTGCTGAATTAAAGAGTCTTCAAGTGAGATGTCAACGTCACTCTTTGGTTTTGAGCATTTCACGTCGGTATTGTGACATCAAAGCGTGTTATAATGAAGTCAGTTTGCAGATTATGGTGATTAATTTTCGAAACTTTAAATCAGGTGACAATGAACAACAAACCCGCAAAATGGTGCCGGGATGGACTCTACAAAGGCAGCGATTGGAGACAAGATAGAAAAATGTTGCCTTATCCAGTCCGTTGAAAGGAATCGTACAAATTGCAGGTTTATTTTATTAATATATTTTCGGAAGAGGGATCTACCATTGTGGGGGTGTCCATCATTTGGTCATGCTTTATTTGAGATTTTTGTGTGTTTCAACTATTCAAGGATTTCAGAATTTTAAAACATCAGTTTTCAATAGGTTTTCTTTCTTTAATACAAAAAAAAAAAATTATTAAAATTTATCGAAGAATAAAGTGATTGTTTAAGAGACTAGGAAACTTAGAACTTCAGAGAGTCAATTATCCAGTAACAATTGCCAGTTGTTCTATGCCTTTTTAGATAGTGTTTGATATAAACTTTAAGACTTGTATTTCATTTTAGAAAATTGATAATTTTCAAACACGCTAAGCGTCAGAATCCAAAATTACATAATTGGAATATTTTCCTATAGTTAAAATTAGAAAATATTGTAAAGCATTAGACCCAAATGACGTCCCCTGCTCTTAGGAAACATGCTTCAAAAAGGAAAGTGGTGACACCAAAACATCCGATAGATTGATCGTTCTTTGCGCGCTGAAAAGTAAAAGACACGGACCCAAAAGAGAGTGAGTAGTATATTTGCATACAATAACAGCCACTTGCTTCGCGTTCATTTCGCGAAACTCAAATACAATTCAAGTCCCTCCAAGTGCTCTGGAGCAACCAACTTCACCAAGCGTGCCCAGAGAGGGAGTATCCAATGACACCCCAGGGCTGTAGGGTCCAGTCAAAATCTCGCACGTCGTGCCTCCAAGAGACTGTCGAATGCTCCAGGGGTTTTTGACGATGAAAGAGACAGTAGAATAAAGGTCAGAAGAAGAGGCCTCAGCTTCATAAGATGTCCCTGTGCACCATGGTCTGTCCCCTGTAGGGCGAGGGGTAGTCCCTGTCTCTGGGGTGGTGCCTCATGTCGTCCGGCGGCATCTCCCTCATTTCGCGCATGTCCGCGGGGGATTGGGGCAGGTAGCGGCCCCCATTGTAGTCCCCCTGGGGGCTGTCCTCCATGTAGTAGTCTCCTCCCCTGGGGGTCTGGGGGGGCGCCCCCCGCTCCCAGGCGGCCCGCTCGTTGTACTCCTGGTCGCTGCCGTAGTCCATGCGGGAGGAGTGGTGCGTCTGCTGCGGGGGGTAGCGGTCCTGCTGGTGGTGGGGGTTCTCGCCCCCGTAACCCCCCTGGGGCACGATGGGGGGCAGCTCGCGACGGGGGATCGCGTCGCGCGGCATCATCCGGTAGTGCTGGTCGCGCATCGTCGGGCTGTCCATTTCCATGGGGGGTGACATGGGCTGGGAAAAAAAGCGATTGAATTAGATCCTGCGCATTTACTTGATATTTTTCGGTTGAATTAACGTTGCACTAGAGTTACACGAGGGATGTTGGTGACGGGCTTCGTAATAGTATAGTAAAGAAAAGTAGCATTTCAAACCCCGTTCCCGGTCAATTTTATACGTCTTACTGCCAGAGGATGTCATTACTGAATCCCAGTAAAAGATTCTTATGTCAACTTCCATCGAAAAAACTCCACTTAGTATTTTCAACCTTGTCACAAATTTGGTTTTTCGATATCTCAAATTTTATTAATTTTAGAACAAAATTTTCAGTACAAAATTTGTAAAGTTAAAGAGTACTGCAAATTTTGCACTTGAAGATTTAGTTCTATAAGTTATATTTATTGAGATATTACGGATTTAGACCAATTTTATGAACAAGCTGTCAACGGGTCTAACCCTAACACGGCTCTCCATAAATTTTGTTTACAAAGAGTTACTATGGTCACAGCTTGTCAAATCACGTTGTTGGAGCAGCTTTATTGAATTTGATATTTCTAGGTCGTTTTAAGCGTTGGAAGTCAGTGTTTCTATTTCTCGAATAGAATTTAAAAAATCATTACGATATCACATTTATAATATAAGTGCTTGTAGAAACTGGTTCGTGACTATATAGAAATAAGTGGCACTGGTTCCTAACAATTAATAAGACATTTTATTTTATGAAACAAACAATAATTAAATTCTAAAAAGAGAAAAATTAGTACTAAGCATGCGAACGCGTCGAAGCAACCGACAAAGCCGAAACACAAAAAAGTTCTGGCGTCAAAGTAGCCACACTCCACTTCTGTTGCCAGGTACGCTTCCAGAAAGTGTTCTGCTGGTTCTTGTGAACCACGTACTCGAGCTACGGCCGACGCATATCCTTGGCAGGCATTGCGGTTCACCACAGTAGCCCCCCACCAGCGATAGCGAGATTTCAAGCATATCGCGGGTTGAATCTAACTCTTCGACCTGAACGAGTCATCTTTTCCTCCTGTGGTGGGTCTGCCTGTGGAGAAGGGATCGGAGGAGATGCAGTCGGCTCTCTTCCGGAGCTGAACGAGTATCCTTTTCTTGTGGTGGGTCTGGCTGTGGTGAAGGGATCGGAGGGGATGTAGTCGGCTGTACCTTCTCCTCCGGACCCTTCTCCACAGGCAGACCACAGGAAAAGATGGCTCGTTCAGGTCGAAGAGTTAGATTCAACCCGCGATATGCTTGAAATCTCGCTATCGCTGGTGGGGGGCTACTGTGGTGAACCGCAATGCCTGCCAAGGATATGCGTCGGCCGTAGCTCGAGTACGTGTTTCACAACATGCTGTATGGCTGGGAACTAAACCTTCTTGAGCTAGAAACAATTATTATCTCTTATAAATTTTTCTACACATTCAAGACCGGCTAGCTCAGTAGGTAGACCACGAGACTCTTAATCTTGGAGTCGTGGGTTCGAGCCCCACGTTGGGCGGTAATTTTTTTAAGACAATAAAATAAACTAATAGTGAAATGCGATAAAATCATTAGGAATTCGTGAATATTAAGATACATATTTGAAAATTTTAAAAACGCGTATTTTGTGTCTAGAACATAATAGAATAATTGTTTTTAATCAAAAATATCGGTTTCGTTCATAGAGTTAAGGAGTATATGGAGATGAAAACCAATTCATAAACTGGTTCACCAAGTGAATCCATCAATCGCCTTGAAGTAAGCTTAAACAAACGCTGTGAGTTATTTGGCGATATTCTAAAGTGGAGTTTGCATAGG
This sequence comes from Oedothorax gibbosus, assembly GCA_019343175.1. NCBI lineage: Eukaryota > Metazoa > Arthropoda > Arachnida > Araneae > Linyphiidae > Oedothorax > Oedothorax gibbosus. The sequence goes on from CM033272.1 coordinate 880,785, forward strand.
CGTACTAGATCGACTTGGCCACTTTTTGGCACTCAACTTAAAATTATAATTTCAAACGTAATTTTCTTATATGTGAAAGGACTTACTATCATCTTGTGTAAATTAAGATATCTTTGATTATTAACTTAACGTTTTTTATAGAATAAAATAATGCGCGTTTTATAATGAACTAACAGAGTGAACAGTTTGTTTTGGCTGGCTGGTATTGACTGGAGCTTTTCTGACGGCATCACTTTTTTTTCATAACAAGTATCTCGATCCTCCTCTTAACTCTATGTTTTGTTCATAGAGGGCTCTACAGATATAACCTTAAGGGCATATCACACGGAAGGCATAGCACTGCAAGATTTCATGTATCAATCAATGATGAACAAAATACCTTTAGAAGGACATTTGTGTTCCTAAACTTAAGCTATTGAATAGAAAATACTATCTGCTATACTTAATACATGTATCGACATCTTTTTTAATGATATGGCATTCTTTGGTATGTTTTCATCATTACTAAAAAATACAGTGCGTCTAATAATTTGTCCACTGTACATTCAACCTAATCCTCAAAGCAACTCGATCTTCAACTTTTATCTTAATTTCGACTTCGCGTTGGACATAGGGTTGCCAGCGTTGCATGAACAGTTGCTGGCATATTCTATTTTCGGTAGGTTATTAATAGAACTTCAAGTTTGGCGCAAGTTTGTTGTTCATCAAAGTTGGCTGAATCTACGCATGCTTTCAAATGACGTATTTCATCTTTGCTGTGACGAAGGCAGTAATCTATGTATCTGATTGGTTCAAATACTTGGTTGGATCAACCAGGTTGCGTTTGGTTGACGACGTTGAAGATACTTCCTTCAACCCCAACTTCCATAGCAGAGCAGATTACTTCTAACTTTTGAATTAAAGATATGATTGTGTTGAGGGTTGGGTTGCGGAATTTTCGCCTCGTGTGATAGGGTGACCCGGGGTAATTATTGGACACGGGAAATCAGGGTAATTATTGGACAGGGCCCAACAACCATAAAGCATCATAATTTATTGCGTCTAACAAACCACAATTTGTTAATTGCATATCCTGCAATGCTCTGATTAATTATTGGGATTTTATTTGTACATTTTCTCAAAAAAAATTATTAATAACCCAAAGCGCTTGAAAAACAATTGTTTAAACCTTTGTACAATCAATGGCGATTTGTGTATAATTTTGTTTCCTTTTACATGATCTTGAATTTTGTGATGTTTAGTCTTAGATATGTTGATGAAGGTGGTTTGTAATGAAAAACACCATTGTAGGATGAATAGTAACATTATGACATGCATGCTTAGTTACGGGGTAATTATTGGACATAGCGGGAAAAATTGTTGGAAATTCTGTGGGGGTAAAACAGACGGCATCGCAATATGCTTAAATTTACTTGGTATAGTTTGTGTGATTAAGAAACACCATATAAGCATGGTTTGAACTTGGAAAGAGAAGACATTTCAATTTTTGGTAATTTTTACAAGATTTCACTGTTATATATTTTTTACAGAAGCCATGTGGGGTTAAATAATTATCAAATACACAGTATTATAGTACACACCATATCAGACAATTTACTTTTTGTAGCTAGTCTAAATACTGTGCATAACAGATTGAAAACTAATGTCCAATAATTACCCCAATTGGCGCGGTAATTTTTGGACACATGCTTATTTTTTTTAAAAAACTTTTACAGAGGAAATACTAAATTTCAACAATGGTACCCGACAGATATATCTAATAGTCATTATGAAGAAAATTACTGGTTAGAAAATCGCATAAATGTGGGAGCTATTGTAAAAGTTTGATTTCTGTCCAATAATTACCCAGTGCCACCCTATGCCTTTTACTCACTTCGACCATGTGCCTGCTCCTCCGGTTGTCGTTGTACCCTGGAGGGGTCGAGTTGTGCCTAAGAAGTCCAGCTCCACGGTGGGGGTCTTCGAGAGGGGGGGAGTGAGGCGAGGGGACGGGGGGCCGTTGCACGGGCGGGGGCGTCTTGACGGGGGGGTGGGTGGCCTTCCAGTAGGCCTCCAGGAACTCGGCCAAGTGTTCGCACGCCTCCTCCAGCTGATTCTCGTCCAACACGACGTCGAACATTTCCTGCGGGAACACTCACAGTTAGTCAGATGTCCTTTTCACACGAGACGGTTATTTTTGTCGCAGTTACAGCGCCGAATAATCCACAGCGGAAGTGTTAAGTCAACTGGATGTTTTCACAGATGATGGGAAAAATGACTTACTTATTGATTTCCTCTCAAGTATTAAATGAGTAAATTTTGACACTGCGGGTAAAGTTTTTTGGTTGGACTACTTTTAAAGTTGGACTACTTGAGCGATAATGTCGGTGAGTACGATATCTGAAATGGTACGATATTCTTCCCAGCTCATGCCATGTAATGTAAAGTAAATACGGCGGATATTAACCCGAAACATTGTGTGTAAAACTGGTCGTATAGAAAGCTTTAAACATTGACAAAAAAAAACCATTTAGACTTGATTTTCGAATAGAGATGGCTCTGAGTCCTTTGGTTTAGAACAGAACTTACACAGTCAAAAAATTCTTTACGTCAATTAGGCATTTTAAAATAGGCATACACAGAGGGACAGAACATGCGAACTTTACCTTTACGAAACATCGCCACTTTCCTCCAAAACATTATCAAAGCATTTTCAGTCGCCAGTCATTGGTTTTGGGTGTACACGTGACATCTAAGCTCCGCTCATGATCACGTGTTTACAAGTCAAGTTGGCCCACGAAACCAATCATTGACGAGTTGAAAGGCTTTTTGTAGTGTCTTAGAGGAAGAGTGACGATGTTCGGCGAAGTTTTACATGTCCTGTCCCTCCGTGTATGCCTAACTTTACTTGCTCCAACGACCAGTTTATTAAGCCACCTAATCTTCAGATAGCACGATCTCAATCTAGCTTATAAATTTGCATACGCAGATTTACAAAGCTTTTAGTCTCTAATTTCACTTAAAATGTGAATTTGTTCTATGGTCGGGGAGGGGGTAAGCTTTGTTTCGCTAGGAATGTGGTAGCATCACTCAAACAATTTTCTCGTTATGTAAAAGCTCGATTCCTTCTATCTTTAGATAGAAACCCCTCTCATAAATGCCTGGAAAAATCTCTTGAAATGTTTTAAACGCCCTTTTAAATAATTAAAGTTTCGCTTATTAGTTGACAGATGTTACCTTAAAAATATCGCCAAAATCTAAAAGAAATTGCGCGTCAGCTAAATTTTTAATCTTGGTAGGTATAAGGTAGACTTTTTTATGTTGCACGGTAAATTATTAAGGGTAGAATAAATATAAAATGACATAATTTTTTAAATTTGAATTTAGAGCATTTTGAAATATTGTATTTAAATAGATGTTACAATGATGTAGTATTTATTAGAAACTTACCGGAACACACTGAGACAATTTTTCTGCAGCCACCATTTGCACGTTTAGATTCCTGCTTTGAGATTTGCCCCTTGATTTTATAAGTCTTTGCAAGACCTAAAAAACAAACGATATAAGCGTTTTTTAAATATACTGTTTTATGAAAACAAGCCTATTATACGCTAGAATGTTAAAAATTTAGTCCTCGGTTTCACCAAAGATAGGGTTCCTATAGTAGCTACAACGTCTGTGTGGTGATTGTTTTACCATATTTTTGGTATTTGGTTGAACGATTTTTCAGATTTTGAAAACAAACACCTGAGAAATGGTTCAACAGAATACTGAAAATATGGTGCTATACTTCCCCTCACAGCCGTTGTAGCTACTAGAAACCATATTTTAACAGTGAAATCTATAAAGGCCAAATCGTGTTATTAACGGGCGCACATCATACGAAGGTGAGCGAAGACTTGACTTGAACTAGTTGATCAAAGATTATGTGGAATAATTTGGCAATGGGCTAATCGCTTAGCACTATAGGTCAATAGGAGCAACTTATTTGAAAATTAACTTTTTTAAAAAAGAAAGTACAAAAATTGGTGTACTGTGAATTTTAGAAGAAAAAAGTAAATTAAATGTAAATTCAAAATGCGTTACATTTAACGATTAAAATTTTACAGCACTAGCAGAGATTTTACAAATAAATTAAGAGTTACATCACAAAAATAGCACAAAACTATTTCATCACTTTAATGGAAAACTGGAACGGCCGTGCTCACAGTTACGTCAACCGTTATCTTGAACCCCAGAAACACTCGGCAGATAATTCAACTAAACTAGAACGGTCACGCCTACGACAAGCATTGTATTCGTTCCCACAAATAAACCATGCTCCTCCCAGTTCGAAATGTCCATTCAATTCTTTTTTTTTAAAGTTAAGAAATATATTGGTGACAAAGTGTACTCACTTTTGGGGAGGAAATTTTCACATAAACTACTATAGGAGCTAAAGAGGTCTTAAGTAGTTGGGAAGGGTGGTTAATGGTATCGCAGTCCAGGACTACCAATTGGAGAGTCCGCGCAAGCTCAAAGATACGTTCGATTTCTGCCTGCACTTCCGCTGGAAAACACACACACATTCAAATTAATAAGTATTTTAAATATTTTTATTTAAAGAATAGGCTTACTCGTTAAATCAATTATATCTCTATTTAAAAAGCAAAAAAAATATTTGATTGTAGATATAAGAAGGAAGCTAAAAATGCAAATATGAAGAAAGTGTGAGGTAATTAAAATAGTTTTTTTCCCCCTAAAATTGTTTCTGTGGTACTTCAATTACTAAGTGACAACAACATCAATGGCATATGGCCGTTGGACGGACATTAAATGCATCATAACTTTGCATTTACATTCATAGATAAAAACAAAAACTTTTAAATCCTATTTTAATGGCTATTAACGAGAGAAAAAAAAAAACTGGAGAAATTGCCTAGCAAACGTAGTTCGAAGACATATCAAAGAAACCTTAGTAGTAAACTTTTTTTCAACTAAATGTTATAAAATAAAAGTAACAGCTTTCAAAATTAGTGTTTAATAGTTTTTTTGTTGAAATTAAATAAAAGTTATGTTTTTTAAGGACTCTCTTCCTAGGAAGAGATTAACATTTTTGCTTCTTAAGAAACTTGGCTTATGAAAAACTTTGGTGCTGCCATCTAGTGCACTTTTCATGACCTAATAATCTACCCTACCCTATAATCATCAAGTATCAAATTTAGTATTACGTTTACAATATCTATAAAAATTAAAATGTAAAAAAAATATGCAGTCATAAGTTAAATAAATAATAGAAAATTTACCAAGGCATGTCGACCGACTATTCGCTCTCTCCATGATAGCCCGTTTGCTTGGATTGTTCAGTAGAGATCTTTTTGCCAGTGATATGTCCGCCGTTACCCGAGTAATAATAATTCTGAAACATAATTACAATATTATTCATGCACACACGCTATTGTTCCTCTATGAGTTGATCTTTTTGCGGGAGAATAAGCCCGACTGACAGCGGATCTCCAAACTAAAGTGCCCCTGTGTTAATCCAATGGAATGTTTTTTCTAAGCCACATTTCTCCGGCTGTATTGAATATTTTTACAAACGGTTTTTTTTAATGATAAATGTAGCTGATTTACAGGACTCTATAATCCGACTTTGAAATTGGTTCGAATATTTTGCGTAAAATTATTTAATGAAAATAAAAAAATATTCGAAGCAATTTCAAAAAGTGGGATTGTAGAGACTTGTAAGTCAGTGTTTATCATATAAAAAAAGTTTACAAAAATATTCACTACGGCCGGAGAAAAATGGCTTAGAAAATATTTATATTTTTTCAGGACGAGCATCTATATTTTTTTTATCTATTGTTTCCGAATTTGTTGGTCTGCTTACGTGTTCATAAGCCTTACTTTTTTGCTTTTGTAAATTGTCTCTAAGTTAATTAGAACTTTTTTTTTACAAGCTGACAAGAGAGAAAAAATGCTTGAAGTGGATTAAAATAATTTTCGAAAACAATATCAAGGATTTTGATACGCACAAATGTAGAGCTTGTCAATTCCTAAGCATACCAACAAGTTAGAAAACAATAGGTAAAAATCATGGAATCTAGTCATGAAAAATTGTATCAAATTTTCCCCATAGGTTTACATTAGGGAAGTTAGTTTCGTTTTGGGAAATTCATGTCCTTTTAAATTACTTGTAAGCAAACATCTTTTGTAATAAACTTTGAATAAATTATTATGAGACAAAATAAGTATATTAAAATCTAAAATACACATTTTTACAAAGTATAAACAATATAAATGTATGAATTTCTTATGAATAAATGAAGTTATTGAATATGCAGTTCAACTGAAATATAAATAAAAAGGCTAGTCTTTGGCGAGTTAAGTTTGCAAAATGCATACAAATATAACAAAATAATTTGTTTTTCTGATCAACTCTTAATCAATAAAAATCGATCTTTAATCGTTATTAAATTAAACACATGCATTTTCCGACTTAATAAATTGGTTATCTTACAAACAGAAAATCCTAAATTGAATATTAATTATTAATCTACAATAGTTAGTTTGCACAAATTGTAGACTAAGCGTAAATTCCTTCTCCAGTTGAATTACTGGCAGTTGTTTTTTCAGCAACAATCCAATGCTCACAGCAAAACGACTTCTACAGAAAACTGACCTTGTGTTGATTGATTTTGTCATAGACTTTTGATAAGAGTCAACCATCATAAGTACGCAAATATTGTTAAAAAATAGAGGGGTGTAACACTACACGTAATCTATTCATCTGATTGGTTAAAATACTAGGTCGTGTGAGCTCTTGAAGACACTTTCTTCAACCTCAGATTATAAAACAGACGGCAGATTACATACAACTTTTGGGTTTTGCGTTAAAGATATGGCTGGGTTAGAGAATTTTTGCTCGTCCCTTTAGTATTGTCATCAATATGCATGCTGTGTACCTTCCTTCGAAGCGGTGCTTGAGGTAATCGAAGAGCGCTTTCTGCATCATATCCGTGACCTCGTAGCCTTTTAGGGAGGGGCCGACCAAAACCACGGGGCGCATTGAAGGCACTACGTCATATGGGGGAATGTTTTCGGACTGAAACACATAACACACGTCGCAATAAGTAAAGACAATCAAAGATCATATTACGAAGTCAAAATACGGAGTAATTCTCAGCTAACATAAACGCTTTGTAAGAAAACCACAATAAAGATATTATCACTGGCCCTTAATTTTACCAAAAATATAGTTCCTAGTAGCTGCAATGGCTGCTTAGTGAAATATTTCAGCATATTTTCGGTACTCGTTGAACCCATTTCCAGGTTTTTGTTTTCAAAATCTAAAAAATGGTTCAACCGAATACCGAAAATGTGATATGGCATTTCATCACACAGCTGTTTCAGCTACTAGGAATGATTATTAAGGTGTAACAAAGCCCAAAATTATTAATAGTAAACTTTTAACTCATGTATGATCTAATTGTTTTTTAAATTTTCCCAACGCATTTTTAAATTTTTTTTTGTCAGGGAATAATTTTTATGGAAACGCATTATCAATTTACTATTTTTTAAATATTCTCATAGAAGAGAGATTTTACTTTTTTGAAGAATGGCTTTTTCTTTTCCTTCGCTGGCGGCGTAGTGACAGTCTTCCCGAGTTTGTTGTTTCCCAGACTGTCACTGTCGTCCCCAGGTCCGGTCTCCATTCCATTCTGATCGACTTCAAAGCCTGCAACAATCAACCATGAGAACAGCCACAGTAACTCATTTAAAATCGTTTTAATCTTGATTTGATTTTTTTGTTTTTGTTTTTTATCGGTAGTGGCAACTTTATGAGGGTGCTAAGAAGCCCAGTCGGTTAAAGCGTTCGCCTTCCATGCAAAAGATCATAGGTTCGTGTCCGGACATTGCCAAAATAACTGCCGACCTATAACGACCCGTGCACCCAAAAAACATCCGAGGCATAATAAATGCCCGGTTTAGAGAGAGAGAGTGCAGGATAAAATATGGTCAAAAGTCTCAACGCCACGTCATCGGTTTTTGTCTATCCTTAAAAATTGTTATAAGTCAACAACACGGTTAGTTTCACAATCTATGGTAATATTAGACAAAATATGCACGTGACATTGATATTAATGAATATATATATTTTTAAATAAAGACTCTGCTTTACACATAACTTTCTTTAAATATAAAGATCATTTCATAACTGTCTAAGAAGAAACTCTTATTTCTGATCCAACTTAATACATTTAATCCGAATAACTTAATGCCAATAACAAGTTGATGCAACACGTATTAGTTGAGTGAGCTTTCATTGCTAAGTCATTGTCAAATACCCTTCAATGTAAAAAAAAACCCACTGTGCTGCACCAAAAATAAAATTGGTGACAATTTGCTGGTTACCGTAAAGTTATTCGCGATGTCACCAAGCTTTGATACATTCGAAAACTTCTAGCCATACTTTGGCTCGTGTGGCTCGAGTTTGCCCAAATTATGGTTAAAAGTTGCAACAAAAATTTGACAAATTGTGCCAATATTTGGTGCAACGTGGCTCTTTATTTTTTTAAAGTGTAGTTACCTGGTGTGGGTGGAGTTGAACCTCTTGAGTTGGATTTGGCATTTGGAATATCGTTAAGACCGCCAAGGTTGGTGGAGGAACTATTTTTACTGAAATAAAATATTTTTTAATGGAAATATGCAATATACGTACTTCTTACAAGTCTTGTAAAAGTCGCATCAAAGAAGTGACAACGAATTATAAAATTCATTGGTAAACCGAACAAAATTTTGCAATGGAGATATACATTACTTCTTATAGTGCTTCTAAAAAAATAATCCAATTGGAAATGAAAAAAAATGGGAACATCTAATATACTTACTTTTGACAAGTCTTCTGAAAAAATTACAGCAAAAAAAAGGCAAAGAATTATAACATTAAAAGCTGTATCGAATTATTAATAAAATACTATGTAATATTTTTACTGACATATACTAATAAAATAAATTAATAGAAATATATTTTACTTCTTACAAGACACATGAAACATTAATTTCACAAAAATTTGTCAAAGAATTAAACTATTTAATGAAGTGTATTGCTTTATGAGTACATTATATTTTTATCACGCAAATGAAGAACTTAATGGAAGAACGTGCTATGTGACAAAAAGGTGATAACGGAAAAATTACCTTTCGTTTGCACTTAGATGCGTCAAAAATGGTTCTTGGGAAACTTTACAAAAATATAGAGGGAATAATATGTTCCTTGACTCAAAAATCTAATGTTTTTTTTTCAAAAATGTCCTATAACATGTTCTTCTATTAAGCTCTTCAAATTATATATATAAAACAAATTACCTTGTATATAATTTTCTACTCGTCGACTGTGTTTGCTGTAGTCGTAAATTTTCTAGTTTGACTGGGCTAGGTATAAAGCCTACATCGCAGCCTTCCTTGACTAGACGACCAATCCACCAGTCATTGTTGTATTTCTACAAATACAACCATACAACATTCAAACTAAAAACAACTCGTCATTTATAATCGATAAATTTATAAACAAATAATGATGCTTACTAAATCTTAAGTTTATATATATCTTTGGTATGCTTAAAAAATTATTGAAACACTTCACTCCAGTGGTTTACATATGGGGAAGTTTAAAGAAGTCAGTTCACCACTTCCTTTAAGCAGCAGTTGAGCAAGTTTTCAGCAGTAAATTTTAAAAGATTTATGTAATTTTTAAAAGAAAGAATAGTCTACAAATTGAAGGAAATGAAAGTTTGTTTTTATATTTATAGCACACAAAAAATATGCATTTTTGTTGCTTAAATCCTCAAATCCCATTAAATTGAGGTGCCCCTGAGCAAATAGTAATTCTATATTTTTTAAAAATTACTTGCGACACATACTTATAAATATATGTAAAATATATAGTTAAAAAATATGTTCATATAAAAAATATGTCTTAATGTAGCATAATTAAGGAAAATGAAACCGTTTTGGGGGACACACTATAAGCAGTTAATACACTTCAATTAGAAAATAAAAATGCAATTGGATTTGAAGCCAAACTACTTTTTAAATTATGAACGAACACATTGATTGGTCGTAATTACTTAGGCATTAAAAAATAAATTTTTGTATTTTGTAATTTTGAGCAATCGACGAAGGTTTAAGAAAAATTTTAATTTTTTTTTTGATTGGAGTACAATGTGTTTGAAATGAGTACCATCGTCTGTTCACATTCCGCCGTGTGTGTGACCCTTCCGTAGTGGTAAATCAGCGTCGCCTAACGTGGATGTAACTTAAGGTTGCTTATCTGCTCAAATAATATCTATAGTATTTTATAGGATAATAGAGATCCTCTGTGTATTCACTGGAATGGTGAGGTGGGTGAAAGCGGGTGACCCATAGATATCATAGTTAAAGTATTAGATTGGCAGATCACGTGACCTCCAATGCTAACGACGGGACGCGCATGGAGACCAGAATAAGAGGGCAAATGGGCCAGTGTTGCCACCACATTAAGGAGAAAAATACTACGAAAAAATACCGTTCAATTCTAAATTACAATAAAATACCATAAAAATACCAAAAATGCCGTTTCACGTTTTTTTTAAAGTCACTAAAATATTCCAAAATGCAGCTAGTATTTTTATGGTATTTTTTTGTAATTTTAGAATTAAAACGGTATTTTTTCGTAGTATTTTTCTCCTTAATGTGGTGGCAACACTGGCCCATTTGCCCTCTTATTCTGGTCTCCATGCGCGTCCCGTCGTTAGCATTGGAGGTCACGTGATCTGCCAATCTAATACTGTAACTATGATATCTATGGGGTGACCCGTCTGTAGTAGTAAATCAGCGCCATCTAGGTTATCCCTTTTACTTCTAAAACGGCCCAGGAGATTAAGGATTCGATAATGATATTTCCATCACATATTACGCGGGAAAGAAATCCGGCGTAGCGAAAGTGTAAATGGCGTAACGTGGCAGGAAGGCTTCTAGCGTGGATGTTGTTCGAGGTTGCATGTGTTCGTAGATACGCTTTGTGTTCACTGGAATAGCGACCTTGGTGAAAGCGGGTGACCCTTCCGTCAAGATTATCATTTAGTAGAGCCCTGTATACGAGAAGCGTGCCAATTCGTACCTCCTTGATGTGCAGGTAGTCCTTGATGCCGAAGGAAATGGCGCACCCATGAACCGGCGAATCGTCGTCAAGGCCCCCGTCATACGCCACATTGGTGCGTACGGCAAAAGCCACCGCCTTCGTCTATTTTAATAAAAGAAACTCTTGTCAACAGTTTCACACATTGCACAATATCAACATTTAAGAACTAGTCGTTACAATGAGTATGTAATTGTATGCTTCGTAATACATACGTGAGCATATCTATAAAATACATAAATATATATTGGTGAGCATATTTGGTTGAAAAATGGTGTGCTCATGGTTTCATCGTAATAATGGTTTCTTGTAGCTGTAGCGGCTGTGTGGTGAAGTGTTTAACCATATTTTAAGTATTTGGTTGAATTTTTTTTTCAGATTTTGTTTCTATAACCTGACAAATAGGTCAATGGAATACTGATAATATGGTGAAGCATTTTATCACACAGCCCAGCCGTTGCAGCTACTAGGAACCATATTTTCGGTGAAACCAAGCGCCAAATTTTCAACCGTGAAGTTCAAAAGTGACCATCTTATAGTCTGGAATTAAATAACTCTTAGCTCAATTAAGAGTCGTACACCATTAAGACTTGACAATAAGCCATTGAAATAAGTAAAAGTTTTTCAACAAATAACTGCTCCATTTGAGAATTTAATTACAGAAAACCGACATATATTGTACTAAATTTTTTACCGATAAGAAATACTAGTAAACATATAATGGAATCATTTACCAACAGTCTAAGAGGTTGTTATTAATCAGTGAGATCTCGATTGTATTTTAGAATCGTAAAAGTTGATATTAAAAGAGGCAGACCCAGACTGAGGTGGGTGGACTGCCTCCAAAAGGACTTTGTTTCGATAAAGGTCAGAGACTGGAAAGCTGTTGCGCGTAGAAGGAGAGACTGGGCAAATCTCCTTGAGAAAGCCAGGGTCCACCCAGGACTGTCGAGCTGTTGATGATGATGATGAAAAGTTGATATTTTTTTTATTAAAGGCGGAACTTAAATAAGAATTTTTTTCTTTTGCCATTCCTACTACAGAAATTTCTCCTTAATATGACCACAGTAAGAGAATTATGTATATAAGTAGTGTACTAAAACAATTATGACTTCACTGATTGATAATCTGCAACAATTACGCTAATATCCATTTTAATAGCCGGAAGGTTATTCATCAACAAAAGGTTTTTCCTGAACAGTTAAGAAGTTATTCTTGAACAAGTTACTTGGGAATTTCTCAACATTAGGTTCTCCACTAAAAGCTAGTTTTTTTTAAATAACATTAGTATCTGATTGTTTCAACTTGAAAGTAAAATACTCATCAATTATTTAGATAGTTTAATTTTAAAATTTGAAGAGTCCAGGGGAATGCTTGGAGGACATTGGCGATAGGAAACCGGTTTCTTTCTTTGTTCTTTCCTTTTATTAAAAACGTACAAACGTGGGACTCTTGTCTCGCGTAAATTAGGGTTGTAGCGAGAGAAGAATCAAGTGAGAAACCGGTCCCCTTACACCAGTTTAGGCGATGACTCGCTATCGTTTCGAAAGAGGCCTGTCACGGACAGATTGCTATGCAATGAAGGGGTTTTCACACTGGACTCTTCATTTGGGAATGTACTCTGAACTCACCCTCGCCTTTTCCAACTGCGCCAGCGCCTGCCGCTCGGTCTCCCTACGCAGAGCCTCACGCTCTTCATCTAGAGACAGGTCGGACGAGGGCTGGCTGTAGTTCGAGTCCGCCGAACCCTGAAACAACCACACAACACATGAATACTACATGTCTATTAATATTATTTTAAAGTACCAAAAAAAAAAGATGTCCATTAATATTCTGCTTGGAGGCAAGACGTGAGACAACAAGAAGCTTAGACCAGTGATTTAGTGGTTGAGGAGGTCGTCTAAAAGTAGCCTGATCAGATTTGCAACAAGAAATTTTGATACCTCTATCATTGCTGTAACTTATAACTGAAATTAAATTTTGCGACAGTCAATGGCCGACACTAGAAAGGGGACCAAGCACACAAACCTGAATATATATGTCTACCAACCAACCAACCAACTAGAAAGGGGGTAATGTTCTTAATGAACAATTCGATCGGGGCGGAGCGTGGCTTATTTTGGGGATTAAGACAATAGTTGACATAGTCATTACGTAACGTTTGTCTGTGGGGTATAAAGCAATGTTTGATGTTGCTGTGACGTCCCCGTAGGCTTGGCCATTCCAGTTGTTCATTGGATGAATTTATTTTACCATTTTGGGTTTTGGTGCAATTATCATTGCATTAGATCCCCTGAGGGGTACTGGAGCCGTGCCTCGTGTTTTGGATATTTGAGTATTCATTGCTATCGTTAGTATTGGTGAAGGTAGGTTGGTTTGTAACAATATAGCTAAAGTATTTTATAAAATTTTTGAAATACTAGTCGTTAGCATCATTTTGAGATTTGTTACGGAACAGTTTTACTACCGTTTTTATTTAAAAATTGAATGTTAATTAAAGCTATTTTTTTTAAAGTGTATTTACTGCACTTTAAAAAACAACTATGAAAATTGCAAATAAAAAAGGTTTTTAATTTCAAGGTGTTTTATTTAAGAAACATTCTTGAATACCCGATTTATATCTATCGTTAATGGGAAATTTTTTGAGTATTATTTTCAATAACATCTTTAGATATAGAAGAAAAACTAAATATATTTTCTATTCTCATTATGAAAAAGTGCTAAAAATATTTTGTAATAAACTCCTTTTGTTAAGATTTAAATAAGAAAAACATTCGTGTGGGTCTTTCATTGTTATTAAATCTATTTTGATGTAAATTACCTTTGTTAAATATTCATATCAATAAAAAAAATGAATCGGGACATTTACATATAAATATGCAATGTGTAGAAAATATGTAGTGTTCTCAAATTTAATTGGACTAGAAAAATTGTAAAGGATTTTACAAGCATCTTTTTTAATCTGTGTTTATAACTAATATCAGCTTTAAATAACTTCCCACCGTGTCTTTGAAAATAACGTTTTTGTAAGTGGACTGTATTAGAAAATTAATTAAAAAATGCTTCTGAAAAATACTACTGTTTTATTATATTTTGTGTTTTATTTCTAAAAGTAATAAATAAAGCAAGAAGCAAAGGTTAAACGAAAAACTTTTTTTCCCTTTTTTTTGTTAAAATCATGTTTAGAATTTTTTCACTTTTTTTTAATCTTAACTTATTTGTCTTTTGAACATTTAGAAGTGTTCAGGTTTGAGTTGAAATAACGTAGCACACGTTTTATATGCACTATTTTAAAATTTATATTTAAACGACTATGATATTTAAGATATTAATTATCTTGTAGAAACTGTGATAAATTGTTACACATAGTAAGAAAGAAATTTACTTCAATTATGTATTCATTAAATTACTTTATGCCGATAATTAAGAGTCAATAAGAGAAAAATTTTATAGCCAATTTGTAATTTATTTTTCTGCAATAATTTTAATGAATACATTACATGAAACAAAAAAAGTTGAACAACAGTAATTTCAAGACATTATAAAAATTTTACATAGATAAATACAAAGAATGAAAAATACATTACATTCTTATTATAAAAATTCAATTCATGCTAAGCCGGTCTCATGCATTTCAGTTCATTCCAACAGGCTAATGAAATTTGTATTGAAAAGCATAACACACATGCAACATGCAAAATAATTTAAATGGAATATTTTCAGTAGTAATAATACAAATTACACGACCTTTATAAAGTCCAAATTGCAACTACATGAATCTACCACTAATTATAATATAGTATATAAGAGTTTTTATGGTATATTATCAATTCAACTGTAATAGTTACTGTAATATGGCCAATGTTTGATAAAATTTTTATAACAATGATTAATGAAGTAAAGATAAAGAATGAAGAGTGTTAGCGAGTATTTTTAAAAACCTGTTACAAAACACTTTAAATATTTATTAATATATCACTATTTTTTGACCTTCAGAAATAGTAGATTACTACAGTACTATACTACTTATTAGTATATTGCTAGTAGTATTTTTGGATAAATTATTACAGTATGTTGATAATTTCTACAATTGTTTTCGATATTTTGTTGTAGATAAAATAATTAACAAAA
Organism: Oedothorax gibbosus; assembly: GCA_019343175.1. Lineage (NCBI taxonomy): Eukaryota > Metazoa > Arthropoda > Arachnida > Araneae > Linyphiidae > Oedothorax > Oedothorax gibbosus. The sequence continues at coordinate 896,053 of CM033272.1, forward strand.
ATGTGAACATTATATGATAATTTAACGTCCTCAGAATTTTATACATATTGTAATTTTTTTTAAAAAAGAAATTGCCCCACCGAACTTACAAGTCTGATATATGTATATTAAATACCATCCTATAAAGAAATTAGTCATAAACCATTTATATATAGAATAGTGTTATTCACAAATATTCGAAAAACACGAAGAGAAAGGAAAAAAGTGAAAGTAGAAAGAATAGTAGAAAGAAATTAAAAAAAGACAAAATAATAACTAGAGCCTCTAAATATCGACTTGTACTTATTCGTACAGAGCCACGACAACTTGTAGTTTTGACAAGTAGATGAATGCTTCCTTACATTCAGGCAATACAGTTCTTATTTCTACACTCAGAAAAAAACTTGTGTTCAAACAGCACAAATGGAACCCAAGTATTGTGCAAAAATAGCAACATTACAATATTATGATGTTTAAATACAAGAATTGTGTTTATGACATACGAATACAAACTTTTGTTCCAACACAACTATCGATCGTGATAGGACATGATTATTATATCCATGCGCGATTGACAAAAAAAAACTGTAAACTATATTATTTTCGAAAATAGGTATAACAAAATCATAATTTTCATTTTAATATACTGCAATATATAATTTTTAAGCTTTAGTATAAGTATATTTATTCGAAACAATAAAGAGCAGATGCTGAATTACATTTCAGAAGAATACATGCGTCTTCAACGCCTTCAACGCAATATTGTGCTAACCATGCATTTCTATTTGGTCCCAACGCAATTTTCATCGCAACTTGTAATAGCTGTGTAAACGCCATACTATACACTATTCGGACACCATTACACTTATGTCGGATTCTTTTTGACTGTCACATGTGTTAGTAAATACCATATCATTATACTAAAATTTCTTCTTTCAATAAAAAAATATCAATTGTTCAATTTATAGAACAAATTTTTACTTTTATCCCGCTTTTTTCTGGAACTACGGTAACCCTTAGTCTGAAGTACTATCGATAAGTCGAACGATATTCCTCTTTGTATTGAACTTTTTTTCTATTGAAAGTCGACACAATTTTTTTTCTGAGTGTAAGCAAACAGCGATCGCTTCACTAAAATAATGAACTTGGCGATTGCCATATCGCCAGGGTTGTCGCGTCTCTGCCTAAGTAAGTACAGTAGAACTCCAATTATCCGTAGCGTTTCTGATTATCCGAAGGCCTATCTGTTACGTTTCGTCTTTGTTGGATGCTATGCCTCTTAATTTTCTTGGCATGTTATCCAACAGAGACGAATAGCAACAGAGACGAACAGCAACAGATAAGCCGGGAATAAAAGTTTATAGTTGGCATAAACTTTTGTACTAACTGTACCTGCTTTTATATTAGGTACTCATCTGTCATATTAAAAGATAATTGATTGATTATACCTTTTGTTCCGATTAACCACAATTATCCGAAATTGGTTATTTCCCAATTTCTTCGGATAATTGGAGTTCGACTGTACTGGCGATATCTAGCACCCTACGTGTGACAGAGTAAGAAAGAAAAGAGTTTTCGAAAGCAGAGAGGCGTGTGTGGCTTACCAAAGGAGTGTACTTGGACATACCAGTTTACCAGGCTAAGTCGTGCAGGCCAACACTGGGGTCAGCAGCATGCGGAGAACAAGATACTAGAATCAGAGCTAAAGCATGGTACCCGAACAATTCTATTACACTCAGGGCCTGATCTAGGAAAACTCGGACTACAGGCACAACAAATTTTGGGGGCCCCTTTACAGAAAAGTTTGTGAATGATTGCCCGTAATGATGATGATAGTTGGCCCGATTTATCAAAGTTTTGCTACCATTTTATCGGCTTCCTTACAACATTGATCAAACTAATCACGTTTGGTCAATGTCTGAGTCAAAGTCAAGCTAAAAATCAAGTGCAGTTTCCGAAAACTTTTTTAATTGACTAAAATTTTGAGGGACTACAGCATTTAGAGTAATAGGAACTAAAATTTAGGGGCCCCTAAATTGTGGGAGCCCTAGGACAGGGCCTTATGGTAGATCAGGCCCTCATTACACTCGACAACTTCATGGTAGGAATAAGCAGTACTGAAGACACCCTCTCAACATTAGTAAATGCACCGAAAGCAAGCGAGTTAAACATTAGTAGTGAAATTAACCATTTTACTACCAGGACGTACGCAGCGTACGCCTTTTCAATTTGATCATCAACGACCAGGACGTACACTGCGTACGTCGCGTCGTACACTCTCTACAGTAAACAGCTGCAGATGCAGCAACAGCTTTGCTATAGGCTCTTACTCGAGATATTATGCCTGGGAGGGAAGGGGTTGATTTGGATACACAGCTGATTGCTCGTTTATACATGAATGATATTTGCCTCAAAAATAAATGCACAATTGAAGTAATGCTCCATTTTATTCAAAGCATTTAAGCATTGAAAGTTACGTAACATTAAAAAATCTACAAGTTTTTTTGTTTTATTGAAGCTTGGGAAATCGGAAAACTGAGCCATAGTTTCGCCATTTTTTTTCATCATATAACGATAGCAAAACAAGTAAAATTAATGTTTACACATTAAGAATAAAAAAAAATCTACCTGTTAAAGCGGATATGCGATAAAACAGAGTCCGGTTAACAGGGAGCCTACTGTAGTTTGTTTAAAAGTTTGGGTGCTTCGTGCAACATTAGAATTATAATAGACCGTCCTTTTAAAAGTAAAAATACTGGTTGAGGGGGAGACCAGATACATCCCTGCTTTGGCAAGAAATATATCCACAGTACAATTGTGGAACCCAGACACCTTTGTAGTTAGACAGTTTTTATCCAAACAGTTTTGTGAGTAAGAGACTTGTGAACTAATGATCATTATAAATTTGCACTCAATCGAAAGAAGAAAACAAATTATAATTGCCCAAACAGAGGAAAAACTTTGTTGGATAATAAAAGTTAAACATCGAAGTCCTTACGTTACATCAATATCAAGTTATAATGAATTTTTTTTATTGAATCTCTTAAAATGTTTGCGTCATTATTATCTCTATAAGAAAATGAACACTTTTGTCAAGTTTTTTTTTTGGAATTACAGCTATCCGAAATTTGAAGAACTTTGTATAAGTTATTCTAAATTGTTCAGTTATTATAAACATCGTGGATATTACTGTATATTTTATTCAAATTGCATTTTTATGTTTGCACTAAAACACACTTAATAGTCATGCATTTGCTTTGCTTAGTACATACGACTTGAAAGCCGTATTTCACAGTTAAATACATAAAATGACCATACTTTATGCAATATTTGTAAACAAACATATAAATTACAGGCACACACACACTTTCAAACACCCATTAATATTCCAACTACATCTATTCTGTCATCTATTCAGTATCTAAATAAAATTTGTTGTTGTCCCTTAAAAATCAAATATACATTACAAAAATAGTTACATAAATATAAGCATCGCAAATATATTTTTTACAGTATATATAAAAACTATAGCAGGGTAGTTTTTGTAGTGTCTAGACAATATTTTTTTTTCAATTTCACCACAATTGTAGAATTTGTTTTTCTTATCCAAATAAGTAGTTTTTAGATGCGAATACTTCAAATGTTTGCGGTTAAGCAATTAATAATTACTTTTAAATGTCCATTCATTGATATGCATATTTCAGACGATATCTATTTATTAATGCATATTATTACATAAAAATAGTTAAAATACTAAATATATTTTGTGTAAAATATTTACTCATAAAATGTTTGTGAAAAATGTTGTTATTTCTGTATGATTCAAATGAAACTACAGATGTGCAATTTTTTTTCATAATATATAATGAGGTTTCGAAAAGATTGAGAGTGTTAGTCTAAGAAATTCTATTAAATTATGATCGAAAAAGTTTTAAATATCTAAATATAAGGTGATTAATATAAATATACTACTTTTAAGATTTGTTTTATGTCAGATAGTTACATCATAAAGGATAAGAAACGAAAATTTTGTATTAATTTAAAATGTTTTTTTTTTTACTTTTAGGGATACCAAAGCGTTGATAATCACTTTTTAACTTTTGTCTTTTATCAATGAATTTAGTCCAACGTCAACTAAAAAACTTCATGAGAAAAGTTAGTTAGCAATTAATTACGGTAAGTTACGTTTTTGAAACATTATAATCGCTTTTCCTAATTCTAGATATTATGTTAATAGAATTTTTATTTTAAAAGCAAGTTTTTAGCTTTCAAACTATGGTTAGAACCTAAAAAGTATAAGCCTATTTCCGTTTGTTTATCTGTCACCCACTTTCATATCCTAAACTACAAATGATACAAACAAGTGTGATACGTCAAGAAGACATGGAAAATATCAGAAAAAAATCGAATACGAAGAATTATTTTAATTATTAAAAAACTGCAAAGTTAAATGCTACTTTGAAAAGCATAAGATGACCATATTTAGTGGAATTAAATCATATTTGCCTTAAATCACATTTGCCACTCACAACAATCGCACCGAGAAACTTATATACTAAATACAATTTATATGAAATTTATTTTTGTGATATAAATCAGTTTTGAATGACGTCATATGTGTTAAATGTATATGACGCCTTATCTGTCACAATGAGATTCTTTGATAGTTCGTATTTGATTAGAAAGATATTCAAAAAACTATTTTTTCTTTATTTTAAAAATCAGACAAATTTTTTTATTTACATTTAAGCATTCATTGATGAATAATGATGTCTAAATACAAATTACTCCTTTTGTTGAGGTTTTATCGTTTTTTTCCCTATTAAATCGTATTTAAAAATCAATTCCTTTGGTTATCTTTTGAACGTGATAGATAGTTTCAATTTTGTATGTTGATAAAAATGTTTTACTTCTTTTTGAGTGAGAGATATTTGCTGTGTTTGGTGCTTTGTTATGCGTTTAAATTGTGTTTGGATCTGTTCTAAGTGGCAGTTTCTGTTAATAACCTATTGGTTCATTTTGGAAATGTTATTCATAACTAATCATCATTTGCCCCTTCTTTACAAATCCTACTCAGTAGGACACAAATTACTGACTCGAAAATGCAAGTAATATTTCGATGAATATTAATTGCTAAAACTTAAAATTAAATATGTTAAAGTTAATATTGTAGGATACAATAATTAATAACCAATAGAATTCTTCTGACTAATTATTTGAAAATAAAAATCTATTAATATATAAACTGTATCCTTCCTCCTCTACTAGCACATCTTTCTTTAACCCTCTGAAATATACCGACGGACGTACAAACCAGTTAACTGGCTATGATATTTTAAAGCAACACACAAAATTTTAAGTTTATAAATTTTTTCAAATTTTATTAAATTTTTAAATTTAAAGTAAGGAGGAGTAATTTATAACTATCTTTTAAAGAAATATAATTTTTAATAAACTTTCAGTTAAATTTTTTTATTTAAACTCATGAGTGAAAACAAGTTTACAATTTAGCCGATTTGTTCTCCCTCCCATATGTTTCCCAATTGAAGAGGTTAGTGGAAGAACGTGCTAAGTAACATTTTCGAAAAAAATTGAGATTTTTGTGCCAATAAACCTATTATTAACTTCTTTAACGATAACAAGTTTCCTCTTTTTCATAAAATTTTAGTTTATTATATTTTTTGCGTTCTGCAAGTACCAATTTTTAACGGATCTGAGTGCAAACTAAAAACTTTAAAGCTTATTATCTAGTTTTCAATATTTTGTCACTTAGCACGTTCTTCCACCAAACTCTTCCAAATCATTCATGAACAAAAAGCACCAACAAACACACATAGTTGTAAAGGAAGCCATTCAATTACATGTGCAATGACGAAACTTGGAAGAGTTTTCATTGAGAAAACTTTCTAGAGCGTGGGCAGACGACATAACTTTTACAAATAGAAACTGCAACCTCACATCATTCTTTGTGCTGATTTTTTTGGCGCCATTTTATTTTCCCAGTGTTGCCAGAATCCGTTAATCGATTTGTTTGTGACGGTAAAATGCCACAAGAGGCTTGCTGGTCAAAACGTCGACAAAGGAATAAGGACAGTAATGGTCTGCTGGAGATGCAGGATTCGAATTTGGGATATGGAAAATGTAGGGCACGGATGACGCTATTCTATTTTTATAATACAGTATAACTCCGTTATAGCGTCATTCATGGCACCGCGATGGTTATGACATTATACAAGAGTATCATTACAAACAAGGTTGAATATTAATCGTAGCAATTTATGTCAAATGCGTATAATATACTAGCAAATTTATACCCGTTCTTCGCACGGATTAAAAAAATATCAAATCGTTCCAAATATGTGTACAATATAACCTGTTATAGGATCATAAACTTATGTTATTGTTCCCGCTCGTTATAAAGTATAAAATCCCGTTTCATTGCCTTAAAATTCCAAAATGAAAAATACGCTATAAAATGCACTCATAGATGTCATCACAATTCCCTCATAAATACATAAAACCTTTTAGCTCATTTGGCGCGTTTTGGGAAATAATTTGGCGAGAAAATAGATATAGCTACAAACACACCCATTATACAGCTCTAACACAAGGACCTTCGAACAACCGACCAGCTTATAAATTAGCACCTCATTAAGTTTGACTATACAATACTTTTCTCGATATCATTTTTAATAACAAATTTATCATTAATAGTGATTGGCACCGCGATGCTTATGACATTATACACGAGTACCATTACTAACACAAGGTTCAATATATTAGCGTAACAATTCATGTCAAATGCGTATTATATATTCATATTTTAACCATATGTGCTTTTAGTAGAATTAATTGCGCTTTCTCTAGTCAATAATTTTAAGAGCGGGAAATAAATTTCAAATTTGGCGACCAAATCTATTTGGCGAATAAAATAAAAATTAAATAGAGAAAACAACTTTTCAAACATTTTTCTTTAAGGTTGCCTTATTTAAGAAGGCATTTTGAATATCATATAAGCGTATATTTTAAGCGTAATAACTGAGGAGTTAATTGAAAGTTTTTGTTATAAGCAAGATTATAACATTTAAGTCTATGAGAAATTCAAGGGATCGAACATTTATGGAGTATAAACAAGTTGTCGTTGTAAGCGAGGTTGTTGTAACCGAGTTTGACTTTTCTTTTTGAAATTCTCCATTTTCTAGACCAGATTTTCTCTATCTCCTAAGTGATGGTGCTGGTATTACTGTGCAAACTGGCAACTTGGAACAGAAAATATCAAATAGAAGTAGAAATTAAATAAAAAAAGTAAAACCAGACGTGATGGCGAAGGATGATTAACAAGTACATGATAGGCTCTTTTATAATATAAATTGCAAATAGCTAAGAATATAGCAAAGAAATTAATTGAACTTTACGGTGTAAATTTTTAAAAAGGTTACAAGCAACTTCAAGGTTATTATTTACTACAAAATTTATCATATTATCTAATTACACCAATATAAGGTTTGGCTTTTAGCATTGAATTGTGTGCTTCAAGATAAAGTAACAATGATAAAGGTAATTCTATATCGTTAAGAGATGAAATTGTGACTTCAATAAAACTTAATATTCGTGCAGGTAAATTAAAATACAACCACAATTTTATTTCTTATTTTAATTTTAAACAATATATTTCGTTCAAATATTAACTTTTTTGGTGTTTCTGTTATTAATTAACGTTCCTTAACGAATAAAAACGTTAAATGTGATTTTTCAAAATTCGTTTTTTCAATTTACTTAATTTATCTTACAAAAATTGCTCAAGTACCTTTATTTGTCCGATATTTTGTTTGTTTAGATAAAATTAAGCAGAAGGTCTATTTTCACAAGGCAAATTTTCTAGTCAATCGTCGTCAATGAGTTAAAAAGCATTTAAACAATTTAGAAATAAGAGATTTTGTCAATATTTCGAATGCTTTAAAAGCAAGGCATGTTAAGATTATCTAGGCACTCACGTTTTACTGTACTACATATGCATCTACTCCTCCCCCTCCATCCCTCCCTATCCCCCCTCCATCCCCAACTAATACTTACACCATACTTTTGTTAAGCTGTATTGATTTTAAAAGACGTATAAAAAACAATGATAAAATAAAAGTATTTATAAATTCCATAGTACTTCACAACGTTGAAAAACCTTTCACATTACGCAAAGAAATAATGCCCAAAACTCGCAACATCAAATTTTCTTTTACGGAGAAATCATACCCCTTTCTTCAAGAAAAAAAATCGATACTAGCCAGAAGATATAATGACCTTAAAATAAATGAGAAAAAAAATGCAATGGACTACAATAGAATTTTAAAAGAAGTCAAGGCACTTAAGGGCCGAACATATATGGAGAGATAATTATGTTAGAATCAGTCTACTTAACCTTAACTTATTATATCCGTTTCCACATCAGAAGTCGAATTGTTTGACGTCATGAAACAGAGTGACGTCACAGTGACGTAATTGAATAGGGTGGGTACTTTTTAAAGTACCCCCTTAGATGGGCCTGCGTAAAGCACTTGTCTCACTGTTTGACGTCACAGAATTTACCATACAGTTTTACTCCAGCCAATTTTTTAAAAAATATTTCGTCACAAACTGTGTAACAATAAAAAAGGTTTTTTTTTTAAATAGGGCTATATTTTTTTTTGTTTTTAACTTGTGTCATGGTTTTGTTTTCTAAGAACTTAACTGAAATGCTTTTTTCCGAGATTGTAAGTAAACTCTTTTGTTCTATTTTTAGGAACACGTACCCGGGTCATGCGTTTTAATTGGCGTCAGAAGATTGTGAGTGTGTGAAAAAACAAGGTTTTATACACAAAAAACAATAACTTTACTTAAAAAGTGTTAAACAAGCTACTAACAAGCTAAATGTTTTGAAGTTTTTGTATACTTTTTCATTATTTTTTTTATGAATTTTTAAAAAAAAATATGTATAATGTTCTGAAATTAAAAATCAATTTTTCATCTGCACAATAAGTTGTTTTTCAACCACTTTATTAGGTAATTTTTTTGTGGATTCACTAAAATGAATCAGTTTATTTGGTTGGTTTCGATATAGGGTTGAATAAGAAAAATTGTAAAATTTGTGAAAAATAAAATTTTTGAGGAACATTTATTTAATATATCTAATGAATATTAATTGGACGAAATACTGCAAAATGTTTTTTTCATAAAATTGGTTTGAGGTGTTTTACGTCTATTCGAAGTACTCGTAATTATCTATCCTATAAGGTAATTACAATAACCACTAACTACTACTCTTTTAAAACCTAAAAAGTTAGATGACATCTACCATTTACACACGTGCGATTTTCTCTAAACCCTTATTATGACGTCTGACAGGCACTAGAAACTGGTGTACCAATAACTTTTTCGGAATCGGCAACCTATAAAAAGTGTAAAAAACACCAAGTCCATTTCGGATTTTTGACTTCACACATCGCCAAATTCATTACACTGTATTTCATATTAGGTAAATGAAAGTAAAAATTTAACATAAATGTAAACACCGCTTCATATTTTTAAAAGATGTTTAAACAGGATAAATAAGTTATGCCCTTAAGTTTTCTTCTTTTAAAAACTTTTAAGCTTAGACAAATATTTTTGTTTTCTTGAAGTATTCCTAAAAACTGACCCTGGATTATTTAGCTTTACTCCTAATGAATAATGACCCAGTTTGTTGAGGTTTTTTGACACTTTTGGAAACATGCCCATGATCTGTAAATGAGATTTAAAATTTAAGTTGCATGGTGATCTCCAAAACTTTCTTGTTACATATGATAGGAAAGATTTTATAGCAAATTTCAGGGGCTTTGGAGCTTAGTTGGTAAGGCGTCTGTTTTACTTGCGAAAGGTCACAGATTCAGGCGAGGGTATTACGAAAATAACTGTCGACCTATCAGCGCGGTCTGTGCAGCCAAAGGGTCTGACGAATAATACCCCGTGTAGAGGAAGGGAGTGCACTTTAAATATGTTACAAATTCCCGACACCGCGTACAATGTCGCCTTTAAAATTTGCGTTGGGTCAATCGTCAGGTGTCGGCTCACCCCTAGACTGTCGTTCTAAATTACGACGCCCATCGCAAAACACTCTTTTAGCTTTAGTACGACGTTAATTCAACCTCCTCCCCCGCCAAAAAAAATAGTAAATTTTAATTGAAAGAGAAATTTTTTTTGCTATAAAATGTAAAAGAAAAACGCAATTTTTGTTAATTATATTATTTAAAGTATAATAGTAATTCGTAGTATGTATTTAGTGTAATTTAGTATATATAGTAATTTAGTAATAAAGTATCGTAACATATGAAAATTTTGTTAGGTGCTAACTCAGTGTCATATTCTGATTATTATTTATATAAGGCAGGGTTGGAAAAAAAACATGTTTTAAAAAAAAATGTTTTGTTTGTTTTAAACATGTTTTTTTTAAACAATTAAATTTTGGTTATTGAACAAGTTGTAAGAGTTTAAAAAGAACACAGTTCTTTTTGCGTTTTGGTCTACTATATTTACTTCCATCCCCAATAATTTTAGGCATGCCTTGCATCTTTCTTTGTCGAATAATCATAGAATACAAGAAATCCTTCTATTATCAGGCGATTCGGTGTCTTCCTTTGATTAAATCAGATGAGCTTATAGAAGAATTCATAAACTAATAATGTAATAGTTTATGTTTGGTATTTAATTAACCAAATTTATGTTCCACATTGATAATTAGCATAAATCGTTTTTTAAAAAATTGTTTTAAACATGTTTAAAACAATTGTTTTAAACAAAATGTTTTAAACATAACAAACCTGATATAAGGACAGCGAGTCTATTATATGCTATGTTAAATTTCTGTAAATCAGAGGCTAAACCTAGATATGTTCCCAAATTACGCCAGTAAGAAATGCATAAACACCCTGTTGTTGAGATTATAAGTAATTTAAGTATTCGTTCTTGTTGAAGAAATAAATTATGATCATTCAGTTTATCAGTTTTATTTTGCATCGCAATTAAATGTAACAATATAAAAAATCTCAATAATAAAACTAATAATTTTAAAATATATATTGAATGCAATTTTATTAATCATTAAATGTTTATCACTTTGGCACCAATATATTATTATTTGTATCAAAGATTGAAGTATTACGATTATTATCCAATCATGTGTACAAAATATCCATACACCAACCAAACGTATCCAGCCGTTATTACTATTGTTAGGTCGAATGTAAACACTGCACAAATATATACCAAATAAAATAATGAAAAGCGGTTTAACCCTAGTACTCGAGTAATTTACAAGCATGGATAATATCTATATCTAAAATCATTTGTCAAAAAAAGATTTTATGTTGTCTTATTGTGATAATAGTTTATTTACTAACAATAATTTGGGGTACGACAAACCGTTGACATTCAATACGGTCCGATCACGTATTCATGGCACTCTGAGATGAATTAAAAGCATCGGAAAAATGGTAAAAGAGGGAATATTAATTTCTATTAAATGATTAATAATAATACCAATACAATTTTTAATATCTTCCTTTTTTTGCCAGTATTCCGATGTTTTCGACCCGATCTAAAGTACCATCAATAAGCGGTTAGACTACACAGCTTGTCTGGCGTTAATTGATTAGTTTGTTATCAAACATCAATTGGTTTATATCATATGTCAATTTTTATAAGAGATTAAGACATAAGTACTAACATTCGAAAATAAATTAGGTAGTAGCGGCATACCGGTGATATTTTTAAAATTTTTATCACAAATCTGTGAATGTTAACAGTTGACTTACCAAACCTAAAAATGCGGACAGGTGGTATGAAAAAGTTTATTTTGATTCCTGTGCCTAATTCAAAATAGAGGCATGTGCATGAAAACATCTCAAAAACAAATCAAGCGAGTAGTTTTTACATTAAAGTGTTGTCTCAAACCATAGTATTAATCAAAAATCTTTTAGTCCTTAAAAATCCCGATTAATTTGTTCAGAAAATTCAAAACAACTTCCGAAATTTTGTTTAAAAAGTTATCAGTGTACAATCTATATGAAATTCATTCACTAGCTACTACTAAATTTTTTTCTAATGTATCAAATATATAATAAACTCATAATATATATTTTATATCCCCAAACTGTCACTGCATGAGCCATATGCTTTAAATATTTAGGTATCGAAAATATTACCTTAAATCTTTTCGAAACCATATTAAAAGTAAAGTGTTGTATAGAATCTACATAATTACTCTATTCTAGGGCCCAAAAGCAATCTAAACATAGCTTTACAAATGCATAAACATTGTATTAACAAAACAAATGCACTAGCATGATGTTTCTACGCTGAATATGCTCTAGAAAAAGCAAATTCTACAATTAAATAACAATTTACTAAAGCAAGAATATGAAAAAGCGGTACATGACATTGTTCAACTACTGTCGATTGTTTACCTGTTTTTTAACGCCAGCATTTAGCTTCTTGATCGTTTTCGCAAGGAGGCGCTTACTCATAGTACTGGGTGCTATGGGCATTCTGGGAAGGGTAGTTGCAAGTCACACTCCTTCACCACAACAAGGCTTCTGCAGTTGCAGTTAGCTGCTACTGGATAACTAATTACTGGATTGTCTAAGGTTTACTAAGATTATAACCACAGAAAACTTCTCGTTTTGGAGTTACAGAATACTTATGTTTGGGAATCGGATGGTTAGTACGTTACAGTTTACAATTCTGTTGGCAGAAAACTTCTTTTCTAGCAATTGCAAGGTAACTAACTTAGAAACTTGGATGGTTAGTTGATTGGTAAATTGCAGGTTATAATTCAGTTGACAGAAACACTTCCTTGTTAGCAGTTGCAATATAACTAACCTTGAAAATCGGATAGTTAGTAGGCTGATAACTTGCTGGTTTCAATTCTGCGGATAAAAAACTTTCTTTGTTAGCAGTCACAATGTACCTAATTTTTGAAAGTTAAAGGGTTAGTTGCTTGGAAAATTGAAAGTTATAATTCTAATGATAGTAAAGCTTCTACTTTTTGTAATCACAATGTATCTAACTTTGAAAGTTGGATGGTTAGTTGGAAAGTTGAAGGTTATAATTCTTGATGGCAGAAAACTTCTTTGTTAGCAGTTGCAATGCACTTGATTTTGAAAGTTAGAAGGTGCGTTAGTTAGCTGTTTGTGAGTCGCAGGTTTTACTTCTTTAGCAGGATAAGCAGCAAGGCTTCTGTAATTGTATGCTAATGCAAGCTAATTGTTTGGTTGGAATTGGCAGTTAACTGATGTCCATGTTATATTTGTAGAGTATAATTTTTTTTAAAGGTTTCCAATTATACGCTTGACTTTGTAACTTAAATGGTGACAGATTTTTGGATGTTGGTATGTTGATTGTCACACTGCTTTACCACAGATGTCAACAATTCTTCTACAGTGACAGTTACGTGCTTTTAATTTGCGTAAACAATAGTTGTACTGTAGTCAACTGATTACCAAATATGTCTATTATAATTTGAATAGGTACTAGATTTTTATTTCCAGGTGTTCACAACTCTTTAACATTTAATTATTGATCTTTGGTTAGCTAGTTAGCAATACAGAATATCTTAAAAACATATGAGTATTTAATGGTTCTAGTTAGATATTGGGGTTATATACTGATTAGTTGAAAGTTTATTATCATAAGATCGTTCTATTATGTAACAAAATGTCTACTATTCTAGTAAAATTGAAAATCAAGCTATTTTTTTGCGAACTAATATATATTTTTAAAGTTCAAATAGCATATATATACAACCAACAAATTCTTTTTGATTTTTCCGTTTCTTGATGTTAAATTGTTTGTGAATATATGTTTAAATAGTGAACAGGCAGTAATACTTTCATGTTAGGCAATTTAAAATACAAAATTATTTATTTGTGATCGTGCAACAAATTGTGCTTTTATTTATTTCAGAAGAATATAGATTTCTAGTTGAGGAAGTATTTTTTATAAAGCAGTATTTATGTAGTCCATAAAAATAATATGGAAGTATCTTTTTTATAGCTTTTTACTGGTATATTTTGATCCTAATAAACTTTTCTTTCAGTTATTCAGAAACAAATATTTAAAATGTAATGTTAATAGATTTTTTAATTGACACAGTTACCTTTTTTTCCTGTCTAAAGCTCTAATATTTTAATTCTAAAAGACTAAGTGAAAGTAGACTTACTATGAACAAAATTTAGTCTTTCAAAATATTATTGGTATAGTTATATTTAGATCTTTTGTTATTTTTAGGGATTGATAGTTTCACAATTCTTAAGTCTTTATAAGGCAGTTTTAGTAGTTTCAGTGTTTCAATACTTATTTTGTTATTAGGTCAATAATGTCACTTATATCGATCAAAGTAGATAAACACGCGTAATTAAAGTTGTTTATTTGGGCACGTTTACGGCTGATTATTTATAGCATCTTCACAAAGCTTTAATACCTCTAGGGTCGCTTTTAAGGACGGTAATTAACTTGAGCATCTTATACCAAATGATTATTCGAATTGTAGTATCCGAGAAGACTTATTTTATTTTGCATAGCAGATTTCATTGGTATGCTTCCAAGATTGTAGTTAAATCATCATTGGAAAAGGACAATAGCTTTATTTACACATGTACACAAATATGTTTCGATAAGCTTTTTAAAAATCAAAATGCTTTATAATTATTAATATTCTGAGGCACACTTTTGCATATTGGTTTTATGGACATTGGTTTAATTGTTATCCATAGAAAAGTACGTAAATTTCAAAAATTGTACATAAATTTAATAACTCGACTGTTTGAAACTGGGTTTAGTCTAAGAACACTTAGGTATCTTTTATATATATATATATATAAAATCCTTTTATTTTTATACAGATATATTGCTGACTTCCAGTTGTGCGTTTAAATGTATGTGCATATATGAAGAATAAAATATTATATTTGATTTAAAACTTCAAAGGCTTCATGGATTCTTTTATATAGCTTTACATTTTTTATTAAAATAATTTATACTTTTCAAGGAATGTGGAAAATTATTCCAGTATCTTCAAGAAGAAGTGTTACTTAACTTTGATCCAACTTTGGTTGTTTACGTTAAACAAATTGAAATTAAACATTGATCTACACAAACAGTAAACAATTTATATTTTTCTATTAAATTTCTCAAAACTCAACAAGCGTTGCTGATCACAATCTTAACTTTTCTCTAATATTTTCTCTGTAAATATCTTTTTTGTCACTTTGCCAAGTTCTTCTCAATTCGAATTTTCACGTTAATATCAAACAAATTTCGTACCCCTTCAAACACAAGTTCGCAATAGTTAACTCAACAATCTATTTCAGCAAATATCATAAACAATTCAACCAATTCACTAAAATTTCCTTTCCATATTTCAACCAATCTCATACGAACATCTTCCAAAGTACAACAAACAACAACTTCTACCACTTACCTCCTCAAACTATCTTAACTATCAAAATATTCCATATTTCTATTCTAACAATAAAACATCAACAACTGAAGAATTGAAGGGGTCCGAACTCTCCAAAACTAAACTCCGAGCAACGTGAAAGTCCCGAGTTTCGCTCGGGTCGAATGTTTGGCTGCCCCTGTAAGTTACTTTTCTGTTCCAACCCGCGGGCAATATGGCAGCGCCCCTGTGACTGTAGCGATGACGTCAATGGGGCGGGGACCAATTGGGGGCCTGCTGCAGTCGGAAGATGTGAGAACGATCAGCTGAAGAGTAAGGGTCAAATCCATGTGAAATACTACTTTTTTTGCATGGATGTATTGGTTCTGGGTTTCATTCACGTTTTATGCACGATCGAAACGTTCAAAAATCGTTAGAATTGCTTGCTTTCATTTAAAATATCACAACTATTTTGAAACTACCTACTAGATTTGAAAAAACGATCTAAAAGTTCAAAATCGTTAGGATTGCTTTCTTTCATTTCAAATATCAGAGCAGATGTTTTTTTTTTTTAAACCATTTACTAGATTTGAAAGTACGATCGAAAAGTTAAAAAATTGGATTTTCTATCTATTGAAGTATTAGAATAGGTATTTTTAACAACCATTTAATATTATAATTACGTAGTGAGTCCTATCGCAATCTAAACTGCCCGAGACTTGAGTTAGTTGCTACTTCTTGCGCTCTCTGTTCCATTAAAATATAGGACAAAGAATATTCATAAAGTCTGGGTTTCATGTCACGTTTTGTACACGATCGAAACGTTCAAAAATCGATAGGATTGCTTTCTTTCATTTCAAATATCAGAGCAGATGTTTTTTTTTTAAAAAACCATTTACTAGATTTGAAAATACGTTCGAAAAGTTCAAAAATCTTTAGGATCGTTTTCCTTCATTTGAAATATCAGAGGGCAATTCCATGTAACTGTAGTGTAAGTCATAAATTAAGAGGAGCTTACAAGCTTTTTAAATTTGAAAAGTAATTAAATTAAATAAAGCACGTTATATTATTTAGTTTTAATAAGTGTAGATCAGCTATTCCGCTAATTGTTTTTCATCTAATGTTGGTTGGTCATCAAGACATTTATGATCCTCTTTTCATCACTTAGCAACCATTTAATGATAAAAGTTGTAGTTATAAGCAATTCTTACACACATGACTTACACTACAGAAAGGTTAATTTTGCATGGAATTAGCCCAGAGCAGATGTTTTTTAAACCGTTTACTAGATTTGAAAGTATGATCGAAAAGTTCAAAAATAGTTAGGATAGTTTTCTTTTCATCGAATCATTAGTATTAGAGCAGATGCTTCTACGATAGAAACCATTTAATGGATAAGTACGTGGTGAGCCCTATTGCAATAAAATGCCCGAGACTTGAGTGGTTGCTACTTCTTACGTTCTCTGTTCCATTAAAAAGTTAAACAGACAACATTCATGTAGTCTGCGTTTCATTCACGTTTTGTGTTCGATCGAAAAGTTCAAAAAATCGTTAAGATTGATTCTTTTGTTTGATGCATTAGAATAGGTATTATATATATAAAAAAACATTTACTAGATTTGAAAGTATGTGTTGAGTGTAATAACAATAAATTTTTCGAGGCTTGAGTTGGTGGCTACTTCTTGTGTTATCTGTCCCATTAAAAAAACCCAATTTTTTTTAGTTAGGAAAATTTAACTTTACTAATATGGCAGATATAAGAAGTATCGTCAAATGGGGAAACTTTGACCCAAACATAAAACCCTACTCATCACTTGACCAAGGTTCTAAATTACGAAGCGTAATTGAATGAGTTAAAGCTCCTAAAGGAGGCTAGAAATAAGCAGCCGGAAACAATTACATTATATAAAACCCTAGTGAAGACTTTCTTATTGTAACAAATCAATACCTCTGGGGGTGACAAGCTAATTCTGGGGATCCTCTAGTTGGCCTCTGTCTCTAAAAATTAGATGGATCCACTTATGTGTGTGTGTTGTCTGTTGTGTCTGTCTTACTTGACGAAGGTTTATAAGCGGGTCTCTGACCAAGCACACAAACCTGAATATATATGTCTACCAACCAACAACAACCAACTTTCTTATTGAACAGACATTCCACTTTTATGCGACCCTGTTGGCAGCGAAAATAACTAAATCTTTTTTAATTGTTTCTTTACTCTTTTTCTCCATCCCCCAACCTCCCTTTTGGAACCAGTTTCTGTGGGTTTCTTCTCCGCTCCGTCCATAGAGTAAATATAGCTTCGCTAAGAAGAGATTCGACCGTCAATTATTATGTTTGTGCAACAGTAAACGTGTGCATTATTATTATTTATATATAGCAATATAGCATGTTTGATTACTTTATTTTATTATTGTTTTGATTAAAATAATAATAAAAAAACTAATAAGAGCATAAAATTTAAAGTTATTTACAATTAGAGTCGAAATATTTTTTTATTAAAGATGTTTATGATATGAAATATAAAGAATGTAAAATTGTGGATAAGTTAAATACAATATTTTATTTAGTAAAAATATATGAATTAAAGTATCTTGAAATTACAATTTTAAATATATTTAAGAAAATATTTTAGTTTATAAAATATTTTATAAAACAAAATGTGCATCTAACTTTTCATTTAAAATATAAAAAAATATATTTTAAAAAAATGTAGAACAAAACATACAAATAAAATTTAAAAAGTTATAATTATGTTTTAATTTAGTTCTCAGTTAAAAAATATATTAATTAACATTACAATAATTTTTAAAAGAAAACTTTTTAAATGTTAGTAAAGGCCTTCGTATCTACACAATTTTAAACGAAAATAATTTTGAAAACGTATAAAAGAACAAACATATAACTGAACAAAGTTTCGTTAACAATTTAAAATAATAATTGTATTCATCTTTATGCATTAACTATTTATAGTTTTGGTTTTATTGTTAATAGTTTCACATGACGCGAATAAGAAGGTGTACCTCAATTTTTTTGCTTTATTAATTAAATAATATTTTAGAATATTATTAAGTTTTAGGTGTTCCCTTTTTTAAAATTTTTGAAAAATTATTATCTTTGAAACTCAAGCTTTTTCTAATTTATCGTTGCATTTTACTAAGAAATATAATAATATTGGTATAAAAAGTTACAAAATTAAAAATTATAACACTAAGTTATTAAAATAATAAAACGTTTTTATTTTATTCATGATAAAATTCTATTGAGTTCAAGTATGTATGCAAGAAAAATATTGCATTGTGTAAAAAAAGAAATGCTAGTATAAAATAATCGTGTTACTTATTTCATATCTTTTATTCTCATTTTATCATCCCTTTTCAATAAAATAACTAATAAAGACGACATTCATAAGAATCAGTAATTTGTAATGAGAAACTCAACTTAAACTTTGAATCGCGATCCACAGACAAGCTTCCCTGGTTCAGTGGTAGAGTACGCGAATCTTGGCCAGTAGCCCCCAGCTCAAATCCTGGCTGCTCCCTATGTATTTTTTTTATCATCTTTTGGCAATAATTTTGCAATCATTCACAGATGGCGCCACTATTTTCCACTTTTTCTCCTCCCTCCATGGCTCCGTCTGTAGTTCATTTCGCTGCCCATAGGAGCGCTCCGGAGTGCGGTCAAAACCGGTCGGAGTTGACGATCTGTGTTCTTACTCATACGTCGAGGCAGAGTTGCAATTTATTAATGAAGAGGCGAGGCCGGGATAGCCTTGTCGGTAAGGTCTTGGACTGGCATCCCTGAGGTTGCGAGTTCGAGCCCAGCTGCCTTCCGAAGACCCCGTGTACGCTAATGGTGACTGGTGCACGTTAAATTCCGACGTGGTCACAAAGTCCTCCCCTACCAAATCAATACCTCTGGGGGTGACAAGCATTGAGCTAGAAGGGAAACTGGAGTGAGGTGTCAGCGAGCCGAAAACCCACTCACACCCTTTTGAGCGAACATGGCAGAAAAAGACTATTTTCCCTACACTTGTATGCAATGCTTGTATGAGACCCCTCTATCATATTGACTTGGGCTCCTAAATGTATTTATCCTCTTTTAGTTCGAAAGAAATTAACTTTCTTTAACTTTAAATTCCAATTTTTTTAAGAAATAACCATGTGGATCACTAACTAAGAATCAGCGAAGTCGAACCCAATAGCGAAATAGGCAAGTAGGTTTTCTGCCCGGTTCGTTTCTGCTGCAGTGCCGTGTATTCCTCCTCGCCCTTCGTTATTGAACCGGCTCGTTTGCTGCCCTGTTCAGTGAATCACACACCTCACTCCACGTTTCTTCTAGCTCAATGGTGACAAGTCAATTCTGGGGATCCTCTAGTTGGAATCTGTCTCTAAAAATAAGATGGATCCACTTACGTGTGTGTTGTGTCTGTCTTACTTGACGAAGGTTTATAAGCGAGTCTCTGACCAAGCACACAAATCTGAATATATATGTCTACCAACCCACATGAAGAGGCAAGCACATTTATAAAGACTGTATTTAATGAGAAGCTATTAACTCGGCCCAAAGTTGCCCAATTCGATGGTACTCGAAATCACACGGCGTTGGCATCTCTATGAAAATGTAAAGGCCGTAAAGGTGGGTGGTCACAAAGATCTAGTCCTAAGTTTTTGCATTACTGGTACAGAAGGATTCAATTTGTCGCAAAAAACTTAAAAAATGTATTTGTTTCATTTTAAACTAATATGTCAATAACCTAAACTTATTGTTAATTTAACTTATTTCCTTTCCATTCGGATAAGTACACATAGAAATCAAAATAAACAAAACATTAAATTTGGCATTACTTAAGGGGAGTCGAATGGTTCTATCTCGTCCATGTTTATTTTCCTTTCTTTAAAGACATTTTTCTCAAGAACTATATATGAGATATCATTATCAACGTTTTTATATTTTGTTTCTTACATATAGCTCTTTGATTTAAACTGAGGAATTTTAAATATATCTACTAAAAAAAATTATATAACTTTATATATGATTTTTTTTTGTTTTTTAATACATATTTAAAGAAATCACTGTAAAAGTATTTTTACATACTTTGAAATATTCTTAGTTTAAATCAAAGAGCTATATGTAAGGAACAAAGTATAAAAAAGTTCATAATGATATAACATATAGTTCCAGAGAAAATTTTTCCGAAAGTTAGGGAAATTAACATTTGCGGAATAGAAACATCTGCAATTGTAATTTTTGAGGAAAGTTCATCCATTTTAAAAAGTTATAAAGCATTACGAAATTCAGACCTCAAAACACGGAAAGTAAATTGAAAATAACATATTTTCGATAAGTGGAATTATGGAAATTTGTTTGTGGTAAGAATTAGTTTTGTTGTATTTGGTTTTTAGTATTCAAGAATTACCCAGTCTAGAAGAAAAAATCTAAATTTCCTCAAAATGGTTAAAGTTTTGGCGATATTTTAGGAAAATTACTGTTAAAAATTTTCGATTTGAAACGGTTTAGTTACCATGGTAAAATAAAGAGTGATACGGCCCTCATAATATAGTTTAAAAAAAATAATAACCATAACAATAAAAAAATAACTCGAACTCTTAAACTCTTTCTCTCTCGATTATGTTGGTTTGCTCAAAGTTTGACCAATTAAGACCGACATTCATTTAAATGAATGATTTCTAAACGATATAAATAAACATCTATAATAGTTTTCGCTGCATATATCATTTAGATAGCTGTATAAGAAGTACAATTAATATAAAAAGTATGTAGTAGTAACAAATATTAATGAAGATAAGGGGAAAAATTAACTTTTATGGGAGACTTATGAAATGGTAACTGATCTTAGCCATTTCCAAGCAAATAAACGACTGATACTGGCAATATAAAATTAAAAAGTGACATTCAATTTCTCCACTACAAACGATTTTAGTTTTTTAACCTTAAAACAAATTACTTAGCGCGCGCTATAAAACTAAAAAACAACAACATTCATTGAAACGATTGTCCGGTCTCAGGAGGTAGTTTGACGACACATTGCACATAAATGATACTGATTAATATCAAGTTTCAGACGATCTCTAAAATTTGTAAAATATTTTTGTAAAGTAATAGTTTCACTTCAGGTAGTTTGACGATAAATTGCATAAATGATACTGATTAATATCAAGTTTCAGACGATCTCTAAAATTTGTAAAATATTTTTGTAAAGTAATAGTTTCACTTCAGTTTCAAATTTAAACGGACATTTTATTTTGCATAAAAAAACAGTTCGTGTAAAACGGCTCATCTCGTATTTAACAAAAATTGTAATTGTGGAACGTTACTCCATAAAAGCTGGCAGCACTTGCTGCCACCAGTTTTACGGAGTAACATTCTTCCACATTTTTACATTGCGCACAGAAAACTTTATAATAAAATATTTTAAGTAGTGTATGTTGTTATTGGGTATTTGTGAACCACTAGTGAACAAATATTTTAATTAATTGTTTTCTTAAAAATGTAAATTTACTACTTCTATAAAAAATAGTTTCCGATAGTTAATGATAGAGGGGAGGAGGGTCAGCCCTCTCTCGTGCTTCCATTACATGGAAATGCCGTGAAAGACCTAAAAAATCTCCCATGATGCAATGAACACAGAGTTAACTTCTTGTTACTGTCGTTACAGTCGCTGCAAAACAAAGTGTGTTTTCGGATTTTCGAAAGTTTTGATCGGAAAGTGCTCAAACATTTTAATCGACCAGTGATCATGAGACTTTAATTTTGTTGTTAAGAATATAATGTATACTAAAAGTTCAAAACTATTCAACTACTTCAAAACTATTGTCACGTTTGTAACTTAAACGTAGTATGGATTAATTTCCTGTTTTAATTTAAAAGCACGAAACAATGATCCTAATTCAATAATCAGAATAATGAATATATAATATATTACTCACTCTAATATACAAGCGAAACACTGCGTATCAACAAATAGCAATGTTGAAACTATCTATTACCTTCCAAACATAACGACACTGATTTTTACGAACCATTAAAAAACAATGAAAAATCATCATCAAACAAGTATTAAGACGTCATTATACATTATTAAAAATGCTTAAATGTAAATAAAAAATTACCTTTGCCATGAAAAATAGAAAGCCTTATGCTTCTTTTTAAACAAATAATGAGATCCTTCAAAGAATCCCATTGTAATATATAATGACTACATTCCAAACTAATTTATACCACAAAAATAAATTTTCATTAAATAGTTATTTAAGCAACTAGTGTCGAAAATAATACTTTATTAAGCGAGTGGCTTTTATTTCACGAGACCGTAGGTGGAGTGAAATAATGACAAGAGCTTAATAAAGTATTATTTGGCACGGGCTTGATTACAATATTTTTGTAATAACGCGCAAAAAAGTATTTCTACCAGTGAGTGATTTTCATGACATCATTTAGTTTCCATGGCGATATTCGGAGGTTTATACTCTTGATGGTGTTTGGCGTGAAATTTGTGTTCTTATACTTTTGTCTTATTTAATTTCCTTTAATAATTTTTGTAGTTCTTGTAGTTTCCATGGAGATATTAGAAAATGCAAAAGTAATGAACCAATAGAAATAAGTGAGTTTCATGACATCATTTAGTTTCCATGGAGATATTCATGACATCATTTTGTTTTTCTACCAATCAGATAATCTTATTTACTTTACCGCACTAGTGCCGAAAGTACTACTTTCGGCACTGTCTGTGACGTAAGCACGTAAAGTGTCATTTTCGCAACGATTTATGAATGAATATGATATAAAAAAGTGAACTTTTTTGCACGTTGTTATAAAATTTTTATTTAAATTAAAAACGTCGTGAATGGCAACAGCTCCAGCGGTGTTCTTCTCTTTTTTTTTTGTCTTTAATCAATTTTGCTTTGGTATTCGAAATGAGTTCTCTAAGAACATTTTACTTCAAATTTTTTAAAATGCCAACTTCTTGCTATGCTGTTAATTGTTCAAATCATTTGTTAAAGAAAGATTTTATAGAAAGAAAAGTTTATTTTCGTCTATGACGATCATTTTGAGAGTGAAACTGAAACAACCTATGAAATTGCCGGACCAATGAAATGGCTGTGAAAAATGAAAACAAGAACGCTACATCCTCTGAAACATTCCCATTTACTTCTTCACTCCCGAGTAAAATCCTACTGATATATTCTTCTTATATAAATATTTTTCGAATACATATTTAGAAATATGTTTTGCAAGAAGTTTTGAAAAACAAAACTTAATATTTGTTATGGGGCACATCAATTTAATAGAACTTGAGGTTAAGAGCCTTAAAACTACAAATTGTTTAGGAAATGAATGCAGGCACAAGCTTTGTAAGTCTTTTGTAATAATACCATTCTAATATATTTTTTTAATGTAAAATGTCTTATAAATTTCCACTGAAAATACTTAGTTCAATACATCCGAAGAAGTGATTGACCATCATGCTACGTCATTTTGTTCATATGAATAAGCACCTTTAAACTTGTCAGCTGCTTCAATATTAGTTATTTTAAGGAACTTAAAACATTTGTCTTTCGTATTACAAAAGTTAGTATTGAGTTCAAAAGTTAGAATTGTATTTTAGTTAAAAAAAAAATACTATAAAATAAATTTGTGATGTACAAAGATACACGTATGTAGACATCTGTAATGAAGAGGTTTAAAAACTGGTCTTCTCCCATTTAAATAAATAATACGTATAAATGGACGGACTAAATGATTATATTACCTTAAACTTTTTACGTTATCAAACTTAGCGTGAACGCTATAAATTTTTCTTCCCTGAAATGTAAAAGTGATTGTGGCTCCATCTAGTATCTTAAAATGTAACTTTAAAGGTAGTTCTCAATGTTATCGAAGGGAAACAAAGGAGGGCTTTTGAAAATAATTATTTATAATTTATTGAAATAATTATATGAAGTTTCAATGAAAAATGATTTCGCATAAAATTGGATATTATAATTGGTCATAATAATTCTCCTAAATATATATTAAAATATTTTAATAAACGAATTATGAGTCTGTTTTTCAATAGTATTAGTTCCAAGGTGTTTTTTTTTCAATAGATAAAAATGAGATACATACATGTAAAACAGTATTATTCTGTTTTATTTTTTTTGTTTCTAATATATTCCCAAAGATGGCAGCACAATCGCTGTAAAAAATCAATTTATTTAAGCTAATCATTAAAGTAATCGATATTATTATTCGTACGATTTTGAATAAAGAAAAATATCGCTATTTTAACCAGCATTTTTATTTAATAAGCATACAAAATTTTATTAAAATATACACAGTGTTTCAAATTAAATGGAACAGTTTAAAATTGAATTAACTTAATTGAATTAACTTATTAATTGAAAGAACTTTTTAAAAATTCAGATTAAATTAAATTTTGTAACAGCGTCTTAGGGTGGCCCAATCCAAAGGTGTTATGTCGATAGGGGATTGTGAAAACTACAACGGTAAAAACAATAAATTCTTTACATAAGTTTAAAAAAAAAATTGGAAAAATAATTACTTAATGTAAGCAAAAAAAAAATATATATAGAAGTCCAGTGAGTGCAACGCAAGTGGTAAAAAACGTTTTTCGCATATTATAATTACTCAAATTCCTTGAAGATTGCTTGGTTCCGACTCAGTTGTAGGCGTCGTCATCTTTTAGATAAACGAAAGGGAAAAAAATTCCGATTAAAAAATCGATCAACGACGATATTTCAAAAGTACTAGACTAGCCTAAGCTGGTACTAGCCTTTTTAATTGAAATTTAGCCATCTTAACGTTTTTCAAAGAAAACCAAGACTAAATAAATAGGGTCAATCTGAAAAAATTAAGTTGATAAAAGTTAAATTCTAAATAATTAAATTTAAGCCGAACTCCGAACTGTACTGAAAATATTCGTGAAGATCTGCGTGAGAAGTAGGAAAATTAACGAAATTTTTCGTTACTTCGTTACCGCTAAGTATCTGAGTTACCTTTACTTACTGAAAAATCTAACGGCGATGCTCGGCGGTACATGGAAAAAGTAACTGTTACAAGTAACGGCGTTACAAGGGACGAGTTACTCCAATCCCTGCTAATGATCTATAACTAGGTACAAAACATGATCCATTTCGCCAAATCGGGCGATAACTTCGCCAACCCCCTCCATCCCTCCCCTTCCCTTTGGCCAGCACGTGATCGCAACCAAGAAGCACGGTTGGTTCCATTTTGACCCGAAACAGGAACGGAGGATGGAGAGGAGATCCCGACACCCTCTCACCATCCTCCCCCCCCCCTTCCCCATCCTCCTTCCTGCATCTCGTCGTACTATGGTACTCTCTCGAACTTCTTCAAATTTTTCTGATTTGCATGCCATTGAAGTAGAAAAAAATAATTCTAAAGTTCTGAAGGGCTAAGGCGAGACGGTTAATCGTATTTTTGGGGTGTTTTGGTATCGATTTTCGGGGAAGCGAGATATGTTATTGTTTTGCGAGAGGTTAATATACTCGAGTTAGGAACGGCACGTGATAAGGGAAGGTTTTTTTAGGCGTTGGTATATTCGATATAGCTTCTTTACCTGCACTCCCGTGGGTGGGTAAACTGTATAACCACGACAATGAATTGGACCATTTTTGCTCTGAAATAATCAGTTTTCGATATACTTTCTTATAAGTTAGATTAATTGAGTGCTTACAACAATGGTCCAAGTCATTTGGCTAGTTACTGCAGTCTACCTGCCCACTTCAGTGCAGGATTACCGACCCATCACCTTCTTTAGAGAAGGCCTCTGCACTTAAACTATAACGGGGTGAAATAATCTCATTTAACCAATCACAAAAAAACTAAAAGCAATGTCAAGAGATTCGTCAATCATTTAGGTCAGAGTGGACTACTCTCACTACGTCACATGAAAAATGGTAACTCATGCAGAGGATTTGTTTACAGGAGGTGTTGGTTGACTAGGTCGCAAATATCAGTGCAATATAGCTTGTGAAATCTGTGATGGTTCAAAGTCCTGACGCTGAGAATGTAGTCAATGTGATGCCACTGTGTGTCAGCTCAGGTGTTGGCCTCGTCACTTGATCACAGCCGTCACTAATATACTTTTGTATCGTTGCATAAACGGTAATTGGCGGCCTGGGAGTCCAGTTGGTATAGCGTTGGACACGCTATCAGCCCAGATCCAAGCGTTTGGCACTGTTTCGATTCCGGTGACAGTCACTGCTTTCCTATAGACGAAAATATGCAGCCAAAATCCAACTAAAATATCCGAGTATACTGGGATAGACATGTTCGTTAAATCTGTGGAATCCAAAGTCCCTACGGCTTTAGCGCACGATGTCGTTCGAAGTCCAGTTGGGTGCCAGCTCATTCGTCGTCCTCGTCACTTGACCGTGGTTCTAAATCACGAGGCATAATTGGCTGGGTTGAAACTCTAAAGGAAGATAGAAATAGACAGCCGGAAACGATTAAATTATCCAATTACCAAAATTACGTTAATTGATACACTTTTCTCGGCTACAGTAGACCGCTGGCAGAACTAATTTGAAGGTTTCTCATATTTGAAGGAGAGCCCGGTCGGGGTTGAGGAGATGCATGCGAAAGGTCCCAGGTTCGGGCCCAGACTTGGAAAAATAACTGCCGACCTATAAACGGTATGTGCAGCCAAAAAAGTATGACGAATAATAGACCATGCAGAGAGATTGCACATTATATCTGTGTCAGTCGCTGCTTTCTAGTCAAACATTAAAATAATAAGAAGAATCACCAACGCCACTTTGAGTATAAGGCCGCCATTTTTATTAAAAATCCCAGGATGATATTCCAAACATAGACAATAATAATTCACACAGCTTATAGAAAGACAAGGCGCTCTCGTGCGAAGCAAGGAATTTAACAAAGTAGGAGCCCGTACATTAATTAAATAAGAACAATTATATTAGAAACCTTACAATCTGCTTCAAAGTCAAGACATTGCGTACGATTTTGCTCCTTAAAGTTGCGTTGGGTGCCTACTAAAGTGTCGGTTCGTCACTTGAATATGGTTCTAAATTATGACACCCGTCGCCAATAGCCGTCGTGTAGCTCTAGTGTGACAATAGTTTAACTCAACTTTATAATTACTCAAATTCTTTTTTCTAAAATTAGAAAAAAGTCAATAAAGTAAGCGGACCAACTTCATAACAATAGATTTTATGCCGTCGAAATGCGCAAATTAACCCATCTCATAAAATTTTTACGCATTTTCAGCTTCATAATTTAACGTGTAAATTGGAACTTGACGTACTATCTCTTCTTCTATCACCTCTTCTTACGCGATATTTTCCAGTTAACTATCAAGTTAATTACTTTTACGAAAGCGCAATCATTTTTAATCATCGCACTTCTCGGTAAACATTCTTTCAAGGGGAAATAAGAGCCGAGAAATTGAGGAAGTGCATTTTGTAAAAGCATCTGAATGTTAGTTGATTGTTATTCAGTGGCGATATTTAAAAGTGCTACAAAGTTGTTGTTTTTTAAAGTTTTCACTCGCAGGTTGATTGCAGTTCTGGGTTTGAGAAATTTTAATTTATTTAAGATATATTGTATCTTTGTTTTAATTTGTTAATTTAATCCTAAGCTTTAAAAAAAATTAAAAACTAGTTTGGGTACTTGTGTATCATCCCGTCGACCTCCCAACACACGCCAAATCCTTTGCCTCTAGTTTTGTAAGGAAAAAAACAACAAATAAATTGAACTTATATCACACAAATATAATTTTAATTATGACATAATTTTATTTTTATTAGTTAATAAAAATAAAAATTATTATAGGTTTTCTCGTTTTTATTTACGTTTTTATTGTAATTATTTTAATACTATTATAAGTTGTTATAGACATTAAAATTTTTTTTGCATTATGTTAAAAAACTTGTTATAATTATTATGTGGCAGCTCACTGAAGATTTAATTTTACGTTTACCATCAAATATTAAAATAGATAGCGTAAGTTCGTTTTTATCAGTGCTAAAAACTATAGAAAAATTAGGAATTATTTCTTTAAGAGAAATGGAAAATGTGTTGTATTTTACAAGCGATAACTTATGTACTGTATTATTAAGTCCTTATTTAAATGCTAATATTTAGTCACTTAGTATTTTACAAAGGGTAACAAACTTATGTCAAAATGTTAAAATAGTATGAATTATGACTTTATTGTATGTAGATGGATTAAGTATGTTTGAAGATATTATTGTACTACGATAATTTTGAAGATACTGCCTTGTGCTATACACGAAGATGTTTACGAGGTAGTTATACACTATTTAGACTTATCTTTTCAATACTACAACTATCCCAACCCAAATGTCCTATTAAAGAATAAAGTATAAAGATAACAGTATAAAATAAATTTAGATTCTATCTATGGACGATATCCAAAAAGTTCATTTAATTGTTCCCCAAAGCCTTCCTTCTGAACATCATGGAAATGGATAATAATGTATGGTTATTTTCTCTGCATTTATTTTAAAATTAATTGTTTTTAAATCCGATATTTGTTTAGAAAATACGAAGTAGGTTTATTTGTGTGAAGAGATGATCTCAAAATCACTTCCAAATGAAAAAGGAAAAATATTAATGAAATGTACTACCATTAAATTTTTTTTTGTTTACTATTTGAAAAACTGGTGCATAAAATACGTAAAAAACCGGGTCTAACGCTCAGAAGGTTAATCCTTCCCATTTCCATTATTTACCATTGATCCAAAACCCTACTATAAATGCAATAGGTGACATCTACTGTTGATGACTCAACTGCATACTTTATTGTCTCCCAAAAATTGAGAGTAATGCTTTAAATATAAGAATTTGAAAAATGACTTTATATCTGCAGCCAAATATCTTCCTCAGAAGGCTTTTCTTCAAACAAGGTTCTTTACTTAGGAAATCTATATTTTCCCCGTGTTTCCAAAGCTAAGGATGCTAAACACGAGCGTTTTGTTGTTGCATAACGGTTATTTTTTTGTAATGACAAGGAACAGACTGATCTGAATTAAATTTTATAGTTTGTTTACTTGTAAGAAGAGGCATTTTTCGAAAATTGTTTTCAAAACTACATTTATTAAATTTAACTATTTCCTTATTAAAAACATTTTAACTTTCAAATAACTAACTGAATACTTGTTAACTTTATAAACGTAATGAGAAAGTTAAAAAAATTTGGAAATTTCACAAGGCACATTTCTTTGCCAAACGTCACCAATGGTAAATTTTCAACTTGTAACAAACTTGAGTTAATGATTTTTAAACAGTTTTTTAAAAACATATTTAAAGTTAAAGAAGCCTACACATATGCGAAAACTATAACTAAATATAGTCGAAATAACGGTAACATTAACCATGGCAACGGAAGTATATAGTACTTGTTTTTGATCTTCGTACTTTACTTAACAGAAAATAGCAGAATATTTTGTCATATAGTTGTCTATAGTACTGTAGGTATGTGAGTAGGTGTCATGATTGACTTTACAAACGACTAATACAAATACAAATATGATGAAGAATAACACGCCAGAGGCCCAGCAAGGTTGATACCAAAGTTTATTCATTTTTTATCAGTCTCAAATAACTATCATGATTTTTCTTGAATTCTTCTACGCCCTTCGAATAAACAACATAATCAGGTAAAGCATTTCCCTCATTGATAACTTGATTGAAAAAATATGCTCTCACTTCCCTTTGAAGCAGGTTTTTAAAATTTCTGACCATGTCCTTTGGATCGAATATTTATGTTTAAACCTAAGCCCCCTTATGTCTCCCTGCTTGGTGGATTTGAACAACTGAATTAAATCTCCTCGTGTCCTCCTATTCTCTAGGAAATACAAGTTTAAAGATCTTTAAATGTTCACCATAAACTACTTGGTATATATTCTAGTTACTATATCTGGATGAACTGACAGTTCAGCTTCATTAAGGTAAGGAGGTGTCATGGCCTCACGCTCGTTAGTAACCACAGTCATTAGTTGACAAATGTTTAGGTGTGCCTGTTATATTGCTTATGTATTAAAATACATGTTTAGTAGTCATACTGAAATGATATTTAGGACGAAATAGATATTTGCAAGTTACTACAAACAGATGTTATGAATGGGCCAGTGCAATAACGAGCCAAGTCAATTTGCAGTTGTTTTTAGATGAGGTTGTTTGGTTGTACGTTTCCGGCTGTCTATTTCTAGCCTCCGAGGAGCTAGCTTTAAGACAGCCAAATTCGCCTCGTAATTTAGAACCCTGGTCAAGTGACGAGGGTTTATTTAGTTTTCTTCACATTGCGGAAAAATGGGCGATTTCTTTGTTGGATGTGTATATCTGGTTTATTGGTGCGCTCTAGACGTGTACTTTAGATAGCAATACTTTAAAAAAAATATTCAATATTTAATTTAGGCTCTAATAATATCTTACAAATAAAAGTTCAGTAATATAACGTTAAAATAACAGGATTATAAATTTACCATACGTAATATATATTTATGCACCTTAATTTGCCTTGTCACTTGACTAGGGTTTTAAATTACGAGACATAATAGGCTGTGTTAAAGCTCCTAATATGCTACAAATAGACAGCCGGAAACGATTAAGTTACCAATTACCTTACACTAGTTTAAAAAAAGTAACGTATTCAAACACAGATGGAAAGTCAAAAGATCTTAAAAAGTAAACAGCCGTTTAGGGACTTAAACAAAGACACAATATAAACAATGCAAAACAACAACAATGCAAAAGCAGAAAATGTAAACGAGCAACTATAAACCTCTTTTATAAATTGTGAACCGATTTTTACACTATAATCTTATATTCTACGTCGATAAAAGTTATTTTTTGAGAAAAGTTGATAAAATTCTTTTTTTCACAAATATGAAGACAAGACCTGCACCTCTAGTGCAACATTTCAACTAACAATTTGCTATTTCACATTTTCAACAACTCAGAAATATGATCTGCTTCATTTAATTAGCGGTAATTATTCATTATTATTTTTTGAATAGTATAGCATTCATTTTGCTTTAAATATAAAATAAAAGTTTGTTTTGAGTCAGAGCTTTCAAGAATGTGATCTCCTACGTATAAACATAGCCTGTTATTTGAAACAAAGATATTTCACTAATTTTAAAGAAATTGATGGAAACCGTGTGGTTTTTTTAAAATACAGTGTAGCTTGTCACCGCTTAAACCTCGTCGTGAAATAAAACCACATTTACAATAAGTGGACTTAATTTTGCAAAATAAATACCAGTTTGCCTTTATCCAAGTATGTTGTTTGATGAAATTAGTGTTTGAGAAAAAGTTTTACTTGATAGCACACTTGGCTCCTTATTGCTTCAGCTAAATTATGACGCCCGTCGCCAACGGCCCTCGCACAGCTCTAGTGCGACGATAATTCAAACTAACTTAACCTTATTGCTTTAGCCTTGTCATATTTAGTCAACACCTCGTAAACAAGATCTGTAGGGTTACCTATGTACGCTGTTGACGAATAAGATTGTCACTTTCACCATTCACTTCCTAAAATAGTGGAGAATTTTGCTAGTAGGCATTCATTTCCGCTTTTGCGGATGATTATATAGAACTACTTAAACCACGTCATTGTTTGAGTGCAGAGGCCTTCTCCAAAGAATGTGTTGATCTAGCACTATCGTTTTTTTTACCATAGCTTGTTTGTAAAACAGAAACACTACAACAATATTGTTAAATATAATTCGTGGAGATCTCTACCTGCAAGAATGTAATGATGACTTATGTTGCTTCTAAATATAAACTAAATCCGTGTCATACTTTGTGTTTGTGGCGTAAAAAAGGTATTTTATGATAGCAGCGTGGTTTTTTTACTAGCACTCTTTTTAAATTCCATTGCTATTCCAACAACGATGTAAGTTTACTTTGCCTACTTGAGTACTTATTGTTCTTTATTCTTCTGAAAAACCAAACGAGGTGACATAATTACGAATCAGTCGGAATTTTTTTTTTAAAGCATTGTTTCTGGTCTTTATTAAAACAATATTCGAATTTTTATAACTATCTATTACGCGAAACGCCATTTAACTAATTACCCATTACCAATAAACATTAAAAAAATCTTAGTATAAAATAGCGTCCATTGATAAACGTTGTTCAATGTTTTTTTTATGAGTAAACATGAAAGCAACGAAGTTAATTATACTAAAGCGATTTTTTGGGGGGAGTCAAAACTAACAAAAACATTATTGGACTACTCTACAAAGACATTATTTAAATTTTAGCAACTTCCTATTTACTGAAATAGGCAAAATTAGTTAATTTAATATTTTTTAATTCCCTTTTCGTAATAAGCATACACTTTTATATATAACTCAGCTTTTAATCAGTCGATGCGTCACTTTTGTTATAATTTATGACATTTTCACAATCTATTGAACGTTACAAGTATTTCATTTTACGTCCCTTACCCTACAATCACTTTTTTTTATAATTCAATTTTTTTTATTGCACAATTAAAAATTAAGGTTGTATGCGAACTACGATTGAAAGTTTCGTTTAATAAATAATAATTAGCTTATTTTTTATTAAATCTCAAAATGATTTTTTGCGAACGAAAAGTACAAACTGATTGTTTAAAGAAAAGCACACAATTAGAATGAGTTTTGATAAAATACAAATGCAAAAAACATTAATTTTTTTGAATAATGGTACCTTTTTATTCGTAGACAAATATCTTAATTACCTTTCCTTAGAATACTCATCAATAACCATCAAATGAATGGAGCAAAACAAACTTCTTAAAAAATAAAATCTTGTTAAAAATTAGTTTTCTTTTCATTACTGATTTTAAATAACAGAGAAAGAATCGTACATCTTTATTAACTCTGCCTTAGAATGACAAAATAGTAATTGGCATAAAACTACTTTTCAATTAAAAGGTTGAAATTAATACTGCCGTTTTTATTTCTCTTGAAACAATTAGGCGTCACATTGGGAGCAGCTGCATCATCCTGTGGCAACCAATTACCACTGTTTGCCTTGTAATAATATATAATATAATTGGCGCGTTTCACGTGATGAGTGGCAACAAGTCCTCACAAAGGAAATAAAGCCTTGATTGGTTATTTACGCCCACGTGACATCTAATCAATGTAGTGGGAGGAGCTTACCAAGCGTACCATGTCATATGACCAATTACCGACCCCAACAATGAAATCGCGGAAGGCTGGAATGAAAGCTTGAATGAAATACCTCACATGCTAATTGAAACTATTAACCCTCTAAGGGAAACAGACATATAATCCCGTCACTGGCTATCAGGTTTTCCAGTAACACACATAACTTAAAAAATTTCCGCTGTACCATTAAGAACACAATTCCATTGACAAAATAGTACACATTTAACATTCATCTAGTTAAAAATAATTATGTTGTAGTTGATGAAAATCTAAAACTTATTTTTGACTAAATATCAATTATGGAAGTGTCAAACTAAAAACTGAGAAATCCAGAATTAAAAAAAAGAGGGAGGGGGAATCCTTATCCTTATATTTAATTTCATCTCTATAGCAACCGCCTGAAACAGATTAAGAATTCACGGGGTGGGGGTTGGGGAACAACAAGGACAGGCTTGGACATACTGGTGCCATCGCTGTGGTGATGTTTTGGTGCTAGCATTTTAATGATATCGAAGCTCTAATTTGCCTTGGTATTATTTTAAATTCCATGAATTTTTCGTCTGTATAACACTTGAATGGATATCGAATGTTTATGTACAACTATTTTTTCTGCTTTGCTGTTCGGTGTATCAAATTAATTAATTTTGTTTCATTAAATGATTTTTTTCTGTTTATAATTTTATTTGTGTATGAACTTATTTTATGTGCGTTTGTTTCTATATTTACACCAACGTAAAATAATAAGTTATTTTCGTGATTGAAAATCCGTGTTATTTTTAATTATAACTTTTGTATATTACTTAAAAACATACGGTTCAGAAATGATAACTCGATAAATACGATATTGTAAGAATGTATTCTTTTTACTCAAAAAGCTTTATTCATCCTATTTAAAAATTTATTACTACTATTTTATTCGAAACACGTAAACAACATAAATGTAACTTATATAAACATGTAAATAAGAATTATCAAAGCATTTTACTCTGAAACTGTGAAAAAACTTTCGCAAAACTTTTATTCTAAATATGCGAACAAAATTTATCAAAACATTTTATTCCAAACATATAAATATAATTTATTAAAACATTTTATTCTAACATGTGAATAATTTATAAAAATAAATAATATTTTTAATATATTAGGACTACATTTAATTCTAAAGATGCGACTAAAATTTATCAACACTATTTTGTTCAAAATATGTTTACACTATAAGTGCTCTAACAAATTCTACAAGAATATAACCATTAATTACGACTATTTCATTCTAAATAAGTGTATACCATGAGAGTGTTCTAACATGTTCTACAGGATTTGATTGGAACTATTTCATTCTAAGTTTGTGTAAACTATAAGAGTGTTCTTAAATATTCTACAGGAATAGAACCATTTGCTGTTTACCTGAAAAACTTGATATTTCAGAGTTGATTCATTTTCGGAGTCGGACATGTTAAGATGGCGAGGCGAAGTTCGGTAGATTTTGCTTCCGAAACGCCGTGTCGCCTTACATTGTTGCCTAGAAAATGGGGAATTTGTGTGTAACAATTGAAAGTGGAAATTAATATTATCTTTCTAGTATTTCTGTAATTGAAACGTGAGAAAGATTTTCAGGAAACACCATAAGCTTACTTTTGCATATAAAAGTGAAATGTGATAACTGTATACGGATATTTAAAAGATACACTTTTTTGTATGGAATTGATACTAATTAAATATATATATATTATTTTTTTGTAGCTGAATTTTATTTATTGCGACTATCTTCGAGCTTTTTTTGCTAGTGTATTTCTAACCAGAGCGCACTGTAATCGTAAAATATTATTTGCGTAACACGCAAAAAGGACTAGTAAAGAGTTTCTTTTTAAATAACCATTACTACAAATACATATGTTAGAACTGTAAAACTTAATAATTTGAGTAAAAAAAATAATGTGGAAAACAAAAGGATGTCTATTATCTTGAAAGCACCTTACAACTACTATTGATTTAATAGCAAACTAAACCATAAATATAGTCATTTTTTTAAAAAGAAATAAGTGCCTTTTTAAATAAGACAGAATGCATTTTTTACTACTACGCAAAGAATTTACCAGTGAAGAAAGAATTATTTTCTTATTCACTTCCATAGTTTCGAGTACATTAGTTCGAATGTTAATCGTGGCAGCAATAGCAATTTTTTTCTAGCTGTCGCCGCTTTTTCTTTTTCTTCTTTCGTTTACTGCGACGGCTGCAACCGATATATTTATCGAACGCAGACGTTAACAAAAGATTTTTAAAAATCGTCATCGTGATCGATAAGAGCACGCTCTCTTCCGGCCTGCCACTTCTATTGTAATCCAAAACACCCTGGATCGTTTTTCTAAAAAGAACTAAATTCTTGTTTTGATAGGCGTAACTTGATATTGATAAGGGCACTAACTCCAAAAGTCACTTTATCCAAATTTTGTTTGAGTCGCTGCCAGGGACTGATCTATGACAACTCTGACTACAGGCACAACACACTTTGGGGGGGGCCCCTTTACGGAAAAAGTTGTGCATGATTGCCGTAATGGCTAGTTGACCGATATATATCTTATTTTTTGCTAACATTTTATTGGCTTCCTTATAAAATCGATCAAACCAATCACTTTAGATCAATGTTTGAGTCAAAGTAAATCTAAAAAAAAACAGTGGGTCTTAAATTTTTTTAAAAGTTACAGAAATTCTGGAAATCAACAGAATTTAGGCATAAACTAAACTAATATTTAGGGGCCCTTAAAAATTGGGGGCCCTAGGCCCGGGCCTAACAGGTCTAATGGTAGATCAGGCGATGGGTGCAGCTATTATGATATAGGGACATGGCGACGCGCGTTTGGCGATTGCAAAAATTAACGTTCGATTTGCTATATCTATCAAGTTGTATAGAAGGCAAACTAGAATGCTTAGTAAATTCATGCGTCCTCGTGGCTTGTCAACATAACAGATATGTCAAATCGTGACCCCATACAGCTGTTCCCAAAACTTGAGAGGGAGTCTGTCAGTTTTTCAGATAGAACTCTCTTCTTGTAACAAGAAAGAATTAGAATTTACTAATTATAAGCCAAATTATGTTAATAAAATAAGAAGCATCGTTGCGTTAAATTTTTTTATTATTTTTCTAGTGCCGTCATGGCTACGAGTACAACAATTGATTTTTTATAATTGCGTGAAAAAAATCCGATTTTTACATTATAATTTTAATATCAGACGCGTGCGAAAAGTTATACTTTTTAGGAACATTGATACAAAATTACTTTTTTTCACCCAAAAGCAGTGAAAAAAAGTACTTTTTTTTCACTCTTTTCATAAGATGCCAACATTTCAAGTAAAATTTCTATTTCATAATCTTCATAAAATCCAGAAATTTATTGATCTGCTTAATTTATAAATATTATGCGCGTGAATTTTATTATTATTTTTATTTTTGAATCAGTATCCATGTTCAAATATTTGACTTTAAACTAAAAAATTAGTTTACCTTTTGTAGTTCCAGAGATTTATCGATGCCGATCTTCTTTACGTAAAAAAATTAGCACGTGAATTATTTTTGAACCAATGAGATTTGATTTTTTTCACGTAATTATAAAAAATAGTGTATGAAACACGTGTGAAAAGTAAACTTTTTAAGACACGTGTCATTATTTCATTCGCTCGTGAAATAAAATCCACTAGTTTTAAAAAGTGTTACTTTTCACACTTACTGCATAAATAACTATTGAGAACCATGTAAAACACTTATAAAAAATTTTATTACTCAAATTTGAGTATATGAATTCACAAACCTAGACGTACTGTTGCTACAAATGAACATCACTGTTGAAGTTAACATATCACTGCTGCTACACATAATTGTTGGTACATTAGGTTATCTTATTTATATATGATCGTCATTCTCACCATTCACAATCAAACCATATATGCACCCTTAAACTTTCCAAATAATTGAATATCGTAATAAAACCTTTTCGACCAATTTTGATTAATGTTCAACATTTCTAAATAAATAGTTTATCTTAAAATATATTTAAATGTTTCAGCAGTTTGTTTCGAGAGAGAATGTCGATTAACATCGACAGGACCGAAGGGCTGAATGTTGAAGATTGTTTTTATAAATCTCTCACCTGGCACAAAATGCAACATAGACATCTAACAAAAAGAAGGAAGAAATGGCTAGTATAAGTTTTAAAATGTAAATATTTATATTTTTAAAAAGAAGAGATGAACTTTTTTCAATATGAACCATACACAAAATATTGAAAAATATATCTGAAAAAGTGAGGTGCTTTCTATTTAACTATGTGCTTCTGGTAGAGAATTTAATATGAAAAGTTTTGAAATTGTAAATATTCTCAAACGTAGCAATTCACAAACGTAGACATTCTCAAACGTAGCTATTCACAAACGAATATATATTTACATTTCTAAGTGTACCATATTATATATCTCCGGTTTTATTGAATATTTTTACGAACCGTTTTTTTATATGATAAATGTAACTGACTTACAGCTTACAGGTCTCTATAATCTAAGTTTTTGAAAGTGGTTCGAATATTTTGTGTAAAATTATTTATTGAAAATTAAAAATATTCCAACCAATTTCAAAAAGTGGGATTATAGAGATTTGTCAGCTACATTTATCATATAAAAGAAAACCGTTTGTAAAATTGCTATATGCTTTATGAAATTGTTTTGTTCACAAATAAATGATGATATAAAATTTTCTTGCCTCGATTTTTCGCGCGAATCCCCAATTCGATCCTCTTAATCAGTTAAGTCTTGTTGGAAAACTTCAAATATGTATAAAAAACGAAAATTTTTGAACGGAAAAAAAGAATTAAATCAAATTTCAAATAGTTTCTGTTAAAAAAAACCCCGATGGCAGCTTGTTTTAAATGGCAAAATTAACAATAATTTTGTATCATTAAGCAAAAGTTAGCATGTGTCTCTCTATTCACAAATTACGTGGCTAAATATCACAGATAGTCACATAGCGTTGAAATTTGAATAGAAAAATGCTATTAAAACTGGTAACTAACTCTATTTTAAAATTTGACAATTTTTTTATCGGTGTATGTTCTGTGATATTACCTTTAAAACGACGTATAAGGTATGCAAATTGGTTGTGTAAAAGTTGAGTTTTGGAGTATAAAAAAACCTTTCCTAGATCAATTGTTATGTTGATTCACAATATAAGCATAATCACCAATAATTGAATTTTAGTAAAACATATTTTGGTTCTTTTTCGACAAACTCGATTTATGTGATTTATTCTTTTGATATGATTTACGTTTTATTTATTCTTTTCCTTTCCACCCTGTTTACGTTGATGAAAAAACCAATTTTAAACTTTTCTTAAGTGGTACAAATAGAGATTTACGAATAGGTTTTTAGGAATATAAAATTCTTTTGTGTTAAAAGAACCTTTTCTCATAGAAATTGTGTAGAAGATGTATCTAGTAGTTTCCACTTATGTCACTTCTTTTAATGGGAATTGTGTCAAGACATGTTTTAAGGCCCCTTCTATGACTCCTTTAGAGATTCTTTTTATAGTTGATATAGTTAAAGTTGTGATTTCAATTGATTGCAAAATAAGAACTGCAGATTAAAATTGTATCATATTTTGCTGAAGCATTTGAGGAGAAATTGGACTTTGTTTAGTGAAAAGCAATGACATAATGGAGAGAAAAAATAAGGTTTAAACTTCTCACAGAGGCTTTCTTTAATTTCAATTGCCTAATATGAAATATAAGGTTATGAAACTATTGCGGTGGAGTCAAAAGTTTTAAACAAACATGCTGTTCTTTCTACGCGTTTTGGAGGGTTCTAATTATGAAAAAGTGGTTCTCGAACATTGGTCCTTCTGTCAGACTGTCTGTTTGAAACCAGAGCTATAGATAGACTTCAAATTCGGTAGGCGAGTTAGTAGTACCTGTCACACGTCATAAAAAGGTTTTAGGGAAAATCGCACTTGCGCAAAGCGGAGCTTCTATAGAATTTGTATTGGGTGGTAATTGAAAATCGTGTGGTTTTTATGTGTAAACAGGAAATCATTATGATTTTAATCAAAGTTTAAGTCATTTTAATCATAAGTTTTTATCAAAGTATTTTCACTACACTCTTAAAACAAAAGAGTGAAATCCACTCCTATAGGGGAAGTGCATTTGCGGCACGGAAAGGAGTGGAAATTAACTCAGACTTAGTTAAAACCGCTCGTTTTAAGAGTTTAGGACGTAGATTGTTTTCTTTTATTTCTTTTACCCACTCCGCAAAAAGAGTGAATTCCACTCCTATAGGGGAAGTGCATTTTCGGCACGGAAATGAGTGAAAATTAACTCAGACTGAGTTAAAACCGCTCGTTTGTCTTAAGAGTGCAATTATATACATGCAATAGCACTTCTTTATATAAGTCATTGAAAATCCAT
Organism: Oedothorax gibbosus; assembly: GCA_019343175.1. NCBI lineage: Eukaryota > Metazoa > Arthropoda > Arachnida > Araneae > Linyphiidae > Oedothorax > Oedothorax gibbosus. The sequence goes on from CM033272.1 coordinate 936,111, forward strand.
ATTTGCAAGTGCAAAACAAACTAAGACTTTAATAAGGGTTTTAAGAACTGTGGAAATTTACTGCATGTGCAACTTAGTTCTAGAATTTCCAATTTTCCAACTTTGTACTACTTAAAGCAGGAACAGATGTCTGCAGTTTGCAGAGCTTTATTAAATTGTAGCCTAAAAAGTTATTAAGTAATTAGTTATAATTTTTATATGTTCCTAATTGTTTATAAGCGGTTTGCACCATATTATTTGACTTAGTTGATCAAAAGTCTGAAACTACGATAATACTACAAAAAGAACGTGATGTCATGGAGATATCATTTTTACTCCTTTAACACAGTACTGCATTCATGTTGAAAATGTATGGTCACTCTAACTACTTATAACTATTTTTTTAATCAAATTCTTAGTACCATAACGTATTCGTCATAACAGAAATTTCGCAGAGCTGCATTTTCTTGAAAACGCCATTTAAAACTGCAGCTACATCATTGAAATTCGGCAATATTTCAGAGTTTTTGACTGACAGTCAACCCTTCCAAATAGCACGAGCCCGTATTATATGACTTAAGGGGGCTTCCATTAATTAAGTGAGGCGGTATTAAGAACTGAAAATTTACTACAAATGCTACTTAGCTCTAGAATTTCCAGTTTACCAATTTTGTACTACTTATAACTATATATTTGAAATTCTTAGTACCATAACATATTCATCATAATAGAAATATTACAGAAGCTACATTTTCTTGAAAACCCCATTCAAAACTGCAACTATATCATTGAAATTCGGCAACATTTCCGAGTCTCTGACTGACAGTCAACCCTTTTAAATAGCACGAGCCCGACCCACCAGCTGTGTATTATATGACTTAAGGGGACTTCCATTAATTAAGTGAGGCGGTATTAAGAACTGAAAATTTACTACAAATGCTACTTAGCTCTAGAATTTCCAGTTTACCAATTTTGTACTACTTATAACTATATTTTCAAAATTTTTATTATTACCATAACATATTCATCATAACAGAAATTTCGCAAAGCTGCATTTTCTTGATAAACCCATTCAAAACTGCAACTATATCATTGAAACTCGGCAACATTACCGAGTTTCTGACAGACAATCAACCCTTCTAAATAGCACGAGCCCGACCCACCAAGCTGTGTGAAGAGGCATTTTGCAGACGATTTTTCACATTTTTTTTGTTAGTGGAAATCTCGTTTGCCGGAGTAGTGAGCGCCACTACACTCAACGCGATATTGATCGCCAGAAACAAACTTACGGTTTCCAAGCGAAATGAATAAGCAGATGCCTTTTTGTGTTGATGCCAGAAAATTTTGTTTTTTGGTTGAGAATAAAATAGTAATATTCAACGTTTTTCATCTATTTGGCACCCGCAAGAAACTCGTTTGGCTTTAGGAAGTTTTTTTCGTTTTTGTTAATTTTTTTATCTGAGTAAAAAAAGGTCCATTTTTAATTTTTAGGCACTGTAAAGAATAGCATTAAATATCGTAAAAAAGTAGACAGCAAGTAGTAGTTTGTGTATACTAGGGAGGGATGCGTAGTTTTCCTCTTTAATAATGAAATATAATGGTTAAAGAAAGAAGTTTCGATTCAAACACATAAATCGTCTTAACTGTCAAACAGATTAACAGCCTTAACAGTCGATATATTTTAGGATCAGTTTGAAAAATTTAGGAATTTTAGAACACTTTTATTATTTCATGTTATATTCTCCTAATAGATTATATATAAAACCACACAGTTGTTTTAGCATATTTAAGCAATATAATTAGTAAATTTAAGGATTAAAATCATATTTACAAACAATAAAAATATGATTGGAAATCACATTTTTAAGGAAATAAATGACAAAAAAATCAAGTTTTATATAGATACTGAATGTGCATATTTAGGACCGTAATCTACGATTTTTTACAGTGATTATTTTGTGAGTAATTTCCTTGATCTAGGGGAACCGACATCAAACAAACAATAAAAAGGCTTGTTCATCTGCAATCATATGACAGCTGATATCAAAAATGCTATCAAATGAACATCTTGCTAAAAATAGAAGTAAATTATCTTTGAACTTACACAATTTATTTAGATTTGAGATATAAAAATTGGTTATCAAGGGCTTTTACGGAAAAGTTCAAATATGCATTTTATTTTGAAGACGGCTCTTTTTGGATTTTTAAAAAATAATTAACCCATTAAAGACTTTATTGTGAATATCATTATAACACCTTCATTTTTGAATAAAAACATTAACTTTATAAGTATTATTAAAACTCATTTTTGTGTAACTTAATTTCTCCTTCATAAATTGTCCAGCATGATTGTCTTATATTTTGTTTATTTAGATAAACTTAAGCAGCATGCTTATTTTTGAGTGGCACATTTTCTTGCCAATCATCGTTTAATGAGTAAATTTCTAATATTTTTGTCGTAAAAAAATGCAGCTCTTATGTGCTTACAAACCCTTAAGATGGGTCAAATACCAATAAGTCTCGCATATTTTTTTATCTGCTGTAAAATGAAATACAAAAAAGGTCCCCATTGAATCAAATAAATTTCTTAGTTTAAATGAAACAATATTTATCATTTTAACTATATAATTTAAGAAATGTTATGAGATTTAATAGCATTTTTAACTATTAAAACGTAATGATTTTGATGAATATTTTATTAAAAAAAATATTGTATGAATATGATTTAATATCATGACTGTACTTGTACTGCTATAACTGATACAAGTTTACAAATGTGTGGGTTTAAATTACCAATGTTCAAATATTTCTCCAAAGTTCTATAAAAATTCTTTTTTTAAATCAAAAACGTAACGAAAATCTGAATATGCATCAAAGTATTGATCCACGAGAACCTTAAATTGTACACAGATTTAAATAATAGTTTAAGACGTTGAATGGAATGTAGCTGTAATTGCTACAGCTCAATTCCCATGTAATTTTAGCTGAATCTTGAAAATGGAATTCATTAGTTTCCGAAATGAGACCATCACCATCCGTAAGAAATTTAATTAAATGAGTGAGCGCGAAAGGCAAAGCTTGAAATTGAGTTTGTAAAAGTGAATGAAATACTGGTGGACGTTTCATAAACTCGTTCAAAATATAATGATAATAGTTTAAAAAAATATTTGATTTATTTAAAAACGAAATTAAAACTCTCTTCTTTAATTAAAAGCTAATTTTGAAAATTTAATTTCCCTCTTAACACATGCATACTTTTTTTAAAATAATTTTCTATATTCCTGTCTACTAGTCGTATATATGGATCAACATTATTAAAATTGCCAATTTGGGCCATGGCTGTTTTTTTAATATTATTCTTTCAAAATAGTATTTTAAACAATTTTTCAAACTCTTTTGCTTTAGATCCTAATAAAATAATCACATTTTGCGTTTATTCCTTACTGGGAAAAGTTTCAAAGTTTTCAAAGGTCAGATCTGCTACGCGTCACAACTAACGGTGCATATTTTGGGAAGATTCCATGTAACTGTCGTGTAAGTCACAATTTAAAAGGAGATTAAAAGCTTTTTCATTAGAATAACAAATCAAATTAAATAAAGCACGTTACATTATTTAGTTTTAATAAGTGGTAATCAGCTAATCCACTATTTATTTTCATTTAATGTTAAATGTTGTAGTGATAATCAATTTTTACATATGTGACTTACACTACAGAAAGGTTAATGCATGGAATCAGCCCACAACAAATATACTTTTGAATGAAAACTACTTTTATTTAATGTCTTTTAACAATATTAGGATTCATTTTTTTGATTCATTTTCGAAATACGCAATAAGATGCAAAATATGCATGTCACAAGTTTACATGTCAGATCGATACCCTCACTTTCCGAATAATATTAAGCTTGAGTTTGTAGAAGTATTATCACTACATCAGCAAGTAAAAGGTACACAATTTTCATTAACTATTATAAAGTAATGCTTTTACTTATTATTAAATATTTTCGAGTTTTTAAAAATATAGACTAGTACAAAAGGCTCTTAGAACTTATTTTAAAATCCCATAAAGTAATGAATAAATATAAATTTTGTAATAAAATATATTCTAAATCATCCTAATTTAGTATTGAATTCTTACAAATAAAAAATAATCGTAGAAAGTATTTAGTTGATTAAATCTTTATATTATTTTCCATATATTTTTTAAAAATATAATTTACTATTATTCTAATTTAGTAACTGTAAATATAAACGACTTTTCCAAATAACAATTTCTGATATAAGTTAATGTCTAAAACCATAATTGCTTTCTAACTAGTAGGTCTATAATAGAAAATCACGTATTTATCTAATAGAAATAAGCTTTGAGGGAACAAATACAAAAAACGACCGAAATAAAAATAAATATATAAACGCTAATATAAAAATAGTAGTACAAATCAATGTTCAATTAATTTATGGAATCGACCAGAGAAAAAACCATTAGTGTTCAGAAAAAGAAGCGATTCGTATTGATGAAAAATAATAAACTTAATCAATACTAACGGTAACCATCGTGGATTAAAATCAGAATAACGAATATGATGGATTTTATATAAATGTCTAATTTAAGTTTTTCTTGTTTAACATCAATTTTGTAAGTTTAAACCTATTCGAGCACTTCGTATAAAACGTGTGTCACTTGTTTTAAAAAATAACAAGTATTTTGGTACATAATTAATATCAATAAACCAATTATGTGAATAGTAAAGGAGAGGAGGGTATTATGAAATAGTCGGGGAATATGGAATACCGAAGTTTCAGGCTTCTCTGATGCTTCCATTACGTGGAAATACCATGAAAATATAATAAATCCCCCATGGATGCAGTGCACAACGAATTAACTTCTTGTTTTTGTCGTTACAGTCTTTGTAAATAAAAGTGTGTTTTTGGATTTTTGAAAGTTTTTGCTGTAAAGTGTTTAAACGTTTTAATCTACCAGTACTCATGAGACTTTAATTTTTCAGTCGAGAATAATGTGTATACTAAAAGAATAGTAGTTTGTTATACTGTAGTCGTTTTTTTAGCTATCTACCTTTTATCCGTCAGTAAAATGGTTCATAATCCAAAATGGCGTGTCGCGTATTATGGAATACTAGGTATTGCACGAAGTAAGTTGGAAGAAGAGTTGGATGATGATCTTAAGAAAAAGATCGAAAAATTGAAGTCAGAAGCTACAAAGCAACCAAAGGAACTAAATGTTATGAGACCCTTGTTCAGAAAGGTGTTTGTGATATGTTTGTACTTTTGTAAATATACTCAAAAACAAAACTATTTGAACGTAAATTTTGAAATATTGTTTTTTAGTTAAGATTTACTATGTTCATGAAGTATAATTGAGTTTTCAATAATTGTAAACAACTATTCCATATTATCCGATTATCTCACATTAACATCCATTTATAACTTTTTTTGTAAAGTACATTTTTTCATAACAAAAAATTACTGTTTCGTTTCACCATTGGCACGTCATTACCATATGTTATAGTATGTACTTAAAATGATTGTGTGTATATTATTAAAAACCAAAAGGATTATTTTTAAAAATATAAATGGTATTCCATAATACCCTCCTCTCCTCTACTATATGTTATAATAAGTTTTGTAATTTTTCTTAATACACTGTTAAAGCTTTGTCGCTTGGGTTTACTAAAAATATAGTCCCTAGTAGCTGCAACGGCCGTGTGGTGTAATGTTTCACCATAATTTCGGTTTCACCATAATTTACAACCGATAAACAGTTAAAAATACTTAAATCCGTTGGAGCCAAATTGCACATAAAGGATTATCAAAGAAAGGACAATAAGCCGGGGTAAAAGAGTAGAGCTAAAAACAGTAGCTAAAATCTTAAGTAAAATATAAACTAAAATGATTAATTATATTTAAAAATTACGTTTTTGATACTTTATATAGTATTTTAATTCAGAATTTATTGTTTAATAACTTTTTTTCAAAAATATTTTGCAAGAGCTTGTATTTACAAGTTATGTATATAACTTAAAATCGGTCTAACTTGAAACTAATGTGTTTTTTAATGTGAAAGTAAAAAGAATCGCTAAAATCATAAGTATTTTCTTGCTGTGTTTTAAATAAAAAAAAGTATCATATGCGAAATGCGTCACGGCGTAGAATGCTCCACAACGTTCATTCAAACATCTTATAACTCATAGGAACTATGACGTCTTTTAGACTAAATCAATGAAAAAGCTGCCTCGAGTCTCCGTCGTTTTGGCTTTTTGTCAAATGCACTCCGCCGACTGACTACTTTCGTAGCCAAGCTCACAGCAAGCGACGCACGCCAAACACGATCTTTGCCAATAAAAAAATGAAATACAAAAGTGCAGAACGAAAGTATAACAAAAACGTTATACAGGCATAAAAAAAGCATGACGGCGAATGTGCGGTTTAAGGTCTTTGGGTAAAAGACTAATTTTAAAAATATGCCAAAAAAATGCATTTCAAAGATCCTGTTGTAAATTTATTAAACTTTAGGGACTTGAGAAGAGTGTCATAAGCGAAAAGTTGAGTTTTACGGTTCAAAGGCCAGTTAAATGAAACCTTCTAAATATAATGTTATAAAGTGTACATAACTTGTGAATTAATGGGGCTTCCTTGGGAAAGGGATATTGGCATGATGGAGAAATATAAGCTCCCGAAGATATTTATTAAGAAACTAGGTATATGCAACACCACACTACTTTTAATTACCACTCAACAAATTAAAATATTTAAAAGCAATTATATACCCTATAAGGAAATTTCAATAATTTTATAACAAAAAAGTACCCCCCCCCCCCCCCAGCTCTCAGCTACTATTTTCTCAATAACTTCATTATGATGTCCGACAGATACTGGGAACACGTGTACCAAATTTGAAGCTCGATTGTCATAACAGTTTTATCGCAGCTTTACTCTTTGCGCATGTGCGATTTTCTTGAAAACTTTATTGTGATGTCCGACAGATACTGGGAACACGTGTACCAAATTTGAAGCTCGATTGTCATAACAGTTTTATGGCAACTGTATTCTTTGCGCATGTGCGATTTTCTCGAAAACTTTATTGTGATGTCCGACAGATACTGGGAACACGTGTACCAAATTTGAAGCTCGATTGTCATAACAGTTTTATCGCAACTTTACTCTTTGCGCATGTGCGATTTTCTTGAAAACTTTATTGTGATGTCCGACAGATACTGGGAACACGTGTACCGAATTTGAAGCTCGATTGTCATAACAGTTTTATCGCAACTTTACTCTTTGCGCATGTGCGATTTTCTCGAAAACTTTATTGTGATGTCCGACAGATACTGGGAACACGTGTACCAAATTTGAAGCTCGATTGTCATAACAGTTTTATCGCAACTTTACTCTTTGCGCATGTGCGATTTTCTCGAAAACTTTATTGTGATGTCCGACAGATACTGGGAACACGTGTACCAAATTTGAAGCTCGATTGTCATAACAGTTTTATCGCAACTTTACTCTTTGCGCATGTGCGATTTTCTTGAAAACTTTATTGTGATGTCCGACAGATACTGGGAACACGTGTACCAAATTTGAAGCTCGATTGTCATAACAGTTTTATGGCAACTGTACTCTTTGCGCATGTGCGATTTTCTCGAAAACTTTATTGTGATGTCCGACAGATACTGGGAACACGTGTACCAAATTTGAAGCTCGATTGTCATAACAGTTTTATCGCAACTTTACTCTTTGCGCATGTGCGATTTTCTCGAAAACTTTATTGTGATGTCCGACAGATACCGGGAACACGTGTACCAAATTTGAAGCTCGATTGTCATAACAGTTTTATGGCAACTGTACTCTTTGCGCATGTGCGATTTTCTCGAAAACTTTATTGTGATGCCGACAGATACTGGGAACACGTGTACCAAATTTGAAGCTCGATTGTCATAACAGTTTTATGGCAACTTTACTCTTTGCGCATGTGCGATTTTCTCGAAAACTTTATTGTGATGTCCGACAGATACCGGGAACACGTGTACCAAATTTGAAGCTCGATTGTCATAACAGTTTTATGGCAACTGTACTCTTTGCGCATGTGCGATTTTCTCGAAAACTTTATTGTGATGTCCGACAGATACTGGGAACACGTGTACCAAATTTGAAGCTCGATTGTCATAACAGTTTTATGGCAACTTTACTCTTTGCGCATGTGCGATTTTCTCAAAAACTTTATTGTGACGTTCGACAGGCACTAGGAAATTGTGTAAGCGATTTGAAGTCTGTAGCCTTAATTTCGATGGGTAGAATGTTTTCAGATGGACAGACCGAAAAATATTCAAAATCCTCTCTTTTAGAGTCGGAACCCTCCAAAAACATGTTGAATAGAGCATTTAGAATAAACAAAATCTCCATTTTGGATTTTTACTCCCAACGTAATACAGTCAAACCTCGATAACTCGACTTTCAATAAGTCGAATAATCCGCTAACTCGAACTTTTGATCAAGTCCCGAATCATTTATATACTTTTCTATAAAAAAACTGTCTCGATAACTCGAAGTGAACATCTTCTAAGTTGAAGTTTTTGTGATAGATTTCCCCTATAAAAACACAATTCAGTTCAAAACTTCAAAAATTAGGTGACTTTGTGAATGCCAACAACCTTAAAAAATACAAACAAGAAATATCTGGGTTTTTTTCAAATGATATTTACATGGTATGTATACTAATTAATAAGTGATGAGGCCAAATTTTGTTAAAGTTGAGTTTTAATAAACCTTTTGACCCCATTCTTTTGTTGTTTACATTGGCTATTAAAAAAACTGAAATGCTTACAACTATAGTATTATGGCACCTATCAAACCATGTCAACCCATCCTATGTACCAGTAGAGAGGAATGGGAAGTAACTTCGATAACTCGAACTTCGGATAAGTCGAATATTTTTGGGGGTCGCCTGGGACTTCGAATTATCGAGTATTGACTGTATTTTTATTACCTTATGTTTTATATTGGGTGAATGAAAGTAAATTTAAATTTTCTGAGGGGCACATCAATCTAATAGAATTTGTAGATGTAAGCTTTAAAAATGCACATTTTTGTGGATGCTATGATTGCACAAACAAGCTGTATAAGCTAATGATTTGTAATTAACAGTCTAATTAAAGCAAATAAGCTAATGATTTGTTATTAACAGTCTCCTTTCTAAACTTTTTCGCAATGCAAGATGCCTTTAACATACAATTCGAAAAAATCATAAAAGTGTTTAAAAAGCGGTTTTTGAAAAGCCTCCGAAATTTTAGTAACAAAAATGGAAACCAAAACACTCATTTAAATGGATGTCATGCCACAAGAGTTTGTACTATAATAATAATTATTGTGATGGGAAGAAGGTTGAACATATTAAACATAGTTCTCGAGAAATTGAAAAAAAACATTTTTAGTATTAAACTTGCCTAAAAATTGCTGAACAAAAAAAAATTAACAACAATCTTTTGAGCGGGATGGATTATTAAAGTTAATTTTGAAATTGTTGGAGTTTTTCTGAAAAAAATATAGGTTTTTAGTATAAGAGAAATTATACTAATTCAGACTTTGTAGCTAAATTTTTTTGCAGCTCCAAACAATTTTAGCACCCCCCCCCCAAAAAAAAAAAGTTAAAAAAAAGAATTAAAACAATCTTATATAATATGCGACTTATGAGGTTTCTGAAAAAAATATATGTGTTTCGTGCCATCTCTCGTAGCAGTTTGACAAGGTTTGTGACTTATATGGTTTCTCCTCAAAACGGATTCGGTTGTTTTCCATGGATGTGCAAACCACTGGAATAACAGGATTAATTCACAGAATGTGTGCTTAGATAGGATGAATCGATTAACATCAAAAACTGAGTTTTTATAAAATTGTGACTTATGGAGTTCCTGAAAAAAAATTGATTCAAATGTGTCTTGATCTAATGTCCAGTTATAAAATAGGGGTCAATTTCGTCACTTGATTGATAACAGTAAAAAAAAAAACGCGATGTCAACCACAAATTGCAGCTTTCGTACAACTTTAGCCTAAGCAATTTTTCTCAGCCATTTCTAATATAAAATATTAACAAATATTATGAAAAAGTACAATTTATTCTTAAAAAGATAAAAAATACCTGATATTCATAATTAAAAATATTTCTATAATAAAATGGTATTAAAAATATAACTTATCAATAGATCTGTGTTTGAATTGAATAAATGTTTCATATAAATTGAAGCTTTATCAAGTTTTCATAAATTTAAAATAAGATAATTTACATTTTATGATAGCTTCATTAATTATACATTTACAGCTACATAGTTTATAGATTTCACGATACATATTAACTGCATTTTTTTATGTGTGTTGAAATATAATGGCATTTTGTAAAATTTTGCTAAAAAATTCCCAATAATAAAATTTTAAAAGATCTGGAAAAGCTCCCTGTTAAAAAGGTTATATGCAAACTTCAAGCATTGCAATTTATTTGATACTCATTCACATATTTTCTTCTTTAAAAAGTACAGTAAAATATTTAATTAAAAATATGAGATTTATTGAATTTTATAAATATAAAAATAACCATGTTCTAAATAAATTTGCAACAAAAATTAAAAAAACAACATTAATTGTAAAAATAAAACTTTACTCACATTTTTCTTATTTACAATCGGAGCTTAAGTGAAATAATAAAACACATTTTATTTAATAATACTTTCATGTTTTTATGCAAAATTATATGTTTTGTATTCTTTTAAATGATATATATATTTAAAAGATAAACCTTTCTTAAAATTGTGCTGAGGAGTCTCCAAAAAATATGACAAAAAATAGACTATTCAAACCGTTTCAAATACTTTGCACTTTTATCCTATTACAATATATTCAGGACATATTATTCAGTATGAAAACTCTGTAGTTATCATTAAATAATTATTATTACACATAAAAGCCTTACATTGAATATATATATAACATCACTTTCCGAATAATATTAAGCTTGAGTTTGTAGAAGTATCACAACAGAAGTATTTATCACTACATTAGCAAGTAAAAGGTACACTATTTTCATTAACTATTGTAAAGTAATGGTATTACTTATTATTAAATATTTTCGATTTTGTAAAAATCTAGAATAGTGCAAAAGGCTCTTAGAACTTATTTTAAAATCTCATAACAGTGTAACAGTGTAACAATGTACATTAAAAAAGAAAGTTTCTAAAATAGTTTATGTTATTAAATTTTATCAAACATCATTAAAAGGATTTCCTTATTATTTTGTAATTTGCTTATTCTTTTTTAAATGCTGATTAAAATTTTTATTACTATGTATTGATCCTAATAATGTTTCAAATGAATTAATAACAAATATGGCTTCTCATGTAAAACGTTTTTTTGGTAGTTTGCTTTTTATTTTTAAAATTAATGATTAATTATTTTAAAATGAATCACAAAATTATTTCTTTTTAAATAAAAACATAAATAAGTATAATTTATAAATAGAAAAAAATACTCTGTTTGTAACAATATCATGCTGTCTTTGCATTCTTTTTAAATTTTAAACTTGAATTATTATTATTTTAAAAGGGCATTTATATAATTTAAATATTTTGTCAAATATTGTATTTTTCCATCATCAATAACTTTTTCAAAATTTTAATAAATACATAATACTATTTCGTTATAGAATCGCTTTCTTATCAATATGTTTTAGCTAAAATAACCCTCGTTTAAAGACAAGAAACTTGAAATAAAATATTCATTTGAATGTAAAAGCATTAATTTTTTGAATCGACAGAAAATTATGATTAATTTTCATCAAACAATAAAAATCTTTAATTCCAAGATCAGAAATAAAGATCCGAGATCAAAATTAAATATAAAGTAATGGCTGGTTTTTAATTTATAACATAACAATAGAAAACAATTAGATAAAAGTTACCCTTATTCCTTTTTTTAATTCATTACTGTTTAGTCAAATGTATTACAGTATTAAAAGTTAAACATTAAATGGCCAAATCAAAATTGAAATTCTCCTTTTTGTTCCGATTTTTTTGTGTGCAATAAATATAATGATTGTTTTATTCCTTAATAGGCTAATTATTTTATTACTTTTAATTGTATGGTATTGCACAACTTTTAACAGTTGATTAACTATATTTATAAAAATAATGATATTTTAAAACTTTTTTTACTTGTGTTTGTTTTTAAAGATTATTTTTCGTTTCAAATTTAAATTTTTGAAATAATTAGTGTAACAAAATAATATTACATAAACGTATACAAATAATATCCCTTTATTTAATTTCTATATATTTACTGGTGGTGTTAAAGAAAAGTTTTTTTAAAACTTAAATATTTATCTTTCAAATTTATAAAGGAACGTGGAAACAAAGGGAGGAGAAACTCTAGTTAATTAAACAAAATTGACACTATTAAAAAATGTTAAACTTTTAAAATAGTTTTTATGTAAACACAGACATTTATTTTTTGTTTGCAAAATTTTGGAATAAGCAGTCTTTTTGCAGAAGTTTTCTCTCAATCTTTTACTGAAAAAGATTTGTAAAATCTCTCTGTATTAAAAAAATTAAAATTTTTATGATTGCTCTTCATTTTTTATTTAAAAATTTTATATTATGCTTTACCAAAAATTAATATATCTCAACACTTAAGTTGAGTGTACAAATCATTACAAAGATATATTCTGAAATTTAAATGTGTACATAAATATCAAATTCAACAAAAATCGGGCATAATTATTGATAGCATATTTTTATGTTATATTTTGTCATTGTTTCACTAAATACTAATTAAGAAAAATTTAAATTGTTAAACAAAATGAATGTTACAAAATTTGCAAGTAATTCTTATAATACAAATTTAAAAAAATCTAAATTAAAACGATAAATCACAAAATTGAATAAAAGGCTTGAATTCGATAAGAAATTTCTCCAATATTATTTGAAATATTATTATACCTAGGTTTTTAGATATACCAATATAGATTCTACCTAAAAATATTATAGGAAAAATATGACTAATAACATTAGGATGTTATTTTGCCAAAATTTTAAAACATCTTATATTAGATGAATCAAAGGAAACAATAAAAAAACAGTTAAATATACGAAAAGTTAAATATACGATTTTTTACGAACTGTTTATTCCAAATATAAAAAATAAGAAGAGAATATAAGAAATATGTATATGTGAATGTTTTAAAAAAAGTGTTCTTCATAATAGCAACTAAAATTTAAAATAAGAAAACTAAGTAATAATAAAACAATGCAAGTGGATAAAATTATTTTGTGAAAGTATTGATTACAGAAATCGAACATAATCGTCTTTTAAACTTTTTATGTAACAAACATCTCAAGTAAATACTTTTAAGTTTGTAGGCGAAAAAGTCATATTTAATAACTTACAAATAACGTTATATTATAAACATTTCATAATGTAAAATAATAAAATGGTCTAAAATTGAGTAGTAAAATGGTTAAGAAAATTAAAACATTTTGTAGATTTTTTACTAGTACATATTCAAGTATTATTGCAAACCATAATTATTAAGTAATTAGAAACCTGTGACATTTAATGCATAAAATATTGGTACATTAGAAATCATTCATTTATAAATTAATGAAAAATAAAATAACTAAGATAATTAATTAATATAAATTTTAACTATAAGCCGTTTTAATGTACTACAACCCCCCCACTGATTTTCGCAAGCTTTTATTTAACAATGAACGAATAAATCCTTCTATTTTCTCATCTATGGGTTTTAATTAAGATATAGTACAAAACTCTAACTTTGCAATTGCTAAAAAGACCTATTATTTTATACATTCATTCAGTTCTAATAAAGTGTAGAATGTAATGAAATACTTGTTGGGAAGGTAATTGAAATTTTTCGTTCGTCAATTCAATACAATGTGTAATAGAAATTACAAATTGAAAGCACATTGATTACACAAGTTGTATGGTATCATCACCAACAATTTCTAAATTAGTAGATAGTCTTCAAATAAGAAGTATATTCTATGTATAAATAAAAGTTATAAGAAAGAATTACACTTTAGATTAAGTTTTTTAAAAGTACAATTATTTTTTTGATTATTCAAAGGTTAAGGTTTTTCAAATATATTTCTATTAATACCACTCACAGAAACTTAACTATTTACTTTTTTACTCTTAAGTGTGGAATTAGCTTAGTCCTTGAATAAACAAATTACTTGATTACTTTCTGCTCCATAGTTTAAAGTTGGGATAAAATTATCCGTAGAAATGTAAATTGAACACAGGTTTCGTTTTAAGACATTTCAAAAATTGAGTTTTACATAATATTTAGAACACCTTAGAGTATTATAATTTTTTTTCCTTTATGTAATTCAACTGTTTGAAACAGAGATTTTATAATTGGAATGTAAATAGTTCTAAGTACTGGTAATTTTTGTTAATTCAGGCCAATAAAACCTTTATTAACATTATAATATGTTAAGGAGCAATTCTCTCATGAAATTACTTTCTGTTTCTGGAAGAAAATAGTACTCACTGTTTAAGTTTCGACATATTTTGTACTTTATCAAAATAAATTTCTAATGACATGGTAAATTAAAATGTCACACACCATTAAGTATTTGAAAAAAAAAGTGTACTATTGCAATAGAAGCGGGATATATTTTTTTTATCCATATCCATTTTTTGAAAGCTAACTGTGCATGCTTTTATTATTTGTTATCATTATTATTCAAGAATGCACAATAGTATTCATTTAATTATAGAAAAAGTTTTTATATTCGACAATTTACCAATTTTTTTTTGTCACTGCTTTTTATGGTATACCCCGATGTAATCGTATTACTTAGAATGAATGGCATGAAAAGTGGAAATAAAAATTTAGATTAAAAATTGTGTTATTTTTTTATGGGGGATGTAAACATCACAAAAATAAAATTCCTCAATTTACAGATAAAAATAACTCTTAATAAACATCCCTTTTCTTTCATGACATTCCCAAGACCCTAGTTATATTTTATCTTCTTTATTCTTGAAGAATACATAATAATATACATTTAATAATAGAAATAGTTTCATGTTAGATAATTTACCAAATTTTCGATCATGTTTTATGGTATGACGTAATCTTATAACACAAAATGAAAGGCATAAAAACGAAATAAAAATAGCATAAAAATTATGTTTTTTTAAGATGCATGTAAACATCACAAAAATAAAATTCCCCCAACCTTAAGCTAAAATTAACCGCTTAACCGCTTCCGAATCACCCCTTTTCCTCAAGAAATCCCCAAGCCCCAGTTCTGCATAGACACAAGCACACGCGGGCACACACACGCACTCTCAAAAAACCCGCACATGAAAATTAAACCAAGCTCCAGTAAAGAAAAAAAAAAAGTACTCACGGTTCTGTGTATCAGTTTCATTGAGACTGCAGCGGTGGCTCACAGTTCCCACAATGCAGAAAATGCATACACACGGGCGTGGCTAGAAGGGCGATTGCACTAGCTAGAAAAGTTTGCACTACTAGTTAGCCACTAAGAGAACTAGTTAGGGCTTTTGAGTTAAGGCATTTGGGCTGTATTGAGCTAGAGCCTCGACTCTAGAAAATCCCGGTGAGGTACGGAATCTCCTGTATGTGCAGTCAGGTTGTTCTACTTTGCTTTCGAGGGAGAGTAGCTGAAGATGCTTTAGGGCTGCTGGGTCGGGACGCGGCGCCAAGTTGGCGAGAGGTAGAAGCAGCTGGAGTGCCAAGGCAATTTTATAGTGTGAAAGGATAGGAATCAAAACACGAAACGATATGTTATTTAGTAAACATAAACACAAAAACGAACTGTTATTCTTTACACACGTTGGGCGGTTAGTTGAAGTGTTATTACCAAATCGCTTCACAGATCGAACTTATATTTTGGAGGAAAAAGTACATTTTCTTTTGTTTGATTGGTTGGCAAATCTTCCATTTAAGTGAGATACAAAGAAGCACTGCTTCATATCATCCGTTATCAGAATTTTCGAATAGAGATTCTTTAGACTACAAATTAAAATTTTTTTGAACTAAACCGTTAATTGATAAAAAAAACAGAAACATTTTCTTAAAACAAAAATTCTGGATAACTGTACCGTTGAAATAACTTGCATGATAGATCTATTCTTGTTTTTTGATTGTTTTTAATGATCGTTAACGATTCCTCAAATAAAAAGAAGGTTGCATTATGGACTAGGGCAAATCTGTCAATATATCCGAATGAAGTAGAACTCCATTAAAAGTGATGAATTATACAGGATGAAATTTATACGTTAAAAATTTAATATAAAATAACTCCATAAAACGTTACACCACAAAACAGGAATGAGCTTGGAGTAAAATCCTATATGGTGTAAGCTTACTCCTATTTTGAGCTGAAACGTTACGCTATTAAGCTCAAGCATCAAAAGCCTGGGCATTGCCGCCCTTTTTTGAAGTAAAGCATCATCAAATTTTAATAACGTTTGAGAAAACTATACAAAAATCAACTTATTGCTATAACAAAAATAATTATATAATTTTTTTCCTGATTTTTACACATTATGGTAAAGCAGCGACTCCCTCTTTGATACTTTCTATGAAATAACGTCACACTAGATCTATACATGGGTTATACTGGCGAGTATTTATTTTAATAAAAACTTAATGTTATTTTCGAATGAAAAGTACGGCTTTCAGAGCCAACTATGGAAATAATATTTTAAAAATTGTTTAGCTGATTACAAGATAAGATTGCAACAAATAATGAACAAAAATATTCTTAAACTTAAGTAATCATTTTTTCTGACATTCAAAACAACTTATCTTTTTAACTTAATATCAAGTCCTTTTCTGCAAAACATATTTACATTTGTAACTACAATATTTTGTAAATATATTTTATGACTTTTAAGTATTGAAATTGATAGATTTTATTCCATATTTGAAATTAAATACACACTTATTTTCTTTTTTTCTACTGTCTTTTTATGAAACGAATTATGAATTACAATTGATATGTACGATAGTTTTATTTCTTTCTTGCTGTACTACGTTTAAACTACAAAGGTAAAATAAAAATGACTAAATATCTATCAAGTCCTTTCTATTATATATTTAATCTTTGTACTTAATTCTTATTTTTGTAGAAGGTATAAAATCAAAATTGTAATATGAAGCAGCCTTTTTGTTACTTTGAAGTTCGTCTTACTTTATTGAAATGGGAAAATAATCTTTTCTATTCTTTTAATAATATTTTTTTTCGTTATGCATGAATAATTTAAAGGATGGACATAAAATATTTAAACAGAACTTTTTCAGGTAAAAGGAAAATGACTTAACAATTTTTTAAATTAAGAAAATGAAGAATTTTACTAAAGAAAATAAAATATAACTAGAACTGCAATTGCTATCATAACATATTTTTCCCAAAAAGTAATGCAACTAAAAATGCACATAGTTTCACACATAAGTAGAAAAGAATTCGTCATGCCTAATTAAATAAAGGCGTGTTTAATTGTTGTGTGTAGCACGTTACTAATTTTCCTTTGTATAATAATTAGTTTTATGTTTAATTCTTAACTTTTTTTTATTGTGTAACTTTATATTGACACACTTTGTGATTAAGGATGCCTGAATAAACTAGTTAAATAATGCCATTTTTAATTGCTTACTGTCAAACTTCGTTAACATAGAAATTCAGAGACAAAAATAGATATGGAGAATATCTAATGCAATTATTCATAAAGTTGAACTAGGTTTTTAAACCCGGCGTTGCACGGGAGTACTCTTAATAACTGTGATTTGTTTTTATGTAAACATTTATTTTATACAAATTTATCTCTTCTGAACTAGTCATCACCCACCAAGAGATGAAAATATACTACCATTCTGATATCAGCATTAATTAAAAAAGCAAGTGGATGTCTGATTCTCTCCAAGAGTTTGAGGGCTTTCCTATGGGCCCCCTTTAAAATTGCCAGTTTTATAAACAAAGAAAAACCTGCCCTTGGATACAATAAGGATTAAAAAATTGAACAGCTATGATGTAATGGCCGGCCTCAATTTGGTGATTTGCTTTACGTTTCCCTGGCAGCGGAAATGCCCAAATGGGGTAATTTTTCTTCACCTCATATTTGACATAACTCTATAGGTATAACAACTTTACGTTAAATTTTCGAGCTCGGCAAAAGTCGCAAAAAAATAGCAAAAGAACCGACAGGCCATTATATCATACCTGTACCCCAAAAAAGAGTTGAACAGTTAACCTGATGCTGCTAATTCGCACGAACATGCTATATGTAGAGAGAATTGACATTTCGGAGAAGTATTCAGCAGACGCCTCTGTGTCATGAGCCTATGTATCAAATATCACCCCATTCTCTACAACATATCTCTATATAAATTTTTGGACTTTTCAAGTCTGCACAGTACTCATTCTTCAAGTCTACAGAGCACATCACAAAAAAGAAAACGAAATAGTTATGCATGATCTTGTACGATTTTAAAAATTCTATAAAGTACAAACTCTTTGTTTATGTCTTATGTCTTCCTCCATACCTTCATTTCTTACCAATTGTAAACATCAACTAAATTAAACTCTGAAATGTAATTAGAATCAAGTTGCGGAAATCTGATTCAGCATAAATATCTAATAAAGATTTAAAATCAATAAATAAAATTAAATAATGATATTTAAATAACAATCCTACGAATTAAACCCACGTGTTTTTGGGTGTATATTCTTAATTTTCTCTATCGTGCTAAAAAAACCGCTGAAAATTTTTTCAAGTTGAAAATGAAAAGCATAAATCCAAAGTTTAAAACAATACACAGTGCTATCGCTATGAAGAAATCGGCTCACGTATTGTCCTCTTATACCCGTTTGCTATTGAATGTCGAAATTTGTAAACGACACCTTCAGCACTAAAGCAATACGCTCTTAAAAATTGGAATCTGTGCATCCAGTAGTTTTGGCTGGGCGTTGATACTATAGAGAGTGAGTAAGTGAGTCAGGACTTTGTCCTTTATATATAGATTAAAATTCAACTAAGAACTTATTTTTAGCTTTCAGCAACGACAAGGTTTAGATAAATTTAAAATTCGTAGTTTAGGAATTAGTTTTTGTAGATTGATATATTTACGTTAATAATAAAAAAAAACCCGACTAATATTTTAATTTAGCATTAAGGCTTTAATTTAGCTGTAAGGTTTTAAAATATTAAAAAAAATGTAATTCTAAAGGTTGGCGCTGAGAATTACATACAACCTAACATATGTTCTTATATGAAAATTTATTTAGTGTTTCAACGTTTAAAAAAGTAATAAGAACAAATCTTTTAAAAAAGTATTTAGAAAACAGTTTTATATGTTTAGGAAATTATGCATCAAAGATAACTAGCGATTGTGGTTAGTAAGAATATTTTCAAAAGGATTACTGAATACGATTTTATATTTTTAATAAATTTACAGATAATCTCCACGTGATGAATTATTTAAAAAAAAGTGTTTTAAAATAAAGCGGAAATGCTATTTCATGATTGCTCACAGACAAAAATATTGATTGCATGATTTAAATTTTTTAAAAATTTATTCTCTAATGGAGCTTGAAAAAACCAGTTTTCCAAAATTATAGACCTTTCATACTAATTTTTTTTAAATAAAAATACTTTGTTAAAAACAAATTTCTTTTTCATTTAAATTATTAAAAAGCATTATTTGAAAAATGAAGTACCATATAGAAATATCATCTAAGAAACATCAATCAATATCTTTGCAATTTGTCCAATCTCTCTTTCTTTCAATTGGAGAGAGTGAATATCATCAAAAATTTAATTACGCCTTTTCTGTCTTGCCAAAAGTGTGCGAAGACGACGAATTTAACACGGAATACGACAATCTTCGGGTGAAAGAACGTAGAGGTTTTTTCGGATGTTTTTTTTAAAATATAATATTTAACTATACATTAGACACATAATCTCACTATACATGGATGACATAGGCGATAAGTATTGGATGTTTTACTTTCATTACCTAATATATAAATATTAGGTAATTGAAATATTGCGGTAGGGTTGGAATTTCGAAAGATTTAGTTGTTTCTAAACGTTTTGGAAGGTATTGATTCTAAAGAAGTTCTCAGCATCCGTCGAATGTCATAATAAGGTTTTTGAGAATGTGCAAATGGTAGCTGCTATAGAACTTTTAAGATTTTAAAGTTGTTGAAATTTCATTATAGGTAATGATTTCTCGAGTGGCAATTGAAAGTCGTGTAGTGTTACACAATCCTAGTTTTTTTTAAAAAAAAATCCGCTAAATTATTCTTTCAGTAGCCCTGGTCTGCCGAATGGTATATGTCTAAATTACAACTATTCTAATTTAATGCCTTTATACATGGTCTTTATATAAGAGAATTAACTAAACTTATTCACTTCTATCTTTTTTGAAGAGTGTGGTTTGACGCCTTTAAAATATGTCGCACTATAGCGTACCTGTTCTATGTCCGTACCTTTCCTATCTTCTTCGAGGCTATTGATAAAGAGCGTTTGACATAATAATGATGACTGTGTATCTTGGGATTTTGGTTTTAGGCCCTTTTCGAAGCTTTTTTTCCGTCACTTTTTCGAATCATAAGTCGTTTCCTCGGGAATAACCTCTGACCAGTTATATCAGACGTTTTAGTTAATGAAACAAATATCAATCAAGACCGTCGGTGTATAGAAAGAAAAGGCGGATTAGCAGACGGATTGGACGGAAAAATTTAACTATCAATTTAAAGTCATTTTTTTCATATCCTATTATTTCCAATTTTTTTTAAACTATTAAACAAGTAGGTTTGTAACAGAATCTGTCACTTAACCCGCTTCTACGCAACAGTTGTGTTCAACAGGAAAAATTCGCTAAACACAGTATTTATTCTATATATATATTAAACAATTACACGCTAAATTTGGCTAGTTTCATTTATTTTTATTTCGAAATTTCAATAATTATTTCTTATCATTAGCTAAATTAACTTCTATTTCAAAGAATAAACAAGTAATATTCTTCGCTTTTAAATAGAAGCAAAACATTTCATATCAACATACAATCAAAGAATCGCTTTTGTGAAATATATCTGGCGTCATTTTAAACTGATTTATGTCGCAAAAATAAAAATCTTTTAATTTATTGTTTAAAAGAAATAAACTTTCTCGAACGATTATTGTAAATGACAATGTTGATTTAATTCTAATGGCTTCTTATTCTTCCTAAATTAGCATTAAAGTTTGTATTTTTTTCAATGATTGAAGTACTTGGAATTTGATTTTTTTAATATATTCTAATTTCGATGTGCTGAATTTTTTGACATATCACACTTGTCTGTAGTATTTGTAGTTTGGGATATGAAAGTGGGTGACAGACGGACAGACAGACGAACTGAACGATTATGATACCTTTTTACGTTATAAACGAAGTGTAAGTAAAAATGTATTATATTGTAATTAAGTAAGTTACTAGTAAACATATTTGTCTTTTGGTGCCATGTACTCAAAATTTTAATTTGCTATCATCATGTTGGTGATTTGTGGAGTAAAAGAAACTCTAATAAATACTTATTTTTTTAGTAAACACAGGGTAATGGCTAAAATAAAAAAAAATAACATTAAATATGACAGTTTTTTTTTTAAAGTGTATGATTATACCTTTATATTTCGAAAAAGGGTTATTTTTATGTAACCAAACTTTTTTTAGACTCAATGCTCATCATCTTTAAATCTAAAATTTGATTTAGAAAATTTTGAAATTGTACTTTATATGGTTAGGGGATGTCCATAAATTACGTAAGGTGGTTTTTATGATTTTTGGCCCTATTATCTTCCTGGTGATAATTTGCTTGTCCTTATTTTTACTTGATACTTTTTAAAATCGGTTGTTTATTGTGTAAATGCGTTAGACTTAATACATAAAACACGGTTAAATTTGCTTTATTATTTTTCCACTTCTACTTTTCTATATCACGTCTGAGCCCAGTCGGTTAAGGCATTAGCCTTGCATGTGGAAGGTCCCAAGTTCGAGTCCAGGCCTCACCAAAATATCTGCCAACCTATTAACGGCCCATGCAGCAAAAAAAAATGTCCGACGAATTATACCCCGTGTAGAGGTAGTGCACGTTAAATATACTCCAAAGTCTCAACGCTGAGTACTACTGAGTACTATGTCGTCCTTAACGGTTACGTTAGGTGCATACACATGTGTCGGCTCGTCCCTTGACTGTGGTTCTAAATGACGAGGTACGTCGCCAATAGCCCTCGTGTAGCTCTAGTGCGATGATAATTCAAACTAACCTAACCTAACTATCTCAGTTTTATGGTATGAATCACCATGATAAATATTATCTATATATATATATATATAATATATATATATATATATATATATATATATATAATATATATATATATATATATATAATATTAATATATATATATTATATATATATATATATATATATATATTATATATATATATATATATATATTATATTTTAAATTTAACTAAAATTTATCGTAATTTAGCACTGTTTTTTTTGCAGGGAATAATTAAATGATATTTGACGGAACATCCACCCCCTGAGATTTTGTGATATTCGGCTTGACCCTTTCCCTCCATCGTCACTTTACTGTGGTTTAAAGTTACGACTTTTGACACCCATCGCCGTAGTTCTAGTGCGACGATTGCTAAATCTAACCCTACCTCCATAAAAAAAAATAATGGACGCCCCTTTGATTTTTTTCTCTGGATATTCTTAAACGAAGAATTTGGAATGAACTTATACAACTAAATTTTAGTAAACACACATAAAATAATATCTCTTAATAAAATTTCAGCTGTAAAGTTTTCGAGTACCTATAAAGTAAATATCTTTTTCCTACGTTGAAACCAAAAAAATAATTCTTTTGATGCGGACTCGTAAAATGCAAAGCATGAAACTCCCCATGGGAGAAGTTGCCAACAGATAAGTTGAAATTTATCATTGAAAAGAAATCGATTTCCAGAATAAAAAAATAGTTTTGTTGCCAATTTTCGGTGGAAAGATTTACTATTCGAAAAGTTCGGAACACAGTATTGACGTAGATATCTGAAAAATGCTTCTTCAATAAAGTAGGAATTTTAGATTTATTTTGGACATGTGTGTGTGTGAAAAATATATTGTTATATTATGATGTGTGATATTCAAAAGTTATGGCAATCTGTTTTTATTCAAACTGAAGTGTAGACTTGTATACCTTATGAAGGCAAATCATTGAACATATGTATAATGCATTTTTATTTATTGTAGAACATCGCGTGTGGGTTGTTTATGGTGTACTTTTATCTAGAATGTTTTTGGTCCATTTTATCCATTTGGTCCATTTTTGGTCCAATGGAATTAACAATCATGAATTAAACAAAATCTTTCAGTCTTAAGAAGTTTAGTTAAAATGGGGATGGCTTCAAATAAAATACATTATATTTTTAAATAATCGATAGTTATTGGTTTTAATAAAGATAATAATGGTCTTTTACTGCTCAAATACACTTATTATCAGAAATATCAATGCATTTTAAGGGTGTGAACTATATGTATTTCAGAGCTTAATAAGGAGCTTTAAATGGGTGTAGAAAATATTTTTTTTTACATATTATTAAATTAATTTAGAAATGAAACTGATATTTTAACTTGTATTTTGATTTTTGTTGTAATGCAAAAATATATGAAATTCAACCAACAAAATTCTCATATTTAATAAAATTTAAATAGTAAGCTCGAACGTAATAAATTTATGTATTTTACAAGTCTTAAAACAGAAAATAATTAAGAATAAAACATTATGAGTACTATTGTCTTTTTACTTCTTACACATTTTAAGTTTTTGAGGCACACATTTGTGGGTTATTTTCTGCAATATATGTTTAACCCCCGTGCATTCGCATTTACAATGGAGTTTTCCGTAGACACTAGCGCTACCCTCGGAAAACGCGTGTAACTTCAAAGAAAACCCCGCAAACTGAAAAACGTCCTACGAAAAATGGCAATCAATGTTAATCAAGTAAGCGTCAGTACAAACCTTTCCATGCGTTTAAAAATAACAAAAAAATGAGCAACCCCGTACATCTTCATTTGCAATTGAGTGTTCCTTAAACACTAGCGCCTCGTACAGAAAACGTGTGTAACTTCAAAGAAAACCCCGCTAACTGAAAAACGTTCGACGGAAAAACGGTAACCAATGTTAATCAAGTAAGTGTCAGTACGAACCTTTCCATGCATATAAAATAAAATTAATGTCACTTAAAGCAGCCGACTTTAAATATTGAATTATTTTCTGGAGTATTTCCAAATAAAAGTCTTTATTTACTGCCCAGTTAGGTATTTGCATTAAACGATTCATTTCCAGGGAGTTGGAAGACATTATCCTCTGGTGCAAAAGAATAAATCGGTCTCATATCGGTTGGTATGTCAAAAATTGTCACGAGTTCATTATTTTTAAGAAACAGGAATTTTTGCGTTTGATAAATTATCCGAGTAAGGCAAACAGCATCAAGCTAAATTCCTTGTTTCTTGTTGTTTTAATTGTCACAGCCCTCTGTTTTTGAAGGATATTATGGGGACTATGGCACCTCTTCTATATAATCATTTTGTACCCACCACAAATCTCCGAAGTAATGTAGCCGTAGGTGCGCTCTCAACAACTTCGTCGTCCGTCATGGTACGAGGCAGCACCAGTGCCACGTTCATTCGACGAGTCATTTTTACCTCATTTGAGAGCAACGCGATAAAGGGCAGCTCTACCGACTGTAAGGGGGTCCTTTCAATTGAAAAACAGAGGTCAAGGTGATGATCCTGGGACTTTGTGACTACGACGGACTTAACGTGCACCAGTCACCAATAGCAGTACAAGGAGAGTCTTTGGGCAAGCAGGGTCCGAACTCGTAACTTAAAGAATGCCATTTCAGATTAGGTTAGTTTGTACGTTTTCCGGTTGCATATTTCTAGCCTCCAAGGAACTTTAACACAGGCAACTTATGCTGCGTAATTGTTAATGATGGTCAAGTGACGACGCCGACACCTGAGTAGGCACCGAAAGCAAATCAGTGGCACCATCGTGCGCTTTCTCGGGACTTTCAACCCCACATATTTAAAGAGCCAGTATGTTGCAGTGTTCTAATGACAAATACAGACAAACACAAACATCCATGCCCATTTGCCGGAATTCGAACCCGGGTCCTTCTGACTGAATGGACAGCTCCCTAGCCATTCAGCACCCATTCGCCATGCCGTGCCAGTTCAGCACTCTACCGACCAGGCTATCCCGGCCTTTGCCACAGTTTATCAATTAGAACAATTATAATCCATTTTGATTGCCAGTGGCTTAGTGGTAGCGCTTCGCATTGCAAAGCCACAGGTCCGGGGATCTAGTCCAAGATTGGGCGAGGTTGACTCATCCTTTCATCCCTTAAGTGGGTCGATAAAATGAGGACCAAGCACGCTTCGGAACCAAACACTGGGGGTTCCGCGTGAGGTTGACCACCTAACCGGCAAATATGTCTACCACCCCGGAACCCTTAGTCACGTAAGCTGAAATGGGCACGGCAGGCCTTGACCCACTGACGGGTTGTTGCTCCAAAGAGTTTAGTATCCATTAAAACATTCCTTTTTGATAGAGACTTATCTTATTCCTTAAAAAGTTGGATTCTAATGTACTTACATCGTTTCTGAACCAAATGATTCATTTCGTATGCAGGGACATGACATTGAAAGAGTTTTACGTCTCTAAGCACATGGTCGCTGTGCAGTCGTGCTGTGAATATTTTCGGACTTATAAATAACGCTTAATTTAATTCTTTTATTCTGATCTGTTTAGCTTCTGGTTTTTGTCATATGTAAATGAAGAGGAAATGACAATTTCACTGAACATGAGTTCTAATTGAATATTAGCTAGGGCTAATCTAGACAAGAAGAATTTTCTTCTCAGAGAGAAAGATATTTCTTAGTGCTTTTGTTATTATAATTGTACCCCCATACTTTTTTTTGACAAACTATGGAAATAAACAGGATTTAATGTATTGTTCTCATTGTATGACATAGAGATATCTGTCTGCATCTCGAAAATAGACAATAAACAGTTTGCGGTTTCTGCAGATTACAATGAATGTGTCACATCTCTTGATGCATTGTGAAATTAAATAATTCAATAGATTATACATTTAGTTTACTGTTTCAGGAATATTAAAAGAACATATGATAATAACGTGTCATCAGAATGGATCTTAGTTTTGAGAGAATTGGATGAGACAATTGAAGAGTACAGGGGAAGAACAACTTTATTTATTAGGAGTAGTGCCGTAATTGTATCTGCTTGGCGGACATTGGCGACAGAAAACCGGTTTTCCTTTCGATTCTTCTTTCGCTGTACCAACGTGTGACTCGTGTCCGCTGATCTCTGGCGTAAATCAGGGTTGCCGCGAGAGAAAAACAAAGTGAGTAACCGATTTCCTCACACCAGTTTAGGCGATGACTCGCTTTCATCGCCAAAGAGGCCTGATGAGGAAAGTTTTCTACGAAATTAAACGGTTTTTCCCTTGTACTCTTCAATTAGAATGGATGTCAATTTCTGTTCAAAATATTATAATACGCTTTTGTTTAATTGTATCTTGAATCAAATTTAAGTTTTACAGTTCTAAGTAATTAGTGTTCGAATCTCGGTAATAAATAATTGGATGCATTGCATAAATCTGAAAATAGTTGAAACTCAAATTTTTAGTTAAGATCCCAAATTTATAATACATATCTATTTAAGTGATTTTAAAGTGAATCGTTTTTATCTGATAATATATCTTAAGTAATACATGTTATAAAAACTTAAAAAGGGAACTTCGAAATAAATTTTCTTAAAAGCTTGACGTTATTAAATAGACATTGAATTGTACAACACTTATCTTTTCAATAAAAATAATAGAATAAAACTTAATTCCATGAAAACTTAAAATCAATTCATATGTAAAAAAATACAATAACTTTTATAGTTTACTAGCTGTTATACCCGACGTTGCACGGGTAGAGGTGGAAAAATAATTTAACAGT
The DNA here is from genome assembly GCA_019343175.1 of Oedothorax gibbosus. NCBI lineage: Eukaryota > Metazoa > Arthropoda > Arachnida > Araneae > Linyphiidae > Oedothorax > Oedothorax gibbosus. Next base: position 963,234 of record CM033272.1, read on the forward strand.
CAATTTAACTATTTTTTTCTTTCATTTTAGTTACATAAGATATGAAGATTACCCAGTAATTTTCCATTTAATTACCCAACTTGGATATAGTAATGATTAATATTAATTTCAAAAATACCTTTGATAAGAAGCGCAAATTAAAAAGAATACATATTTAAGTAAAAAATAATCAGTAAGAATTAAAAATGGAAAAAAGCTAAATCTTAAAAGGGTCTCAAACATTTATTTTAACGCAATTCAAGGGAGTTCTCCAATAAATTAAGTAACTTTTTTTTGGACACTTTGTAGATATAAATACAATATAAGCAGTACAAAATGGCAGAAAAAAATGCGTTTAGGACAAAGATTGGTATAATCTGTTCTTCCAAAGTAGTTAAAATTTAAATCTCACTTTAAACTGATCACTCTTGGTCTGCGTGCAGAAAATAAAATATTCTTAATGAAAGTGAATTACATGATCTAATTGTTTAGATGTTATAAAGCTACTCCAGCAAACAGCAAACGATTTGCATTTTTTATATTTGATTGTTTTTTTAAACTGTGATAAAGATACTAAAGCAAACGATTTTTATTTTTAAAATTAAATATTTTTCTAACTGCTAAAAAGCTAGCAAACAATTTTTGTTTTAGATGTTTATTTCTAATTTTTTAGCTGTAATTAAACTAAATATACTTAAAAATCGTTTTAACAAATGTGTAAAATAAAACTAAATAAACAATCCGTGAAAACGTGCTGTTTAAGGAGCAATAAACCTCTAAGGTCTTCAATGCATTGAATGGGAAACATAAAAACGTTCGAAAACGATAAAAGGAATGGTCTGATTCGAAAAATTCTTAGCCTATGTTTGTTCCGGAGATGAGATGAATTTTTGTGCCAAATTTCGTGACGATCTGTTGCGTGGTTCTTTAGATCTCGTGTCTTAAACAAACAAACAAACAAACAAAAAACAAAAGTTGCCTTTTATGTATATAGATAAAACCTTTTAGCTCATTTGGCACGTTTTGGGAAAAAATTAGCGAGAAAATAGATATAGCTACAAACACACCCATTATACAGCTCTAACACAATGACCTTCGAACAACCAACCAGCTTATAAATTATTTATAAAAAAAATGCCCATTCGGCGAGTTTTAGTTAATAATTTGGCGAGTTTGGCAACGTATTTGGCGAAAAAATAAAGACATAAAACCCAAATATGCAGCTCTAGTGCGACGGCCTTTATTAACCATCATAGTTCAGTAATAGCTTAACGATAAATTTATTGCTTAAATATGCATACATGCAGTCAACAGAAAAATCAATGAAAAAATCATCAAATAAACCCACAATAAAATCCGGGAATGGAGACTGCCGGAATTACGTCACTTGAAACATGTCAATTATTTTTCAAATAATGAATTTAGTTTCTGAAGTTAATGGCAACAGAATAAAATAAACATTTTCAATTTTAATTACTTTTGTTAAAAGTTTTATTTAATTTTTTCAGCCGATGGCATCAGGAAAGTAAAAAAATGATCGGATTTGAGCCAAAGTGGTGTAGTTTTTTCAGAAAAACGTTCGAAACGATAGAAGGAATGGTCTGATTCGAAAATTTTTTAGCCTATGTTTGTTCCGGAGATGAGATGAATTTTTGTGCCAAATTTCGTGACAATCTGTTGCGTGGTTCTTTAGATCTCGTGTCTTATACAAACAAACAAACAAACAAACAAGCAAGCAAACAAACGGAAGTTGCCTTTTATGTATATAGATAAGCTGTAGTTTAAAAAAAATTATGTATTTTTAAATTTGGTTTTAACTCCGAGGTTTTTCAAAAGACTTCATTTAAAATTTTACCATAAGAAAACATATTGATGAATTGGTACTTTTTCCGCAGTAAAAAATTGTTAATTAAATATCTTACAGAAACGTAAATATAAAAACGATATTTATTTTAAAAAATTCTAAAATTTTACTTTTTACTTTTGCTAGGAATATAATTCTGAAATCCTCAAACTCCAGACGCGAAAATCTTTCGAAATTGCAAATTCTGTTTACCAGAACGTTGCATAGGTATTAGATTTTAATTCTTTCCCGGAAAGCGGATCACATTTTAATATTAAGATGCATAAGCCGTGTTCTGGTTTTAACCTTGGGTAATTTCACTTCTACGGATTTCGCTAAGACCCCTAGCCCTCCATTTTATCGATTAGTTTAGAGTACCGTTAATAATTTATCGGGTTCATGTTAATGAAAAGCAGCGAGGGACAAAAGACTCTCCGTTCATTTTACACCGCACTCGGAAAAGTGAAGTATCTCCCATTCACTGTAAAAATGCGCTGTGAAGTTGCTCCATAAAACTGGTAGTAATATATACTTGCCTACCATAGATATCATAGTTAAAGTATTAGATTGGCAGATCACGTGACCTCCAATGCTAACGACGGGACGCGCATGGAGACCAGAATAAGAGGGCAAATGGGCCAGTGTTGCCACCACATTAAGGAGAAAAATACCGTTTAATTCTAAAATTACAAAAAAATACCATAAAAATACTAAAAAATCCGTTTCACGTTTTTTTTTAAAGTCACTAAAAAGATTCCAAAATGCAGATAGTATTTTTATGGTATTTTTTGTAATTTTAGAATTAAATGGTATTTTTTTGTAATTTTAGAATTAAACGGTATTTTTTGTAATTTTAGAATTAAACGGTATTTTTTTGTAATTTTAGAATTAAACGGTATTTTTTGTAATTTTAGAATTAAACGGTATTTTTTCGTAGCATTTTTCTCCTTAATGTGGTTACAACACTGGCCCACTTGCCCTCTTATTCTGGTCTCCATGCGCGTCCCGTCGTTAGCATTGGAGGTCACGTGATCTGCCAATCTAATACTTTAACTATGATATCTATGTTGCCTACAGATTTAACCCCGTAAAATCGGTGGCAGCATGTTTTGCATGGGTTTTACGGGGTAATGTTATGGCATAAAGCAGTGTATAAGCACACGAACGTAGAACAATTTTCACATAAATGGAGTATAGTTACACCGCAAAAGTAAGTAAGGCTACCCCACAAAAGCAGAGTAAGGTTGCACTACAAAACGGAGTAGGGTTACACTAGAAAGACAGAGTAAGGATATGGCACAAAAGCGGTGTAACGAAACTGAAGCATCAAAGCTACCTTCAAATTTGTGGCAGACTTTAATTGCTTCTACTATAGTAACATTTACTAACAGTTACTAACTTTTACTGCAATATCATTATATATATAAGTTGAATTTTGCAGAGATATCTTGTGGTAATTGTTTGTATAGTGTTTGCAGACATATAAATTTGTAGATATATTTAAATTTGTAGAGATATCTTGTGATTATTGTATATATATATTTTTTTATACTAAACTCAAAATTAGTAGTAAGGCCTAACTCGACCTTACAATCATTTGATTACAAGAACGTCGCTTTACCGAGTACTCAATGGCAGATTGATAGAATTTTTTTTTCATAATATTTTTTGTTTAACAATATTTATGATTGCGCATGTGCCTGGACTAGGTGGAAGGTTACAATAGATTACACAACCTTTTGCGGAACGTTTGTAGTGTATACCATGAATTTCTTGTAAAACTTCTATATAAAGTTGGAGGCAGCACATTCTGCCACCAGTTTTACGGAGTAGAATTACACCAAACTTCTTCAGTTCTTAGAAAAAACCTTATAATAAAATAATATCTTTAGGTAGTTGTTGTTGTTACTTTTGGGTATTTTTAAACCCACTATTAAACAACTTTTATATTTTATTGTTTCTCAAACAAGAAAACTGTGTAAGCTATTGTTTTCATAAAACTAGTTTCAACAACCATGAGGGAATAAGCAATTCAAATTTTTACATAGTTATAGACATACGTCATTTTTCCAGGCAGGGGGTGATGCTATTGGGCGGAAATCAGAAGACCGTGTTATTGGTGCAGTTTTGGATGGGACATAAGTGGATTAGTGGCTGTCGCAAATTCCGTATTATTTTTGTGTTTTTGACTTTATAAATTAAATCGAATCGAGAAAATAGATTAATACATTTTCAAAATGATGAAGTAATAAAATGTGATAATGCCTAAGCTTAATTCTTTCTGTTATGCTTTTTAGATGACATATTGTCTGTTTTCAAATTTCGCGTAAATTAAAGCTTGTAGACGTGAAAGACAAAAGGTTCTCATTTCATGTTATTTTGTGGAATCTATGTTACGTTTGTTGCATGTCTAATAATATACGCATTCTATTTTGCTACGTTTTTGCTGTTTTGGACAAGTGAAATAACAACGTTGAAGAAACAGAATAAAAACATCAGAATTTAAGAGCTATGACTTAATATACAGTATTCCTGAAGTATTACGATGCGTCTTAGAAAAATAGTTTTATCAAGCCGGATTTCTTTAAGGAACTATGGTAGAGTAGATTTAAAAAACGTCTCTTCAATGCGAATTTTAGCATTCAGTTATGTTTTTTTCGTAACACAATTGGTGGCTTTTTAGGCAAGTTTGAACGCAGAAAATAAGGGACATAAATTCAAACTATGTTAAAATTTATCCAGTGTTACATTGATGATTTATACTGGACCTTTTGTAATAAAAAAATATAAGTACAATATCGTGAGCTTACTTTAAAACCATACACTCTTCAAACAAAAAAAAAGCAAATCTTAAACAAATATTAAATTTACATAAGATATTTTTTGCCGTTTTAAACTGAGCTTTCATGTGATGTATATGTAAAAATAGTTATTCATGATTTAAACACCCAGTCGGTTAGGCATTCGCCTAGCACGCGGAAGGTCCCAGGTTCGGGTCCGGTCATCGCCAAAATAACTGCAGACCTATAAACGGCCCGTGCAGCCAAAATGTCCGACAAATAAAACACTGTGGGGCGGGAGTGCACGTTAATTATCATTCAAAGTTCTAACGCTGCGTACGATGTCGCCCTTAACGTTTGCGTTGGGTTCCTACTCAGGTATCGTCTCGTCACTTCACTGTGGTTCTAAAATATGATGCCCGTCGCCAATAGCCCTCGTGTAGCTCTAGTGCGACGAGAATTCAAACTAAAACTAAAAAAACATGATTTCAACAAAATTTGCTGGTTAAAAGTTGTACTAAGATTCCCCTTTTTAGCTTCCACACTACGTTTATAACGTAAAAAGTGGAAGGTATTATAATCGTTCAGTCCGTCTGTCTGTCCATCCGTCACCCACTTTCATAGCCCAAACTACAAATGCTACGGACAAGTGTTATACGTCAAAAACTTCAGCGCATCGAAATTAGAATACATTGAAAATTTCAGAAAATAATTCGAATTCGAAGTACTTCAATTATTTAAAAACCTGCAAAATATAATGCTCTTTTAAAAAGCATAGGAAGCCATTTTTATAGAATTAAATCACCATTGTCATTTGCAACAATAGCTCGAAAAACTTTAATTCTTATAGACAAATTAAAATAAATTTCTTTTTGCGACATCGATCAGTTTGAAATGACGTCAAATATATTTCACTACGAGATTCTTTGTACGTTGATATGAAATGTTTTAATTCTATTTAAAAGCGAGGAATATTACATATTTATTCTTTGAAATATAAATTAATTTTTGCAAACGATAAGTAATAACTATTGAATTTTCGAAATAAAATAAATGAAACTAGCCAAATTTAGCATGTAAATATTTAATATAGAATATTAATGCTGTGTTTGTCGCCTTTTTACTTGTTCAACACAACTGTTGTGTGGAAACGAGTTAAGTGACAGATTCTGTTACAAACCTACTTGTTTATGATTAATAAGCTATTTTAACTTTTGTTTTGGTCCTAAATGCTCTATAAATTAACCGCTGAAAAAAGTTAATAAAAGAAAACTTTCCAATACATGTAATAAATCATCTACTTTGGTATCGGTAATTTTTTGGGAGGCTACAGCATTCTAGTTAATAATAAAAAAGTATTCAGAAAAATTGCATACTAATTCTACAAACGTCAACGTATGTGTACCTCTGGAGCGAAGAGGTTACAGAAGACTCTAGTATTATTAAAGCGTAACGAAGTATTATTAAAGAATGTCAAGGATACTCCCGGATATCCTGTATTTTTAATAAAGTTCGTTTAATAATGTCGTGGTTCAAAGTAAGTCCATAATTTAAAGAATATTTCCAAAACTTTTTTTATAATGTAGTAATGATCATTGGTATTATTAAAATTTGTTAATGTATGCTAGTATGCTCGTTTTCGGTTAATGATCTTATGTCATATTTTATCAAATTTTTGTATTTTTTTCCAATGGATTTTTTTAAAATTCCGCAATTTAATAGGTAATTATGCTTTTTTAATATTAAAAATATTTAATTAAAAGTATTATTTAGATCAAGACAATCCTAACATAATAATCGTATAACCTACCTATTGTTCATTAGATATTTAATTCAAATTGAATTAACAACATTTTTTTTTAACTTTTACTTTTATTAATTGTTTTTTTCTCTTACAGAAAGAGCTTTGTTTCCACAATATCTAAATTTTAAATCCCTGGCTATATTTTAAGTATAAAAATAAGTTTAAAAAAGATCTGAAAGAACTAGTATATCCCACTTTTCTACTACTCAATTACTCACTGAAGTTCCTATTGTGCGGATAGACTTACGAAATTAAGGTATAAAAATAGATATCTGATGCAATATCTTTCTAAGAAAACATGGTTAGAAGAGAAGTTAAAACAGTCGGAAAATTGTACAGTCATACGAACAAAAATTATAAAAGACAAGTTTCTGATGTCATACCTTTCTTATTTTTTTTAATCATACATATAGAACCCGATTTGGTAAGAAGGTAAGGGTGGATAACTACACGATGTCTTTACCTACTTCCCTTTCTTTTAGTTTTTTCGAATTTAAACAAGTAGGTTTGTAACAGAATCTGTCACTTGACCCGCTTCAACACAACAGTTATGTTTAACAGATAAAAAGGCGCCAAACAAAGTATTAATTCTATATTAAACATTAACATGCTAAATTTGGCTAGTTTCATTTATTTTATTTCGAAAATTCAATAATTATTACTTATCGTTTGCAAAAATTAATTTATATTTCAAAGAATAAATATGTAATATTCCCCGCTTTTAAATAGAATGAAAACACATATTTCATATAAACATACAAAGAATCTCGTAGTGAAATATATTTGACGTCATTTCAAACTGATAGATGTCGCAAAAATAAATTTATTTTAATTTATTGTCTAAAGAATTAAAGTTTATCGAGCAATTGTTGCGAATGGCAATGGTGATTTAATTCTAATAAAAATGGCTTCCTATGCTTTTTAAATGAGCATTAAATTTTGCAGTTTTTTAAATAATTGAAGTACTTCAAATTCGAATTCTTTTCTGAAATTTTCAATGTATTCTAATTTCGATGCGCTGAATTTTTTGACGTATCACACTTGTCCGTAGTATTTGTAGCTTGGGCTATGAAAGTAGGTGACAGACGGACAGACGGACTGAACGGTTGTAATACCTTCCACTTTTTACGTTATAAACGTAGTGTGGAAGCTAAAAAAGGAAAGTAGGTGGAATATTACTAATAAATATAAATGTATGCATATCATTATAAACACAAAATAGTATTGAGATTTAAATGGAAAAGTAATAATAGTTAGAAAATAGTTTCATGGTTGTAACTTTTTAAATACCATTAAAACTTTAATTTCCGAATTAAAAACGTCTACTTTCATTTTTTAAAATTATCTTTGCATGTAACTTAATGTGTCCTAAATAAATAGTTCATGACTATGGTGCTCATTTGTTTTATATTTTGTTTATTTTGATAAATTTGAGCAGAAAGCTCGTGGTAAATTTTTCTTGCCACTTATCGTTAGTGGGTTAACATTACTCTTTAAATTTGGAGTAACGTTACACACTTAAGCTGTAGAAACTTTACACCAAAATTTTACTGAGGAAATGCAATGCGTTATGCAATTTGATTATTTCAATTCAAAAAGTTATATTTAACATTCACGCCACGTTTCAAACTATTATGTCTTATTTTGAAGACTCTTTCTAGAAATTAAAAAAAACTGTTTAGTTTCTTCTATTACATCGAGTTACTTGATTTGGAATTTCGGTCTCCTCCGTATCCCTTAACGACCTGAGCTATACAATTGTGTGGGTATAAAAGAGAATGCTCAAGCTCTTCAAAAATAATGATACCTACGCAAGTGACTTGTATCAGTCGTTTATTTGTATAAAAAATAACGTAGTTCTTAAAGAGTTGCTGGCATTAATGCTGTTTAAGGCAACCTTTTCTATAAAACTCTTAACATTTAGTCCCATAACCTTAAATCAGAGCCATCTAAAGGGGTCGAAAAAGGTTAAGTACGTGGAAACATTGAAGCCGGTAATTAAATTATCATAGAAAAGTTACGTATTTGCAACGTGATTACGTTAAGTACTTGTATTCGTTGCGTATTTTAATAATTTAAACTAAAACGGTATATAAACACAGTTATGCCACTTTTCAGCGTGGTATGCCTTATTTTGAAGACGCTCTCTCATAATTTGAAAAATAAAAAAATCGTTTAGTTTCTCCTATTACATCGAGTTACGAAAGCTTGACTTGGAATTTCAGTCTCTTCCTTAAGTACATGGAAACATTGTGACTGGTAATCGAATTATCTTAGAGAAGTTACGTGGATATTAGGGTAAACATGAAAGCATTTTATTCTTTTTTCTTCTCTGTTGAGTGGTTGTTTCCTTTTTAAGGAGCGAATCTTCCCAAGCGTGTGTTTTTAAGGTAAATCGAAGATTTGCTTATATCTTTTTTAATGTTTTGGTGGAGCATGAAGGCAAATTTCTTTACTAGATCAAACTTGGAGAGCAGAAGAGTTTATTGTTGTTGGACATTCGACTAATGCTTTTAGATATTCGAAAAATGTTTATAATTATGATTTCAGTTTCAGATAATGGAGTACTTTAACATCTCCTTTTTATAATGCTGGAATTATTATTCGTTTAAAAAGGTGATTAGTGCATTTTAGTACTTTATGTGTGCATTTTTTTCATTATTTTCGTTTTTACATCTTCCACAAAACTTACCAGAAATACTTTTGGGTTTTGTGACTACAGTGAAAAAGTAAAAGAGTAGAAAGAAATCAAAAGACATTTTTTGGGTGCTGCAACTTCAATAACAAGGCCAGAGAAGCTCTCTCCAGCATGAGCGGAGACAGAAATATTGACGTCACTGTTCCCAGTGCCGAAAAACGAGAAACTAGTTCGGACGCATTCGGAACCCTAAAATTGTGGTCAGCCGTGAACGAGTGGTTCCGAACAGGTTTCGAGACAGGCTGTTTTCAACTTCGGGACAACGTCACTCGGAACTATGACGTAAAAATTTCCGTCCCTGAGCTTGTTTGAGAAAGCTTCTTCGGCCTTAGTAGTTGAGTTGGCCGTGGTGCTCAAGTTCAAAGACCATTCGCCCAAGTCTCGAACCAGCGCAGGGTCTTTAAAGAGATCACTCTCCTCCAAATCCAAACAGGACAGCAGATGGTTCGGAAAAGTTTAGAAGGGTATTTCGTAGAATTTTTTTTTATTATGAAAGAAATCGAATGAAATTTACTTTACCAAAGTGTTTTTTTTTATAATGAACTTGAAAATGGCGTCGAAGTAAAGAGTTTATAGAATGCTTTCATGCACAGGAAATATACATGTTTCAGGTCTTGAGTAGCAATAGAAAACCTGAATTAAAATAAATTCTTTTTCTAGCTTTGATTGACAAATCAATGTCACATGGGAACAGAGAACCAATCGGAGAACGGATCAAAGAAAGAAAAATGAAAGCTAAAAGGAATTCGTTACCTGAAACCTGAAACAAGCCAATTACTTCATGATTACCACTTTATTTCATAAGCAATTATTTTTATAATGATATAAATTCAAGTTTTCCAAAGCCTCGTTAAAAAGGATTTTAATGATTAAAATTATTCTTTGAAAAAACAATGCTAATATTTTTACTAAATATATTTATATGTTATTAGCATCATTATTTTGAATTTAAATTATTGTCAAATAAACTAACATGGTAAAGATAAATCCCTTTTATTAAGACTTTAAAACTAAAGTATTTTATTCTTTTAATTAGAAATCTTGTTTCGAGCTTCATCTTAGTTTTCTTAGTAATTTTTTTTAATTATACAAACAGAAATATAAACCTTAGCATTGATACTTAATTAATAAACTTTCATTTATTATATTTTTTAACAAAGTAACTATTAAAAATCATACGAAAAGAATTTTATGTTGTCTGTTAGTTATATTTTTAGCTTGAAATAATCTTGTACATATATATAAAGCGAAGTTTTTTTGTGCACTGAATAAGCTCATGTAAACTTCGTGACTGCATTTAAAAAGAACTTTCATCCTGTATTCTTTTTCATTCTGAATTTAAAAAATAAAAACATTGTGTGTTCAAAGTTCTTATCTTTAAAACAATCTTTATCAATACCATTTAAAATTTAATAGTACGCTTGGATTTCTATTTTTTAACAAGTGCCCTAGTGCTTACTGATTTATAATTATTATATTTAAATGAAAAATCTTTAAATTCTTTTTTTGTAATTTCTTTGGTTTGTTTTGAAAGTCACATGGACACAATGTTTATCGACGTGCTTAATGGTTTGTAATAAATTTATAAAAATGCACCAGCATTTGGTTTTATGATATTTTTTTTGAAAATTGTTAAATGCATATAACCAATCCAAGTGTTTGTATGAAAATTTGAATGGTCATGTTTCACGCCATTAGTGGCAAAAGTCCTAGCCGGATTGTTTTCATTTTTAGTCCTTCTGAAATTACATTTCTTTTGAACAGTACAATATTTTCTTACCTTACTAAAACGAATGTTGTGTACAAACTTTTATTTCAGTAGAACTAAAGCTTATCTAAAAAAGCTACCATCTAAACCGAATCTTTAAAGCTATAATCGCAACAAGGGCAAAAATGAAAACAAGAGAGGAACGTCATCTGGAAAAGCCTCATTGAGCGATATAAAAATATTCAGTTTTTGGCGTACTTGTGTTTCAGTATTTGACATCATTTTCCATATATCTATTTTCAAGTAACTGATTGAAAATTGCTGCAATGAAATTTCTTATAATAAAAATCTAAAGACGTGGCTTGTAGTTTTATGAGTTGGAAGCAGACATTAATTTAGACATTAATTTTTTTAGAGAGTGTGAATCCGCGAGTTTTAGCTTGTAATGTAAACAATTTTGTTATAATAATACATTCAATTGTAATTGAATTTGGAAATTCCAACAAACATTTTAATACTTTAAATTCAAATATGAGCATCATATTTGATTGTAAGTTAGAAACTACTATTACAATTAATATTTCTGAAATGAAAGGAAATCCTGATGAATAGTATATTTCTTTTTTGGTGTCATTTATAATTATGAATTAAAGATACTTATTTTTTACAAAAGAAAATATCTTCATTTTAAGTTATATTCCATGAATGCAATGAAAATAAGGTTAGATATAAAAGATTTCACATATTTTGATCATAGATTCAATGCACATTGAGCGTATAGGAAAACTATTCGTTGACTTATGTTTGTTGTGTGTGTTCTAATATAAAAATTAAAAACCTTTGAAAAAGACAGTAGGAGAAAGTTGAAGAAAGTATGCCCAAAATTATAAAACTGAAATGCGAAGAGCTGCAAAAAGTGTGGGGCATCGAAAACATATTTGTAGTAGTAAACTATAAATATTTAAAAAAACATATTTGGATTTGAATACAGTACGAAAGAATATCAATGTTTAAAATTACAACATTGTTAAGTATATTTCACATCGGGAAATAAAGGATTTAAAATTATAGATTTGAACAAACTAACTCTAACGACCATCCGAGCAAGAAGCAACGCACTAATTATAATAACGTTAAAAGTGAAGGGTTATAAATAGTTTCTCCAGCTGTTTATCACTTAGGTTCACAGATAAAACTGCAAAACCAAAGCCACATATCATAATGGTTTTTAAACTAATGTTAAACTAAAATTTTCATTTTATTTTCGAGTTTAGAGCTCATAATTATAATTTGTTACAAATTCGTAAAAATCGATGCTCTTTAAATTGACATTAAAGCAAATATATACCCTTTAAGTTTATATCGAAGTTACCAACCAGATGGTTTATTATTGAAAATTTAGATATTCTGAATTAACATTACCAATCGATCTATTTCAGAAAAAATAATTACTAGAATTTGATGTTAAAATTTTTTTTTCGCACACAAAATAACATTGTTAAAAAAACTTTACAACTAATTTAAATTTAAAATAAATCATCTGGATGTTCAATAACTCCAAGAATAAAATTGTATGTACATTTTCTAAAGATTTTTAAAAATGTTTTACAATTTTTTGTGCGTTTCTCAAGGTTTATTTTGATAATCATTGGAATGCTTAATTAAAATTTAATACAGTTCAAAAAAAGCTTAATTTTCAGTTTAAATTTTTAACCCACGCGGTGAAAACAAGATTGCACTTTTAGCAAATTGCGCATTCCTCAAAGGGTTAATATTTGAACAGTATTTCCAGTAGAATTGCATAAAGGGATTTACGTAGCAATTACTCTTATAATAAACCAATTTGTCTTAACCCTTTCAACTTAGTATCAATAAATTACATTTATTGGATGCATGGTCTGTATATTCTGGAGCGTAAAAGGGGTTACTAAACTAATTTATCTTAGCAAAGTTGAAAGACGAATCCATTTATCTTGTATTACTTCAATTCTTTAATAATTAATTTTAACATATACTAATGCAACTTTTGAATTGGAAACTGAAACTGGCCTAATTTATTTCCCAAATTTTATAGGAGAGTTTAAAAGTCACACTGCATTTATAATGAAAATTTTAGTTGGTTGGTAGATAGATCTTATTGGCCGAGTTGTCCAGTTGTTGGCATTAAGACCTAGGGTTTCTAGGACGACAGATTTTTCAATACGGTTTCCAACGCTGTCCTCCTACAAACGTATTGTACAGTGCATAGACAAGGGAAAATACTATACAGGGCTGGCGCACGTTAAATTCTCGCCATTTAAAGCTCTGGCGCCTTGTACAGTATAGCTTTGTGGAAATTGTGCACATTGTTTGAGGGTATTGTAAAATTACAACACCTGTCAATAGTTCGTGACGTGTAGGCTTAATGCGACTTTAAATAAACTGTTTTTGGTACTTTTCCTTTCACGGGTGCAAGCGAAAAGACGCCAAAAATGTACAACCACAACCAAATGGAATATTTCAAATGGTAACCTTTGATTTACCTTGGTAATTTAACAGCATGCCTTGTGCGTTGATGCTAAAAAATTCGTTCATCGACAAAGATTCCGTTTCGCGAGATTTGCACTCGCGAGGTGAAGTACCAATTATTTTAAATAACTAGAATACCCATACAATATTATTTGTTTAACGTATTCACGGTGCCGGATGATTACAGTGACAATTGAAGAGCTCAGTTGAAAAACATGCTAAGTGACATTTTTGAACAAAATTGCGATTTTTGTTTCAATGAACACGTTATTCCCTATTTAAAAATAACAAGATTCTCCCTTTTTATAAACTTTAAGTTAAGTGTATTTTTTAACGTTTGATAGTACCTTTTTTAACGGATTTAAGTAGAAACAAAAAAAAATTTAAAGCTCATTTTCTCGTTTTCACCTTTTTGTCACTTAGCACGTTTTTCCACTAAGTTCTTCAATTATAAGTGAATTGGAGCTTCCACAAAAGGTGGATAAATATTAATTACGGTTTTATTAACGATATATTTGCTCAAGTATATTCAGAAAAACCTGTTGTTGACTTTCAATTAAAAAAAATTTGCTTCAAAAATTGTTTTGCGACCAAGTAATAATGCATAATTAGTATAAATAATGTGTTGGAAGTGCAGCACGCATGTATTTTTCAGAAAGTAGTTCAGCATATGCTCTTTAATATTTCGTATAAATAGCTTGTCTAAAGCTTAAAATATAGATAATGGTACTTTAAAACTAATATTATAAGTTTAATATACATATTTTAGGACACAATATAGCTTCCAATTTTTTTTATTAATCGTGCCTAAATATAATAATCAATCTTCTTGCGATCGTCAGTTGTGTTCAAACATCATAAATTTGTGTTTGTATGTCATCAACACAATTCTTGTATAGAAGCAACACAATATTGTAAAGTTGTCATGCTTTTTAGACAATGCTTGTGCTGTTTGAACAGAAGTTTTTTTTAATGTAGTACGCACGATAAATGTTTACATCAAATGTTTTGCCGTACATTGTCTCTAGTGGAGAGAATATAGATTGATAAATCTGAAATGCAATATTTTTTTCCCTTTCGGGGTGTGAAAAATACATAGACTTAACATTGAAATTGTTATCATATTTCTACGACACAAATTAAGCATAAAACCGGCCAATCATTTTTGTTAAAAAACTTTCCGCAATGAATTGGCAGCTATTATCCTCCCCGCGAGAGTAAAAACCGATCTCTTTTTGGCAGTAATTTTTCCACGCGCGTTGTTCAGTATTCAGCAATTACGTTAATGGGGATCAGCCTAGAGTGATTCATTATTTATAATTGCGGTGGCAGACTTGAGCGTTAACGACAGGCGCTTTTTAATATTTGATTTTCAGCTCGGGGCCGCTCGCAAGACGAATTAGCTGATCAATTCGAGACCCTTGCTTAAATTATGGATGATGTAGTGAAGATGTTATATGGTATGAATAAATGACAGTGTTTGTTCTTGTATATAATTGATTAGCTGTCAGTACGGTTTTTATTGTGGTAAAAGTATGTTAAAAAAAGTCAAGAATTGCGAAAATTTAAGCTATTGTAAGTTAATTTGATTTTAGAAGAAAAATAGCATTCTTATATGAATTTTTAAACGCCAAATAATTTATGAAAGTCATTCTTAAATAAACTGTAAGTAAATTTTCAAATGTGAAAAATTATTTCAAGAGTACATTGATGACAAAATAAAATATACTTTACTGCATTTATTTCAAACAAAAATGCAAAAACTGCAGACATATTTTATGATCAAAGCAATGGTTTGAGTGTAATAACTTAAATAAAGAATAGTATTTAATAAAATGAATAAACTTAAAGCAATATGACTGATTTATTTTCATCGCTTAGTGCATTAATTTATCGCATGTCATTTTTATTGATAAAACTTCAAACTCAATTATTTACCACGTTTAAAGTTATGCAAATAAAATAATAAAATATGATTTTTTATTTTAATACATTAAAAAAATCTTTAACTTTACTGGATTCAGGTTTCACTTGTATTATAATCTGTACCTTAAAGCAATAAGGGTACATGTCCAATTTTCCGATATTACAGGTCAACATAAAACCAAAGATTTTAATACAAGTATTTGCCGTTTTAGTTTGCCAAATAAAATTTAATCTATTTGAATGAAATATCTCTATCGTATAAAGTAATGTTTAAATGAACATTTATTATTAATTTAATTAGTTGGTTTCGTATCAATGAAAAAGTTGAATGTAATAAAAAAACAAACATGAATAAAGTATTTTATTGCAGTTCAATTTCATCCCATTAGCTTTTTTACTTTATTCATATGAATTAATCGCATTAAAACATTTTAATGTTTTTATTTGTTTACATAAAGCATATTAGTTAGTTGCGCTATTAATTAATTTGATTGTTAATATTACTTATTCTAAACGTCACGTTTCGAATTTCACGCTTTACAGAATATATTTTAAAATTAAAAATAACAATTATAATCGAAAAAAATAGAATATTTTGTAACAC
Organism: Oedothorax gibbosus; assembly: GCA_019343175.1. Taxonomy (NCBI): domain Eukaryota; kingdom Metazoa; phylum Arthropoda; class Arachnida; order Araneae; family Linyphiidae; genus Oedothorax; species Oedothorax gibbosus. The sequence goes on from CM033272.1 coordinate 979,084, forward strand.
AAGTTTTTTTCAGTACAACGCACGTAACTTTTTTTAAAAATTCACTTTTGAAAAGTGAGCATTTAATAACTTATTAGACAATACTTACAGTAAATTAAATGTAGAATCCAGATATGATAGTGTTTTTTCAAAAAAGTTTTTATACCAACTGTTGTTTTATGTCGAAAATTCGAAAAACAGCGAACTTAATTTAAAAATTTTATTTAAGTATACTTAACAACAATTTTAAGTTCCGTATGGAGACTATGTTTTTTTAAAAATCGATTTGAGTATTTATACAATTAAAATGCACTCATTTAGAATACCTAAGTAAGTTTTGGAGCAGTGAATTTAGGAAGAAGCGGCGGTAAAAAATATATATTTTCTTAAAGCAGCTTATACTGTTACCTAATATTCCTATAAATTTTGTAGCCGACATAAGCCGGCTCTTAAAATAAATGTTTCTTATGTTATTTTGAATTCAGCCAATCAACTTAGAATGTTGTTAATCAACTTAAAAATAAAAACCATTTATCTAGGATGAATAGTGGCTGATTTACAAGGGGTTAGAACTTTATTGCCCTCAGTTGTATATAATAAATTTTTCCGAAACGACAAAACTAAAGATTGTCATAAAACGACGAGAAAAATGATCAGTCTACCTAGTAGTCGGAGTACTATTATAAAATGCAAATAATTTAACTAAAAAATTTTTAACTAAAATTAAAAAATTCTATTGGGAATTTTTAAATATATCTAGAAAACAATTTTTTTTAATGTAAGAGGGATGGTTTTTTTCAACCTCCGATGGGCTGTAACAAAAAGACGGAACAAAATACAAAATAGATTTTTTACCAAAAGTAATGCACCATACTGCTTATTTCTCCACATAATTATCTTGAAGATTAAAGGATTTGTCATATCTGTAAACAAGCTTTGAAACAACAAGCTCTTCATAAAATGTAGCCGCCAAGTGAGAATTGAGAGCTGTTATTCGTTTCTCGCAGGCAGAAGGAAACAGTGCAACAGAAATTCATCGAAGAATGAATAGAGTGCATGGAGACACCTTTATGAGTGATGGCGTTGTTCGTGAATGCTGTTGAAAATTTAAAGGTGGCCGTTCATGAAGAAGGGGACCAAGGAAGCAAGTCTGTCGCTACAGACGGCATTGTTCAGCGAGTTGACCAAGTGTTTAAGGAAACTCGAAGGTTTACCATAAGTGAATTATCGATTAGCATAGTGGCTTGGATTGTAGCGCTTCCAAATTGACGTGGAGTTAAAAAAAACCGTCACAACTCCCTTTAAATCATTGGCGGCTACATTTTATGAAGAGGGTATTTCAAAGCTTGTTTACAGATATGACAAATGCTTTAATCGTCAAAGTGATTATGTGGAGAAATAAGCAGTATTGTACATAAGTTTTGATGAAAAAACCTTTTTTGTATTTAGACCTGTCTTTTTGTTACAGCCAATCGGAGGTTGAAAAAAAAACAGCCCTCGTATCTCTTAGCTCTTCTAGTGTATATTTGCAACCTAAACCGAATGTGAAACCCTCTGCAATTTGACAAAACTGCACCGTATTTGAGAAATATGTTTTTTTCTCCTTTTGACAGGTTTGCCCAACTGTGCGGCATGAGTCCTTTGTTCTTAGTTTTCTCACGCCCCATTTGAGTATAAGTAGGGTGTACAAACAAGTGGGGTGGGTAAAAATAAGGACGAAGACTGGATTAGCTTTAATTATTTTAAACTTTGGAAGAATACGGGATTTTTTTGCTAATATATGGGTATTTGTTTTAACTTTATTTTATTATAAATGCAGAAATTAAACCACATATATGCACACAATATAAACGTTGTATACATCAGGGATGAAAATTCTTCCCGACAAAATGAGAACTTAAATTCCCTTCAAGAACTGCACCGATGCCCAACTTTCCCCGGATTCTATAGTCGAGTGCCCAGCTCTTACCCCACATATTTAATATTTAGGTATGGTGCCACTTGCTTCAGAACTTCGTGAGTTCCTCTACAATAGAGATGTATTGGAACTAACGGATGCAGTCTTAAAGACACACGAAGCCATTTAATAGTCCATGGACACGATAAAAAAGAAACTCCTTTGAGTTAACTTTGAAATATTTGGAGGAAAGATCCAATTTTATTTTAGGTTCTGTTGAAGTACTATAAGTGTATTTATAATACCTTACGATTACACCATTTTTATAATGAAGTATTTCGAGGTTTTGGGTAAGTAAAAGTCAACTACTAGTTTCACGGTTTCGAATGCAATCCACAGTTGATCCGAATGTCAATCCATAGGACACTAAGGAAAAATATTGGGAAAAAAACTAAACATATTTCCGAGTTCTTTTCAGGGAATTCTGGGAAGTAATCTCCAAACAACCGAATAATCTCTTTTCAACTTGTCACATACTTTGCTTTGACAATATTGTAAAGCCCATTTCACACGTATTGGTTCCGGTAATTTTCACCGCAAGTACGATCTGCAGTAATAATTCTATGCATGCCTACGGTAATATATGAAGGGTCTAGTTCGAAAACTCACATTCTCCAAAGTATAACTAAGATATAGCGCCCGACAATTTTCATTCAACAGATCATTCATTCAAGAGATCATCTGCGATCAGGATTGCCAAAAATTGCCAGCCATATTGTGATATGGCCTAAAAGACATTTTCAGCTTTTTGACGCGGACCCTAAAAAATTAACTTAACTATGTTATCTAATATTTTTTAACTTTGCTTTCTCTAACGCAAACAACTGGTTTTATAATTATTTAATGATCATTTAGAATTGTTAATTTTAAGTTACTAACAATTTTATTACAGCACAGAACTCAAAAAGTTTGACTTTAGTTTTTCTGGTCATTGTATATTTTTTTATTTGAAGAAATGAAAGTTTAGTTTTTAGTTAAGTGTAGACTTAAATATTTTAGTTTAGTTTGAATTATCGTCGCACTAGAGCTACACGAGGAATATTGGCGATGGGCGTCGTAATTTAGAACCACAGTCAGGTGACGAGCTGAATAGGCACCCAACGCAACCGTTAAGTAGCGTCGGGGCTTTGGAGCATATTTAACGTGCACTCCCTCTACACGGGGTATTATTCGTAGGACATTTTTGGCTGCATGGACCGTTTATAGGTCGGCAGTTATTTTAGGACTTAAATATATAATATACAACAAAATCAATATTTATTCCCTTGTTTCCAACACATGTTAAGTTGCAGGTTAAATATTTCGCAGTTAGTTAAATATTACGTTAAAGTTAAAAATGATGACAATGAAAATTATGTTGTTTTTTAAAATACGGTGTTTTAAATTATGGTGGGTTTTATTGTGGCTGATACCTTTTTTTATATTAAGTTTGTGCAAAATAAAATAAATAACATTAAGGTTAATCTTTTGAAACATAAATTTTTCATATAATTTACAATTGAATACACTTTTTTTTCATCCCAAAATATGCGAGTACGTTATTATGTATACTGTATTTCTTAATTGCAGGTTATCAAATGCCTGTTTGGCTTCTATTAACTTTTACTTCTATTACTGTTTACTTCTATTAACTTTTACTTCTATTACTGTTTACTTCTATTAACTTTTACTTCTATTACTGTTTACTTCTATTAACTTTTACTTCTATTGCTGTTTACTTCTATTAACTGTCAGTTACATTTTTGTGAACGACACATTGCGTATTTTCTGGAAGAAAAATACCTGGAATTCAGTTATATATAAGAATAGGAAAAGGATAAAAGGTAAGTAAATCTTCGGTTGGCTTTTGGCGAAATAGAAAGCGAATTGAATCATCAGTTTTTACGGGGCCTCTTTACTAAGGCGATCGATTTAGCTTGGCAAAACTGTAACTACAATATACTGTAAAGCATACGTTTTAGAATCCTGGCCTGACCTTACAGCGAGGATTTAGTCCAGCCCTATTCCCAATAACCCCTTTTCGGGAAGATTTCGATGAAGGAGTAAGGACGCTTAGCGTCGACAGCCGTCAGTTATTTTTAGATATCAGATTTCCTGGCCCGATTATTTTCATTTTTAAATTATAAACTATGGTTAGAGAGATCTCAAATATTAATAAATTCAATTTTGTGCAAAAAATGTGATGTTTTGAAGAAAAGTTTAAATTAAAGAAAATGTGCATAAAGTTACCTTATTTTGTATACACATTTAAATATATACTACCTTCAAAACATGACTAACTAATTGCTAGTTAAATACCGTTTAAATAACAAAAGACAATGAAAGACAGAAGGAATAATTAGTATTAAAGCGTCATTATTCATTATTGAATGGTTAAATGAAATTGAAAAATTACGACTCGCTTTAAAAAGAATATAACGGCTTGTGCCTCTTTATAACAAAATAATACAAACAATCAACGAATCTCATTGTGACATCTGTTATGATGACATTCCAAACTGATTTGTATCATAAAAATAGATGTCCTTTAGATTTTTATTATTATATTAATAAATTTTCTCGTTCGATTGTTGTGAGTGGCAATAGTGATTTAATTCCATTAAAAATGTCCTTCTTAGGCTTTTGAAATAGTTATTAAATTTGGTTTGCTTTTTTATTAGTTAGAACTTCAAATACGATTTTTTCTGAGATTATCAATGTCTCCTAGTTTCAATGCGCTGAATGTTTGTGTAATGAAAGTTTGTGACAGACGGACATAGCCTTTATAAAAGCTTCCACTGTTTTTGTTATAAACGTAGTGGGGAAGCCAAAACGGAAGTGAAAGCACCCGAAATGATTTTTCTTAGTTCCATTTTTTAATTATACACTGAACACATTTCAGAAACCTTTTTTGCCTTATCTGAAATGTTTCCGAAAATGTAAGAGACCTCCTGTTAATGTATGTTTCCGATTAGTTGGGAAATGGTTTCCTCTATTTGCAAAGTATAGGAGCTTTTGAAATAGAAGAGCTTTTCCAAAAATCACATGCACCGTAACTGCCCCAAATATTCAAAAACATTTTTGATTTTTTTTACTATATAGCTATATATTTATAGTTCTTGATTCATAGTTTGCCATGGTTCACAATACATAATTGTCTAAATTTCTTTATCATGTTCGGCATAATTTTTATTTCATTATTCTCCAGGGATAATTAAATGTAAAATTACCCTCTCTTATGCAAGTCAAGCGTATTAAAAAGTGATTATCCCTACAACTTTAAACATTAAATAAAAAAAAATTGGCAGGGGGAGAAGTTGATCTACACTTACTACAAATAAATAATGTAACCTGTTAAAATTGTTTTTTTAATTAAAAAAGCTTTTTTATCTTGACTTGTCGCCTAGCCGGTATAGTGGTTTCGATTAACTTGTCATGCGACTGGCCCGGTTTCGAATCCTGGATAAGGCATGGATATTTGTGTTGTCCTGAGTACATGCGCAGAACATGCTCGTTATATCTGTGGGTCCGAAAGTCCTGTGGGCGGTAATAGCGCAGTACTATGGGTGCAGGTGTTCTAGAGAAAATTGCTCCTTCCCTCCAGCGACGTGCCTAAATTGAGGAGGTGGCGCCGTATGTCAGCCTTCCAACCCTCATGGATGCTCAAAGGTTTGTGCCAATGGAAGCTACTGCACCCCTTCTGTATTCTAGGCTATGGCTTAGAAGCATACGCCTACCAGCAATAAACACTGAAACTCTTCAATTAGATGGAATTATAATCTCTATGTAGTTCCGTAGAAATTTTTTTTTGTGTGTTTCATACCTCCTTAGTTTCACACTACCCCGAAGTTCTTATACTATAGGTCCATTGTTCTTACTTTTAACCTTACTCTATACGAATTATTTAAAATGGTGGTTACATCTATTTCATCCCAGCTTTTGAGGTAGCCTTGAAGGGCGTATTCCAACAGATGTGAAAAGGATTCCTGAGAGAGGTATTTGCTCAGGTGGAAATAAGTGACATATTATATTCGCTACTAGAAGGGGGGAATTTAATTATATATTCCTTTAAGAATAGTTCAAATTGTTCCTTGTTTAAACAAAAAACTTTTTTGAAGTAGTGATTTGTGATTGTTTGACTATCTTTGTTGAAGTGAAATGTTGCGTTTCGTTTAAAGATTACTTCGAAACAAATCAAAATAAAAACAACGCATAATTTTTTTTTGGTTAAAATTTTTTTTTAATGCTTTTGAACCTTTTATTTTTTTTTAAAATAATACAAATTCAACTATGTACAGTAGAAAAACTTGACTTTTAATTCAAAAATTAGCGTTCTTTCTAGTTATTACAAGTTTAGTTGAAACAATACAACAAATGCATTGTGACCTAAAAATAATGCATGGTTGGCACAAAAATTGGGCTGACGGTTCAGCATCTGCTTTTTAAGTTTCGAACAATTAGCAATACTAAAGGTTAAAAAAATGTGTAACAGTATGGATATCATTAATCTCAAGATAGTTGTGTTTGAACAAAACAAATCTGTGGTCGAATGTCATAAACAAAATTCTTGTATGTAAACAACACAATATTGTAATGCTGCCTTTTTAGACAATACTTGTGTACTGGTACACTTGTGTACTCGACAATACTTTTGTAACTCGTGCTGTTTGAACACAAGTTTTTTTTTTCTGAGTGTATACAAAAGTTTATTACTTATTAATTATTAAATCACGTATGCGACACTTTTTCGATTTTGGTTGTTGCTAAATAATAAAAATATGTAAGAAATTTTAGCAATCACATTACTTATCGTGAAAAACCTTAGATTAAAGGCCCAAAAAATATGTTATCTATAGGATATTATAATTTTGATATTTTAACGCACTTGTAGATCAATTGTGAAAAATAACTGAGTGGAAGTATAACCAAATCACTCATTTTTAAAATTTAAAAGAAAGTTAAATAAAATAAATATAATTAATCTTCAACATACATAATTTTTTTGTGTAGGTTAAAAAATAAATCCAATATAGCATCCTAACGGGAATTCTTTAGCAATGCGTAGTAACCGGAATAAAAATAAATTGAAGAGAACTTCCAAAGAAACAAAGGTAATTTAGAAAGTAAAGGCATTAGAGCTTTTCTACTAGCAATCGATGTTTTCCGGCACAATAGAAAAATGTTTTGAAGGAACCAATAAATATCCAATTGACATTAGGAATTCAATTCAATCTAACAAACGAACGACTGCTTTAGGGCGAGGTGGTTTATTTTAAGCCGATTCAACCCAAAAAACCCTTTTGAAACATATTGCAGAAATTATTTTGATTTAAGTTGAAGATTTGATTTTTCAAAAGAAGATTTTAAAAAATGTGGTTTGTATTGCACAAATGCATGTAAAATGCAGATCGAAGGAAATTTTTAAGAACAGCATTGAATCTTCCGTAGTTTCTAAATCTAAAGACCTGATTTCTTCAATAAAAAATGTGTCGAAAATTATTTTCTGTTTTACTGAATGTAATAGTGTAAATAAATACAAGTTTTCTTAATGATCAATTTTTTTTGTATTTTGTGTTTGTATTAACTGCATTAGGTTTATACACTAATTTGTATTTCATATTAATTTATGTAAAGGTTATTTCTTAATTCTTTTTATGGTTAAAGGATATTATAAGGGAACCTGGGGACCCTTGCCCATAAGGGAGACTTGGCCCACCTTTCAATTTTGGTATTTAAAAATATTTTAGCATTTTCTCAATAGATGGTACTCAAAGCTACTGTTGTCAGCAGACAGCCACCTTAGTTTCATTGAGCAGTGAGGAGAAAATAAAAAAAAGAAAGTTTCTCATGCCAAAAAGTAAACATTTTAGACATAATTTGTAAGACTTTTTCAGAGAAAAACAATTGAATTCAGTTTAAGTATGTGGTATTTTATGAATACTGGTTTCGTTTAAGTTATAATTTTTATGCAATGAAGTAGGCTTCATATCACCATGTGAGATTCTTTACGAAAAGGCTAGGTGGGGAGGCTTGGCCCACTCTATGTAAGAGAGGGTTGACCACTGGACCAAGGCCCCCTAAGTTAACTAGTTATGAAAATCTATAAATAATCTTTATAATAAGGTATGATAATAACTTTGTGAAGGTAATAGATTGATTATCAATATTTGTACTTGTTTAGAATAAAACAAAACCTCAACAAAACTAACTTATGTCAGCTATGACCAAATATAAAACTTTTTATGCAAACACTAAATTATTACTTCAATTATAATAACACTCCAGATTAATATAAAAATATTATCGGATTTTTTTCTTTGGGGGAGGGGGGTTGGCAGTGAAAGAGTGAACGAGTAGCTTTGAAAGTGCGTTTTGATTTTGATTTTTCCAATTTGTACTATTGAAATATTAAAATCCAAATAAGGCAGTTATATCTTGTGCATTTGAATGTGTGTACAAACTGAATAAAATATATTTAACAAAAAAAAATTACTGGACAATTTTAGAATTTTTAATACAGTAAAATAAAATTATGTGTAAAAAAATTTAAAAAAGCATAAAAATACATTAAAAAATTATGTATTTTTATGTACTATAAAAATGTATTACTCTAAATATTAATTATGGTGAACAGGATTTTTAAATGATTCCAGAGTGTCGAATTTTAATATAATTTTTTTGACATTTAATGCTTACAAAAATAATTTAAAATATTTATTATTGTGCACTTTAAAATTATGCATTTTTGTATGGGCCAACCCTCCTTTACCATGGGCTAAGCCTCCCTTATAAAATGAGGCTTGGACCAGGTGCCTATGTTTTAAAAAACCATAAATTTATAAAGTATATATATTATTTATATTATACCATTATATCCTTGTTGCCAATAAAATTTTCTTTAATATGAGCTATCATATGAATTATTTAGTGTAAAAAAAATTTATAAAAAAAAATAAAATTCTGAAACTATTGCCAAGGCTCCCCAGGCTCCTTTACATTGAAAAAAACCCAGTTAAAAACAGAATGTTTCTGCTACTGTCCTACAAAAAATATTCGTTATCCTAAACTACGGCAATTTAATGTAAAATTATGTCTTAATTTGTCAAAAGATCAATTTTCTCTGTAAACAGACAAATCTGCTATTACTGATACAGATTGCACCTGTTGAAAACAGACCTTTTCTGTTTGATAAGAAAAGAAAATTTGAAACATAAGAAGTAATTTCGTAGCCGCGATGGTGTAGTTCTTAGTGTATCTGGCTCCTATGCCGGCGACGAGTGTCCGTATACTGGTTATTGCTTGACGCTTTCTTATTTTTTTTAACGTACCTAACAATACAGAAAATATCTTTTAGGCACGGATTTTTTTTGGATTGCTTGACTACGGGAAAGTTCTGTCAACAGATTTTGTCGGTAGTATTATAGGTATTTTCTGGAAACTTTGCAGCCAGAAATTTTCTGCAATATCGCAAGATTTTTTTCACAGTTGTCTATAAGTTCCAAACATTAAAATTTTCTTTAAAAATAATTACGAAACAAGAGTTTTATATAAGTTAGAAATTTCTTTTGTAGGAGACTAAAATTAGTTTCAGTAGAATGTCATGTAACGTGTTGCTGACGTTTATTTGATAATAAATTATTATTTTAATACGTTTAATACAACTATTAACGTGTCACAGGTCCGGAAAAAATGAACTAATTTACAAAATCAACCTCATTATTCAACACAATAAATATAAATGAAAAATGAACCCCCTATATGTCACCCATACAATTTCCTCCGTAACTAGCAATATTTTTCTTTTAAATAATAGACGTCCAAGGCCAAATGCTGTCATTGATTTATCGAAAGCTTTCTAGTGCATGTCTCTTCGAGGAAAGCTTTACTTATAGACCCAGACATAAAAGGAGTTTTAGTAGACGGAGGTTAAACAATAATATGATATTGAACGTCCTGTCGATTTGGTTCCAGTACTTGATTGTCATTTGTCGTCGTGCTTAAGTAGTTGTTAATAAGAAATGAATGTTCAGTTTTTAGGATACGCTGCTTTAAATGGTGTATGGTGATTTGGTCCCAGTATTTGATTGTAACTTGTCAGTGTACTTAAGTAGTTGTAAATGAGAACAGATAGTGTATGGTAAGGAATACAGCTTTTTGCTGCTCAGTGGCTAAAAAGAAATAACGTGTCCACCTCATTAGCCCAAGTTTCCGGGTTCGAGCTCCGGCTGAGTTGTCAGATTTTCTGGATAAGAAAATGGTCGGCACGCATGTCCTATTATTATGTGGCATGTCAAGGATCCCTTGAGTACCAATTGGCCTAAGTTCTCTCGACAAAATTAAATCTCGGCATGCTTTAATATCCACAGAGAGCTCAGATTCATTGTAATCTGAGCGTCAAAAATTAGTAGCGAGAGTCGCCTAGATGATGCCATAAAATGGCTCTCAGTTCTCTGAAATATGATGAGCCTGCAAAAGGCCAAGTCGCCAATAAAGCAGCCCCTTTGAACAAAAAGCTTTTTCGTGTGAAAATGTTTTATAACTATTTGTAACTGTGGAATTAGAGTTTGAACTTATTATTTATGTCTATTTATACATTTTAAAATTATTATTAGTTTATTTTACATATAATAATATCAGAAACGCTACGAGGCTGACAAGGTTTAATATTAACACTTTATAAGTCGATTTATAAACTTGAGTTTATATTTATGTTATTTTTATAATTAAATCCATAAACAAAATTCTTAATAGTGAATTACTATTAATCAAACTACTTGAAAACAAAATTATCCTCTTAAGCTTCAACATGTACAACATGTAAGAGATCTAACCCTATTTCCGAATTGACAATCATTTAAAAAAAACATTATCAACGACTAAAAAAAGACAAGAATGTTAATAAAAAGTCATTATGAAGACAACAATTGCATCTATTATTAACCATTATTGATAGTGTGATAGGAATTTTTTGCTAAAAACGCTAACTGTATCCATTTAAAATCAACATAATTCCTTCTCTGGTAACTGGAGAGTCACAGCAGTTGCTAGTTTTGGCAAGTTGGCGAGCGCTTTCTTTCAACGAAAAATCTGGTCACCAAATCGCCAAGGTAGTCAAGGCTTTTCTACGTTAGTAACGAGGATATATAGGAACTCTAGTATTACACATATTAAAAACCAACAGAATCCTTCGTTTAGCAATACATTAAGGGTGAATGAGCTCGATAGACCGCGGGTCTCTTAAACAAAGTGCCTCTGTGTTAATCCAATGGAAAAAAATATTTTCTAAGCCACATCTCTCCGGCTGTATTGAATATTGTTGCAAATAATTTTTTTATATTATAAATGTAGCTGACGAAGATGACTCTATAATTTCACTTTTTGAAATTGTTTCGAATATTTTTTTTTAAAATTTTCAATAAATAATTTTACACAAAATATTCGATACAATTTCATTGAATGGGATTATAGAAACCTGTAAGTCAGCCACATTTATAATATAAAAATAACCACTGTAAAAGTATTCAATACAGCCGGCGAAATGTGGCTTAGAAAATATTTTCCCCATTGGATTTACACAGAGGCACTTTGGTTTGGACACCCGCGGCCGATCGAGCACACTCGCCCTTAAGGACGTGCAAATGCTTCGCCGACCGCACGAAAAGCACCCATGCCCGGGTCCCAGAAAAGCCTTTTGGGTGCATCAGCGACCGAAAAAAGGAAGCCCAGAAAAAGCCCACCCGTCGAGCCATTGTTCCATCCCCACACCGGAGGCTATTTTTTGTCTGGTTTTAGAGGCACTTGCCAGCATCGTCGTAATACCCCCCGCTGATTCTCCGGGATGCCAGGCTCGAGGATCGAAAGTTCTTTTTCGAACTTTTGTTCTGTTCGTTTGTCTATCTCGATCATTTGCTGCAAAATTTGCTAATTAAGCGTTAAAATTGAATAATAATTTCTAATTTTTCAAGACGCTAGAATCAAAAATAGAAAAGTTAAGACCCTTTGTGTTCTTCTTCTGTATAATTTTATCGTTTGATTTTAAGTTAAAAATTGCAATTTAGCGTTTAAATTGGAACTGGTAATGGTTTTGTCATTTTCAGAGACTAAGGTTAAAAAATTCTTGTCGTTTTTTGTGTGTTTTTCTGTACATCTTTACAGCTTGATTTTAAGTTCAAAATTGCAAATTAATTGTTAAAATTGAAAAAAAAAGAAAATATTTATATTTATCATTCTTTGGGATGCTAGACCAGAGAACCGAAGGTTCTTTTGGAAATATTGTTCTACTTGTAGTCTATTATTATATTTATCGTTTCGTTAAATAAAAAATGCAAATAAAGTGTTAAAATTGCAACTGATTAGGATTTGACACTGGTCCTGAGTAAAGAAACTTCTTTGGGAAAGTTTGTTCTCTACATTTTATAGTATCAATTTACCATTTGTTTGAGTGTTTGATTTGATTTTAATTTGGTTACAATTATATGTTCGAGTTTGTATTTTCGGTTTTTGCTTGGTGTTATGTTCATTCATTTTTTATGTTGTAATGTGTAAGAACGGCAGCAGATTATATACAGACTTCCTTAGTATTGGGTCATTCAGTTACGTTTTTTCAAATAATTAAACATAAAAAATATTTGTCTATGAAGTAAAATGTTCAGTAAGTAAATATGCAATAAGTTGGGGCTTTGTTAACTGGTCGATAATAAGTTTAACTAGGGCTGGTTTAAAAATGATATAATGCAAGATGTCTATTGTTGTAATAAATAAATGATTACGAGTGAATTCTAAATTTCAATAAGTAAATCTATAACAAAAAACTAGCGGCAGAATTTCCTCAAATCCATTTCTCAACACAATAGCCTTCATCTTGAATTCTTTTAGAATCGAAGAATTGAACGGCATTGTCATTTAATTTTTGTTTTGTTTCAATATAATTTATTTCAAATTGAATAAATCGTCTAATATTTCATTCAACACTACTTTATGATACTTCTCATTCCGTTTTAATATCTAACAAAAGTACGGCTTTATGTTCGATATTAAATTTCTTCAAAAGATAATTGCAAAACTAATTGGCTAAACAAATATAATGGAAAGGTAAAGTCTTATATCAATTTTAATATTGAGCTAAAAAAATCAAATGCACTCTTGTAGCAGAAAGAATCAATTATATTATTGAAAGGGATTTAAGAACAATGAGCTTTTTTTACATCAATGTAGATAAATCTACAAATTCAAAGCAAGAAATTTCCCTGATAATTATTTGATGGAGAAAAATGCAATTGCTTTTTCATGTGTTAAAACTTTTAATAAATTATTTTTTTCACAAAAAAAATTACAATTTTGTACGTGTGTAGAAGAAAGGCTCTTGTCCCACTTTATAAAGCATTGGACATCCGGCCTTTTTTATACATAGGTAAATAATAATTTTTTATTGTACTTGGTAATCAAAATTTATTTTTATCCCCGTTAGTACTAAATAGTTTTAATTTTCGACAAAAAAATATCAAGTGGGCTCAAGAATCGCTCTTTTTATTACTAAATAGTACTAAAGGGATATGTTTTCTTTCTTTCCAAAGAAACAATACCTTATATGCTCTTTAAAGTTAAAAAAAAAAAAAGAAACACCAGATAAAATTTCCATTATATCATTATTTATCTTAACAGAAAATGAAAGCAACGCAAAAATAGAAAATGTTACTGCGACATAAAAAGAATTTGAAGTAGTTATTAATCTCTTGACGTATTTAAAGCTGAATCAACGTAAATTAAGTTTTCTTGATCAAGTATATTTTTAAAGATAAAACACGTAATTCTAGTGCATAATAGAAGTAATTTCAAATATTTCAGAAAAATTAAAAAATGCATATAGGAGATTTACGTCATTAATGTATTATTAACAATAAAAGTATTTTGGATATTTTCCACATCATTGAAGAAAATAAATTTTGTATACTTTTATGTATGCTACTTATAAGTATTGGCGTGTCATTAATATAACTAATACTTTAACCCAAGATTTACTACTCATGTTTACATATATAAAAACATTAAAAACAACAACAATGTTTCTACAACAATAAAAATTACATTATAACGTGAAAAGTTTTTTTTTTTTAATAATAAGAGAAAATAACTACTTTCAAAATATACTTGATGAATTATTTTAATAGTTATTCTTCTATAGTCGAGTTTTTTTTATAAATATTTTAAAATTCAATACTATACTAGTAAATTAATCCTTATTTATGTACTTTTATTATTATTTACACGGAAAAATGTAAAATTAAAATAAATATCAGCCAAGTAAGTAATGTCTACCAAATTAAACTTGATAAATATTCCAATATTGTTTTTTTAAAAAGCTTTGGTAACACTGAAAAAAGTAATAAACACAATGCACGCCGTAATACTGAGCATTATTTACTGAATAGTTGGAAATTGTTTTTTAATTTTAAATATTTTGACTATGAAATCTACACACTAAATGAGGCGTTGATATAAAATCACAATAAAATTCACACTAAATGAGTTTGTAAAGTTAAAAGTATTTTGTTTAGCTTAAACATATGTGTATATTTAAAACCTAGAGCAAAAGCTGCAAAACTGTAAAAAGTGCAGAACATGTGCTAAGCATGCTGAAAACAAAAATAAACTATGCAAAATTTACTTACACTAATTTTCCGGTTGTACATCATAACTCTGTAAGCATCGCGTTGACTTCTCATTTTGATAAATTTGTCAGTATCACAATTACTTGAATATAGTCTTCACAAATAATGTAATCCACAAGTTTACAACTCAGTATACGAACTCAAACGTCTAGCACATAATGACCTCGTGCGAAGAATAACTTGCCATTAATAGCAGCATATAAACTTTTGTTTGTCAAAAGCGAAGTAAAGTTTTGCAAATTTTCAAATCGGAAAAGTTTAGTGAAACAATTGAAGTTCTGTGCATTTTTCTAAACACAAATAAATTATTGTTTTCTGCCAAAAGAGTTTTATGTTGATTGTCTTCTAAGTCATAAATATCTTATGGTTGAATAAAAGTCATAATTTTTTTTAAATAGCCAAATCAATTTTCACATTGAATTTAGTGCATACCCCATATTTATGTTTTTGGGATATGTGATAGAACACTTTACGAATTTTTTTTTGGGTCCGCATTAAAACATCTACACAAACTGATTCATCACAACTTTCACTACAGAAATCACTTAAAAAACCTTTTTCTTGCATCCAGCCTATAATCACCACTCTTTATAATAACATTTCCTTTCAAAATAAATAATTTTTAAATCATTATTACACAACAACTCACATAAATACCTCTTCCGATCACATATTCAACAGTACTGATGACACCGATGAAACCCGAATACTGATGATGCCACTGATGACAAGAGCATTCCATGGGGACGTCACTGTCATCTGCTCACGAACTAAACTCAGTCCCTCTTTTCTCTCTGCGAAGAATAAAATAAGCGCACGTGAAGAAGAAAACCGAGATCAGCGGAAGTGCTCTGTCGTCACTTCCGAGATGCGGAGACATACTTGGGGGAATGAGTGAAAAGAGTTTTCGTACCTGTTGGTTTTTCGGACGACTAAATAAACTACGCGTAGAAATGGAGTTATTATTATCTGAAGAATAAACCCATCACTTGACTGTGAGGTTTTCCAGTAATACACATACTTTTTTTAAATTTATTAATTTTATGAACTTTCTACGTTTTCAAATTTGAAGTAGGGTGGACGAATTTATAAACGTCAGCTACAAAAATATAATTTTAAATGCAAATACAAAAATTCTCGACCAACAACAGGCCAGAGGCCCAGGTAGGTTGGTCCAAAATATTTCTAATTATTTACTAGTTTCCAATAACTTTCGAGATTCTTCTTAAATTCTTCTACCCTCTTCGAATACACAATATAATCTGGTAAAGCATTCCACTCATTGACAACTCCATTGTAAAAATAATATTTTCTTACCTCCCTTCTGAAGCACGATTTATTTAATTTCTTACCATGTCCTCTGGTCCGGCTATTTAAGTTAAAACCTAAGCCCTCCATGTCTCCCTGTTTTATGAATTTGAATAACTGAATTAAATCACCCCTTGTTCTACTATTTTCCAGGAAATAAATGTTTAAAGATCTTAATCTGTTATTATAATCGATACTAGAGAGAGAGAGAGAAAGAGAGAGAGATAGAGAGATAAACCCTTAATCATTTTTGTAGCTCTGTGCTGAACTTTTTCAAGCAACTCGGTATCTTTTCTGAGGAAGGGAGACCAAAACTGAACAGTATATTCAAGATGTGGCCTTACCAATCCCCTGTATAATGGCAAAATAATCTCCGTAGATTTAGAAGTGATACTTTTTCTAATATATCCCAACATTCTATTGGCTTTCCTACTTGCTTCAATACATTGTTTACTCATTTTAAAAGCATTGTTCATCAAAACTCCTAAATCTCTAACAAACTCACTATCTTGGATACTTTCTCCCTGTAAAACCTAAGAATGTTTAACACTGTGCTTACCCAAATGCAAGGTTTGATATTTGTTAACACTGAACGACATGCTCCACCTAGTAGCCCATTCAGTAATTTTCGTAAGATCATTTTGTAATTGCTCGATTTGCTCAATAAAATTTACTGTACCCTTCACTTTTAAGTCATTTGCAAAAATACATAACTTGCTATTCAACCCCAAGCTGATATCATCAATAAACATAATATATAAAATTGGTCCTTGTACAGAGCCCTGAGGCACACCACTCACTACTTCATTCCAATCAGAGTAATTACCATTAATGCAAACCCTTTGTTTTCTATTGGTCAGCCAATTTTAGATCCAACGGATAACGGCAGTCCCTAAAGGTTTACAGATTTTTTTTATTATAAATGATTTTGCCTTAAAATATATTATAGCAAGATAGAAGGTTTACAGATTTTTTTTATTTTAAATATTCTGGATGATAGGTTAGGTTTTAATCATCTTCGCACAAGAGGGCTATTGGCAACGGCCGTCGTAATTTCGAACAACATGCTCCACCTAGTCACAGTCAAGTGACGATCCGTCACCTAAATACGCACTCACAACTCAAACTTGGACATCATTATAGATTATAAAAAATTATTGAGCGATAGCGAGCAGAGGGAGTAGCCCCCTGCCTGCCACGAAGCGGTCCAATGGAATTGCGCAGCACATCCCGGGGGTTGGCGAGCGACAGCGCAGCAGGTGGCGGAGCCACCTAGTACTAATAAAACAAAATCACAACTTTTATCAATTTGTGTATGGATGAATACACTGAAAACGAACCATTTGACGAGAAAAATCTCGAACAAAAAATATTGATGAAAGTTTTTGAAAGTTAGGATTTGAGTTACACTAACATACTACATTGAAACTATAACATAGGTCCAGATCATACAATTAATTTTCTCATTAAAATTTTACTTAAACAATTTGGCTTTCCAAGAACATGACTACTTTACCATGGACATGATGAATTTTAGGTTTTCAAGTACATCGAACACATTTATGATTAAAAAAGATATACATAATCTTTATAAATTATTACTTATTCGTATGAAACTCAAAGAAAAAGTACTCGAAAATTTTATTGTATAGATGGGTCAATAGCGAAAGAACGAATAAATTTTATCGGGGAATTCATAATCATTATTCATAATGAGGTCCCTTTTGTCTTTCTATGCTCATACCTGTTACTGATAACTTCTATGATTTTCCCATTTTAAAAAATATCTGCAGAAAAAAACTAATTTCGAACATGTTTCTTTGTAATAACAAGCTGGTTACTATATCACTTGAACGCACTTTTAAGCATACACAAATTGAGGAGTTATGAACAGACAGCTTAAACCAAATAATTTAGTGTGCAATGTATTATTTAGCTTATTTTTATAAATTTTTCTTTAATTTTCTATGTTTTGGTAATTTATCAATAATCAATAGTAGTCAGTTTTTAAATAATCCATCTGTAAATGAAATAAATCTTATTAGATTGTTATTACTTTTATTTCTAAGTAGGTTACTCTAGCCTAAACACATATATCTAATAGTACTACAAACATAGTGTAACCCAGAAACAGTCAAAGATTTGATAATGTCTGTAGACCTAAAGAGTCCACGGACGTGATGTCCACAGACATGACAAATTACATGTTTCATCCCTGTAAAACATAGCATGTTCATATTTGAAACACGAGTTTAAAAAAATTTAGCTCTTTGTATCTAATGCTACACATAACTAAGATAATTAAGTAAGAATAGACATTTGATAAGCTTACCTAAGTTCTTTCTTAGCGACAGACGTGATGCACTCATCTTGACCTTTCACTAAATCTTAAGTTTAATGAACAAAAAAAATGACGTAACAACTAAACCAAACTGATTTTTTTTTGTTTTTGCTATGCAATACGCTGCAATGAACTAATGACATGAAACGCGTTATCTGCATAATGAATTCATAAAAGTGTCATGTCCACGATGAGAACAGCATAGGGCAGCTTGATATCATAAAATAATACCAAATAAATGAGATAAATTGCATTAATTTTCTCAAAATGTCTTTTTAATTCTCTATTTCAAATGGTCATCTAAGTGATACTGCAAGTCATGAATGATAGTGGACCACTTAGGATTGACACGTCACGTTGTGGAATAACAAAGTAGATAAAATAATCTGTATAATTCTTTCTGTTCTATACTCATAAACTGCATCTCATTTCTTAGTACATGTTTTAAAAGCTATTTACTTTTAACTGCAGGACAGATGTTCGTTTACAGAGTATACACAAGTATACTCCTACAATTACACAAAAAATAATCCACAATAAGGATATTTGATACACAATAAGGAGAAAGAGTTTAATCTTATTGGTTCATCATACATCTTGCAATATCTTGGTATAATTTAATAATATCTCTTAAGATATGATATAATTATTATAAAATTATTGGTTATTTTTAAAATTCGATACTTTTGTTACACCAATTAAAATTTTGCAATCAGTCATGATTTCCAGAGAAATACTTGAGCAACACCTGTTGTGTATTTATAAAATGATAATACTGGAATAAACTGTTATTAAAAGTCCCATATAATATACCATTTGATAAAATTCATAGTATTCTCAATGTATAAGTGTATGAACATTTTAAAACTAAGTTATTATTGGTCAATCTTTCGTATAAAATAAAAAAAATAGAAAATAAGAAATAATAATTAACTAATTCATTCGCTATAAAAAATACATTTTATGTAAGGATATATTTTTTAAAGAATATTTATAATATAGTTTTATGCGGATCTTTGTAGTCAACAGTTTTTAATCCTTTTTTTTATGGTAAGGAGAAAAAAAATATTTTTTCTACAAACTTAACTTCGGCTTCTTCATACTTTGTCATACAAAACATTCTTTACTACAATATATGAAAGGTCTACTTGCGAAACTCATATTCTAAGACATATGACTATAATATAGGGTCCGACTCGCTCATTAGCGACTTTCTGAAATTCAATTTACAATAGTCAAAAATCGCCATGACCGTATCGGCCCCGATACCTTAGTTATACTTTGGAAAATGTGAGTTTTGAAACTAGACCCTTCAAATACGAAACATCTGATAAAAATATAAGCGCAACAGAACTATGCCAATAATGTAGCAAATTTTTACAACAAAATGCAAAAATAGCTATAATGTGTTAAAAGGAAAATATTTTGCATATTTCAGTGGGTTTTTTTTTACTTTTTTCAAATTTTTATACGGTAGAACAAGTTTATTATTATTTATTTCTTTATAATATTTACTCCCGAAAAAATTTCTACGTTTATATTCTTTAAATAAACGTATTTTTCAAACAATTACATATTTAAAAACATGGTTTGCAAGTAATGTTGAAAATATTAATTATTAATATTTGCTGAGGAGCAAGTCAAAACTTATTTTAATTAGAAGTTTTACGTGTTGAAAATAAATTTTGCGTGTGCTGTAACTGAGCAAACAAGCTTTGTCAGTTTTTCGTCATTAGTAGCCCATTCTCAAATTTCTTTTAGTTAAAAATGTCTTATAATTTTACTGCTGAGTTTGTTTTTTTGCAAGTCTTCTGAAATCTGTTTGACCTTATTTCTCCGAAATTTTTTAAAGACAATTAATAAATCGGCTGTTTGGTATTGGTATGTTTGAAAAAGAACATTGAAGTTTATAATAAAAAATTAGTACTAAGAAAAACTGTAAATTGAAGTTCTGGAGTAGATCATAATAATAACTTTTTATAGGGATACATTTTATGTGGTGCTGAATACTTTTTTGTCTAAAAATATTTAGATTATTAATATTATTAATTATTATTAATATAATTACTAAATATTATTAATTTATGCTATTCAATATTTTTAGTTATTTCTGCATATATTTTTTAATTCACCAATTATGCAAACAAGATCATTCCTAATGCTACAAAAATTAAATCAAATGGTAAAATTTAGTTAAAAATTTAAGCCTATTAGTAATTTGTTTACTAAATTAATAAAGATTGTTAAAAAATTAATATGAATATGTTTTGTTTTCAGCAAGCTTTACTTTTATAATATGGCTTCAAAGGAAAATGGAAGCTACAGACTTAATACGTATGTTCTGGTTTTTTTTATAAACAATATTCTTTATTTTATTTTTAATTTTTAACAAAAGTTGTTTCCCAATAATATTTAGAAAAAAGAACATATTTTTTAGATAAATAGAGCATAAATGTAGGTTTCAAAGATAAAAGACGAAAAAAGATTACTTTTAAAGATTATTTTCAAAAGATTATTTGAAAGGTAAAATACGTAAAATAATAAATCCATTGGAGAATAAAATATTGTTTTATGATTCTTGGTTTTAAATTGTCAAATGATGTTATGAAAATAATTAATAATTATTCCTTATGTATAATTACTTTCGTAAGTAAATAAAAGTAATATACTAATTAAAATATGATTTTTACATTAATATGAATGAGAACTCATGTTTTTCATCTCAAAATTACTGCGAAAAATAAGGTATACAACTACTAAGTTTCACATTAATATTGAATTACAATTTATTTTTCAGGTAACTTTTTTTCGACCACTTGAATCACTTCTAAAAAATAAACATACATGAATGCATTGTTAAATAAGACAGTTCTTCGAAAATAATTCGGGATCAGTTATAAGTTTCAAATCCAAACTTTTTTTGCATACATTGAAATATGAAACAGAATTTTCAGTTTCACATTTTGCTTCATGTAAAAGAAACCGGATATATACGCAATAATTGTAAATTAATTTTTCACAAGCACTCTTTAAATTGTCATTCATCACAAAAATTGCAATTCAATATTATTGTGGAATTTAATATTTGCATACCTTACTTTTTCGTAATTAAGGACAGAAAATGCACGAGTTTTCTTGTATACCTCCCGAACGGCCTGGGAATGGGCAAATATCTATGATTGTTTTCACTGATAAATTTCAGTGATAATATTTTTCACTGATAAATTTTAAATTAAATATATTTCAAATAAAATATTTAAAAAAAATTAGAATCAGGTTTATTTTGAAAGATATAATCTTAAAATCATTTCCAGATGAAAAAAGTACATTATGAATAAAAATTTGTAAATTATAAAATTTTAAGATTATTGTACGAAAAACTGATGCACAAAATATCGAAAAACCCGGGTCTAACGATCGGAGGGTTTTAATATAAAAATCCTCTTTCACTTAGCATATTATTTAGATTTGCTAAACATTTCTCATTTTTCATTCTGAATGCAAAAATCGTTTCCCTGTAATCCTCTTCCTTCGCAAAGCTGCGTAGAATAATATGGATTTTTCTAGTTGTACGCATACGGGAGTTGGACCAGACAGACAATAATACTCAACAAGTGCCGTTTTCTGCTTTTCCTGAAAACCTGGAATGGAAAGTTGTCCAGTAACCAGGTCCTCAAAAAGGGGCGTTTCAGGAAAAAAATACAGGAATTGTTTTCTCAACGGTTTTATATGTTTTCGAGGGTGCTGAATCCGAATATCAAAATTTGTGAACAAATTCGGGCATGGGAACATTAAAAAAAATAGAAAAAATCCAAAAATTTTACCCCTTTTTTTGGTTTTTTCCTTCTTGCAGGAAATGTATTGATTTCTCAACAAAAACGTCAATACAAAAGTTAAAGTACTCTAAACAAGCTAAATAAAAGTTAATTATACTATGTATGTCAGACTAATAGTTTAGTTTCTACAGCGCGCTGAAAATCAGGCAAATTCCGCCTGAATGTGGAAAGTCCAAAATTTTCACTTGCAGTTCGAAAAATAGTATAGTCGAAATAGAGTTAAGGGTGAAATTAATTAAGCCAGAAACTATTTTTGTTACAATTGGTAGGAAACATGCTTCTAATTAACATACTAAAATTTGCAACCCGAAAGGTCACGTAAAATACGTTTATTGGCCGCCATCTTGAAAAAATCGTCAATTTTTTTAAAAATAAGCAGAAACCATAATAAGTCGAGTTTGATATCAAATTAAAGGAAATGTTATGTTGACAAAGAATATACTATTGGTTTTTTAAAACTTATATATTTACAAAGATGATTTTGTAAGGAAACGATGGAAAAATGGCCGAAATTTTTCACTGCACGCGACGGAACCACCCCTTGTAATTATTGAGATGTCCAACAAAAATTTGCTGCTTTGTGACTCAAAGCCATGCTTCAATGAATAACAAACATGGAGTCCCCAATAATAAGCAATATTGAACAAACCCTCATGAAATGTACTAAAAGAATGTAGAAGGAATGACTGAAAGTCAACATGGAACCTGGATCATTCGAAATGCAGTGAAATAACTTATGCAATGAGTTTGCTGACCAGTGTTTCCGGTTGACCTAACTCAAGCAAGAATGACGCAAGATTTTGTAGGTCTAAACAAGGTATTGCAATTCTTTATGGACCACAGTCCATTTACTGATATTTCAAGTGCTTTGTGGAATTCTGTTAAAGGAATAACAGATAGTGCAGACAAGGCTAACGTGACATGTTCGGGAGAGATTCAAAATAAACTAACATACCTTTTAGAGATGGAACTTTATTAAAAACTGACTAAGCAGTTACGAAGAAACTAGCTCAATAAAGGCAAGTAACTGTAATAGTTGATGATACCGATATTTTAATGCTACCTTCTACACCTTTCTTCTCTTCTTTCTTTCCAATTGCTTAAACGACGCTTTTTCAATGTTATGGAAAGCCATTTAAAAGAAAGGAGTAATTCTGTTGTTCATGCAGAATGTGATACATATACAATAATCGTCAAAGAAGCCTTAAAATAGCCCAATAAAGGCAAGTAACTGTAGTAGTTGATGATACCTATATTTTAATGCTACCTTCTACACTATTCTTCTAGAATACTTATTACATGCAATTCGCCACAAAATATTATAAAAATCAGGATATTCAAGCTTTTTAAATATCTAATACGGGAGGAAGATTTTAAAACCTGCCCTCGTCTAGCTCTTATGCGACAATTATGCAATCTAAAAAAAAACCTTTTAGTTTTGTCAACGCATTAACTTTTCACCAGCAATAACTATTCCTTTTTTCAATATTTTCCTCATAACTGCATGGTTTAGTTTTCAATATAGTTCCACCTCTAAAAGATATGTTAGCTTAGTTTGATCTCTTTCAAACATGTCCCTTGTCTGCACTATATGTTATTCCATTAACAGAATTCCACAAAGCACTTGAAAAATCAGTAAATGGACTGTGGTCTATAAAATAATTGCATTACCTTGTTTAGACCTACAAAATCTTTCGTCATTCTTGCATGAGTTAGGTCAACGGGAAACACTGGTCAGCAAACTCATTGCATAAGTTATTTCAATGCATTTCGAATGATCCAGGTTCCATGTTTGACTTTCAGTTATTCCGTCTCCATTCATTTAATACATTTCGTGAGGGTTTGTTCAATATTGCTTATTATTTTTAGGGACTCCATGTTTGTTATTCATTGAAGCATGGCTTTGAGTCACAAAGCAGCAAACTTGTTGGACATCTCAATAATTACAAGGAGTGGTTCCGTCGCGTGAAGTGAAAATTTTCCGCCGTTTTTTCATCGTTTCCTTCCAAAATCATCTTTGTAAATATTCAAGTTTTAAAAAACCAATAGTATATTCTTTGTCAACATAAAATTTCCTTTAATTTGATATCAAACTCGACTTATTATGCTTTCTTGTTATTTAAAAAAAAATTAACGTTTTTTCAAGATGGCGGCCTATAAACGTATTTTGCTAGACATTTCGGGTTGCAAATTTTAGTATGTTAATTAGAAGCATATGTTTCCTACCAATTGTAACAAAAATAGTTTCTGGCTTAATTAATTTCACCCTTAACTCTATTTCGACTATACTATTTTACGAGCTGCAAGTGAAAATTTTGGACTTTCCACATTCGGGCGGAATTTGCCTGCTTTTCAGCACGATGTAGCAACTAAACTATTAGACTGACATAAATCATGTAAGGGACTTTTATTTAGCTTGTTTAGAGTACTTTAACTTTTGTATTGACGTTTTTGTTGAGAAATCAATACTGTTTCTGCTAGAAGGAAAAAACGAAAAAAAGGGGTAAAAATTTTGGATTTTTCTATTTTTTTTAATGTTCCCATGCCCGAATTTGTTCACAAAGTTGATATTCGGATTCAGCACCCTCGAAAACATATAAAACCGTTGAGAAAACAATTCCTGTATTTTTTTCCTGAAAAAACTACCTGGTTACTGGACTAAAGCCCTTCGGACACTTTCGAAGGTACTGATCGCTATGGTTACGCCTTTAGAATAAACATGAACACATTTTTACTAGCCTCTTTGAAGTTTTGCCAGGAATTTCGCAATCAGTAGCGCCATCTCGATATTGAAATTGGTTTTACTTGTATCATGTGGACACCCAAAAAGTTTTTTTCTCTCCTTAAATTAAAATTATCATCGATATTTTGTTTAATATATAGGTGTGTAATGGTTTAAAATAGAGATTTTAGTCATATTTTTTTATAAATGAATTATTATAAATTACTACTCGTTTTTAGCCATTTGGAAGCATCTTTTACAACCTTTTCTTCTACTTTAGATTTAATTTGTTTCATTTAATTTTTCTTTTGTAAGCAGTATTGAATATTTCTTAATAACTTAAGGTGCTGAATTTTTGAAAAATAAAAAAATATATTAGTGGGTAAACACCTGAATTTCGTACAAAAATACTAATTTCAAACTTTTTTATTTTATTAAAAAAATCCATAAACTATATTTTCACTATTCCATTCGTAATTCTCTTCAGTAAACGGCATGTACATTGAAAAATAATTATCGCGTTCTATGAATTTATTGAAGTTTTAGCATTTTAATTGCAGGAAAGTTTCCAAATATTACAAACTGGGTGCAATCAATTTAAAGAATTAAACGTTAGTGTAACTTTCAATAAGAAGTTGAAATAAAGGTCTTTCTATACGAAAAATTTTCTTCCAATTATTTTCAAACTTTAGGAAAACATACTAGAGGAATTAAATAGTGTCTTAAGGTCGTAAAAATTCGACCTTTTTAGCGATTTCGGGGTACTGAGTACCTCGAAGTTCAAAATATCTAATTATTTTAAACAAGTCAGAGCATCAAAGTATTTTTTTAAAATAAAAATTACTTTATTCGCATTTTTGTAAAACAATATTTTTTAAACATTCTAGTAAAGAAAGTGTATAAGATAATGCTGTCCCATCAACAATTGAAGAGCTTAGTAGAAGAACGTGCTAAGTGACAAAAAGTGAAAACGAGAAAATGAGCTTTAAAGTTTTTCGTTTGCACTCGGATCTGTTAAAAATGGAACTTGCAAACCGTAAAAAATATTTTAAGCTTAAAGTTTATGAAAAAAGTGGAAACTTATCATCTTTAAAGGAGTTAGTAATATGTTCATTGACACACAAATCTCAATTTTTTCAAATATGTCACTTAGCACGTTCTTCCACTAAGCTCTTCAATTGTCTTTTGGAATCTAAGAAAAACTAAACTTAAGAACCTAAAGTCTATTTTAGACTACTTTTTCACAACAACAAACTTTATTTCAATCTTGAAAGTTGTATTATTCATGATTAATTTTTTGAAGAAGTAATTTAGATTTTGAGTTATTAATTCCGTTTTAATAGATTTCAAAATATGTTTGTACGTTACATAAAAATGTTAATTTAACCTGGCATTCGTTTTTTACATTTTATTTGTTATAGATCACCTGAATCATACTTATATTCAATAAATTCATATTCAGATTTTTATGCATAAAATAGTTGCGTATTATTTCATATCATGCAAAATATTTCATATCAAGATACAACATTGAAACTACCTATCATTAGGGCCGTCGCGTGACCGGGTCCTTGAAAATTTCTGCAATCCAATAACTTCAAAAAGTTCAAAACATACAATTGAGAGGAAAAAACTAAATTTGAAAAGGCCTTCACAGCATATTTCATGGAAGGTGGGGTTGCCAGAGCCTCGGGAGGTTGGGCATCCATACCATCAATGAACTAACCACCAAAGCCCAAAATTTAGTATTAGCCTACACAGATGGCTCCTCCGATTCAAATCTTGATGGAGGTGGTGCAGGAGTTTTCTTAACGGGTCCAGGCGATGAAAATGAGTGTCACAAAATTCCTGTAGGGAAAATTGCCTCCAACTATACATGCGAACTCGTTGCCATCAAGAGTGCGTTGGAGATTTTCCTGTCCAAAAGCATCCACAGATCCAGCGGCATTACCGTCCTTTCTGATTCAAGATCTGCCCTGCAGGCCATTCAGAAGGGCAAGTGCCAAATCAGCCATGAAATAATCCTATCCATCAACAAAGTCATCGCAGCCAAGAAAACCTGCACGTTACAGTGGATACCAGCTCATGTTAACATCCTTGGAAATGAAAAAGCCGATGAGCTCGCCAAAGAATCAAGAGCTTGCCCCCAATCATCTAACCTCATAACTCTCGTTGACGCCAATGCAGTTGCCAGCCGTAGACTTATCAAAAATAATTTTAAATATTCCATCCCTGCTCTAAATTGTAACCGTACAATATCTTCAATAATAGCCAGACTACGAACAAAACATTTAAAAGGAATGAAAATCTCAACGGAAGGACAAAGAAGCTTCTCCACAAACTGCCCAAACTGTCCTGGTGTCCAACTGTCCCCGCAGCATATATTTGGCTGCCCAGCAATTCAAGCCAGGCTCTTCAGGATTGGCTTTGAAGACCCAGAAATTTTAATTCTCTCCGAAGATGCAGAAGAAATAGCGAAAGCTGTCTACGACAGCTTCGGATCCATCTAGTTTTTGCACACAACATGGACACGACAACAACAACAACAGCATATTTCTTGATAAAATATATCGGCAGAATATTTTAGCAGTATCAGATATGAAAATAACGATAAATTTACGTATTCATGTGGCGCCCTCATAAACAATATAATTATTTGCTATAAATTGGTCCAAATATTTGCAGCTGTCTCAATTCCAAATGCAATAAATTAATATGCAATATTGTTGTTTCGACATTTCGATAAAACGCCTCCTTTTTTTTAGCCGCCAAATTCCCCATTTTATTTTAATACAATCTAATGTAACCGCTAAGTATTTGTCAGAGGTGAAGAGAGAATCACTTTAAGGAAATCACTTATAAAGTAGAACAACCTGTAATATTACGAAAAATTTCTGGCGGTGAACCTACTTATCACCGGTATTTGAACTGTTGCCCATGGCATGGGAGCCAGGCGCGTTGACCACTAAACCACCACGGCCACGGACGAGGCTTTTATGTTTCAAATTTCTTTCGTTAACAAAAACAAAAAAATCTATCTATAAAAAAAGTGTTTGAAACTATTTAAAGAAAATGTGAAATTGTATTTGAATATAAGTTGTTTTCCTGTTAAGAGGTCATACATTACTTAATCAAATTATATTTTTAAAGGTAAAAAGCATTTTATTTTGCTTCAAATCAAATTCCTTATTTCCAACCACATGAATAAGCGTTATGAGCTTTGAAGATTTTAAAACAGGAAGTTTTAAAGAAAATGCATACATAGTACACACAATGTAGAGGTTGGAGAAGGGGAGGCAGTTTGAAGCGGTTCTGTATGATATTGTGTTTCTACACGTTTTGAAGGGTGAAGATTCTAAAAAATGGCTTTTGAATATTGGTCCGTCAGCATGTCAGAAACCACTTTACAGCTCGAACTAAAAGAGTCGAGGACGCATGCGCAAAAGGTAGCTGTCATAAAACTGTTTTTAGTTTTAACGGTATTGAAAAACCAAAAAAGAACGAAAAAATAAAAACGAAAAACGCTACAAACTTCATATTTGGTACCTAGTTCCTAGTTTCTGTCGTACGTCATAATAAATTTTATAGAAAATCGTTCATGCTCAAGAGGAACTATAGAACTCTTCAGGTTTTAAAAGGTATTGAAATTATCTTGTAGGGTATATAGCTACCTTTAAAAGTATTAATTAGTTGAGTGGTAATTGAAAGTTTTGTGTCCCAACACACCTCTTGTTTTATTGACAGATTATACTAAGAAAAGCTTAGAATTTTTGGCCCTAAATAGTGCTGACATCTTGCGCTGAAATAAAGAATTGTTTCCTTCTCATAAAAAAGGATCATTTCTGCAATTCTTTGTTTCTTACGACCGACGTCTTCTGAAATTCCAATTTATTTAAAGAAGGACAAAAATTGTGTTTTACAAGACATTGATTAAATGGGTTTTAACCTATGAGTCAGAGATTGGACCCTTGACCATAGTGGCTGATCCAGAAATTGGTTTTGTAGGGGAAGGGTTAATATATATTTATTAGCTAGTTTTCCCATGGGGTAAGTTTTCCCACCAGACCTTATACAAGAAATGAGCCGTTAGGAGGCACTAAATGGCTGTTTGGTTTATGAAGCAACCCGTTTTATGCCACCCACAAAAGTTTTTGCTCAGTTGGAGTTGTAATATTGTCGTTAGACCTGTTTTGGGGATTTTTTTTTAACGTTGAGGGAATTTTCATGCTTACATTCAAACCTAAATTAAACGTATTTTCATTTAATTTACAGTTTTATCATTGCGTATAATAAAAGGTGGTTCATCTCTCTACTTAAATATGCATTTGTTTGCAAAATAACTTAAGCGTCTAATCGTCAAGGCACTATTATAGTCAAAATATGGCGACGGGGCAGATTTTCCAAAATTTCACGGGGCAAGAATTCCAACATTGCCTTGAATATAAACGTGCTCAAACCTTTATTATATTCCAAAAATATAATTATTTAACTGGCTTTTTTTTACAATTTTACCTTTTTGGATTAATCTTTAGTTATCTATAGTTATATCTTATTTAGTTATAGTTACTTTAGTTATATCTTATTTTAGTTTACAATAAAATGCACATATAAAAACAATAAAATATGTTTAAAACGTGTTAAATCTTTTCAAGAATAGTTTGAAAATTTGCCCCATCCATTTTTCGCAGTTTGGGAAAATGTACCCCATATACGGAACACGTTTTCCAACACAACGTGCTTGCATTTAACCACTCGCTGTCAAAAAGTGTATTTACATTTTAGAAAAGTAATAATGCTAGTTTGTAGATAACCATGTGAGGAAGGCAATTATGTCTTGTTTTCTTCAAAATAAATAAAAGTAAAAAATATACAATCAAAAAGAAGAAAATGTGGAAAACTAGCCCCGGTCTGCCCTATGTTTGTCTATTTTGAAAAGAAGTTCTTAAGACAAATAATTGGGGCTTTTCTGGAAATTGACACCTGGCCTAAAAGATACAAATTTAAAAAGTACAAAATCTTTAAAAATTGTGATATTGTCAAATCCATGAAATTGACTATTTAAAAATTACACTATATAAAAATCCTCTAATTTGCTATCACAGTGAGATGGTAAAAGTGCTGTCAGCACGCTGTGAATTTACATACGATGTAAAATTCATTGTGTCTTACAGGCGAAAACGTTTGCTTCGCTGGCAGTGATTGGATGCGAACACCTTCTCTGTTTAAATGCTAATGAAGTGAGTTATTCACGTGACTCTGTGCGATGGTGAAAACACCATTTTCTGTAAAACAAACATTACAGAACTAAGATGTAAAAAGTAAGGTTAGAGGAGCAGGCATCCTTTTGAAAATGAACGAAGAAGTAGGGTAACGAGTACAATGATTGGCCCCCTCACAGTGATTGGCCCCTTCACAGTGATTGGCCCCCTCATTCATTATTGAAAATAATAAGATGTTAAAGCCCAAAATAGGTGTGGCAAGGGTTTTTAAAATTCCCGCCATTAACGTTTGTCATGTTGGTAACAGTGCACCAACAATCGGAAAAGCAATATGGCCGCTAAAGAAATATGTCTCAATGTCAACGGTGCTCTATGAGCCTATAACGGAAAATTTAAGAAGAAGCCGATATTGTTTTATTCGTCAATCAAAGTAAAATCAACTGAGGACAGGTAAGCATTATAAAATAACGTTACTAGGGCTTGTTTTATAAGTAATTGCTTGTGAAATAACTACCCGGCCCATTGTTTACATTTTTAGGGTAGGGCCAATAACTGTTTCCAACACAGCACGGGCATTCAGTGATTGGCCCCGGGTGGCAATCACTGTATTTTAAAGTTTTTAGCATTATTAATTTTTTTCAGTTACGTTTCGTTGTAGAAATGCCCTGGTATAATCATTTTTGCCACAGGAAATTTCTTTCCAGCTATTGGCCCGGGGGCCAATAGCTGTACGGGCCAATTACTGGACGAGTCAATAGCTATGGTACCAATGACTAACTAACGAAAATAACTTTTTTTATTTTCAGTGAAAATGCCTAAAAAATGCAGAAATCCATATACGAAAGACGATTTAACAAAAGCATTGAACGCAGTTGCAAGTGGAATGCCCAAGAAACGCGCCGCAATAGAATTCGGAGTTCCTAAATCAACTATACAATTTCGGCTCTCAAAGAATTAAAAAAAACTTCTCTATGGCCGGCCCCTGTACTTCTAGAAGATGAAGAAAGATTACTAGTGAAGTGGCTTATAGACTGTCAAAGAAAAGGCCGTCCCGGCGCGCTGAAGACTTAAAGCTCAGCGTTAAAGAGATGCTCGATGTGTCTGAAAGACCAAACCCCTTTGTAGACAACAAACCCGGACAAGGGTGATACAATGCTTTTCTGCGCCGTTCAGACGCAAGTCTCCTTTGAGGCAAAGGCCCAACTGATTTCTTTGTTTAGTGGAGGAGATGGACAACAGAACTAAATCATTTTTCAACTAAATATGTTGATGAGAACGATATAAGTGGTTCAGTTTTTAACCACAGTTGTGGATAAGTGTCCATAAGTTTCACCCAGGCTAACACATAACCACTCCTTACTAGTTCTAAAATTTCTAACTTAATCAAATCTTCAAATCTTGTAAGCATGTCAGATTTTAACTGGGCAAGAATAAAATTAGTATTTTGTCTTGGTCGTATTTGGGAGTTCAAGAGTAAATGACATTAAATACTCTTCAAGGGTGGGAAACTGAATCAGCTCTTTATGGTCAATATTACAGTATTATTTTAATTCTTTGAATACCCATTGCCCCCCCCCCCGATCGCCCCCCAACTATTTATTGCCACCTTGCTAACACAAATCGGCCACTTGGGGGCAATCGCCCCCAGGTTGGGAACCGCTGCGATAGCCGATCAGAATTCGAAGAAAATAGTATACTATTAGTTATTGTCCCCACAGTGATTGGCCCGGGCCAATCACTGTGGTTCAATGGGAGCCAATCACTATTTTTGGGGGCCAATAACTATAATTTTTGAAAAAATGCAAACACTGCACCCTCTACCAAAATCCGTGCCATATTTTAACAAATTGAATTTGGTTTCCGAAGACATATTATTCAGTCGCTGCAATAGCTAATTTTCAGATTAATCGAACGATAAATTTCCCAGAAATGAATTTAAATCCAGTCCGACCTGGGTCATTCCTGACAAAACGTACAAAAACATGTCCCCGCAAAATATCTTTCACAGGAAGAAAAGTTATGCTTCCACTTGAATAAATTAAGATAAGGAATATTTTATCTACTTACTAGCGTTGAAACGATTAAAAAAATTAATTATTTTGTGTGAAAGTTTGTGTCCACAGACTATGACAAATCATGTCCGTGGGATGTCTCACCGTCATGTCCGTGGATTGTTTTGGTTAGTAAATCCCAATTAAATCCCTATATTTTATAATAAATATTGTTTTTTTATTAAATTGGCATTACTAGAACATACAAAACACAAAATAAAATTATTATAGATACTATAAATTTATAAATTCTGTGAAAATAAAATGTCCCACAGATTTTCGTCATGTCTGTGTACAACGTATTCTTTAGCTTGCATAACTATCTAGTAATGACAACGGTACTCTGTTTCAGTCTTATTATTATTCAACCGTGCACGCAAAACGCTGTATTAAGTCGATAGTTTGAATACCGGAGTAGATAAAAAGGAATTTGAAGTTGAAAGTTAAAAAAAGGCTTCTGACAAGATCATAGCGTAATGTCTGTGGTCAAGATATAAGAAGGTAAATCAATGATTTGAACGTATAATTTGTTATTTGTAGAAAGAAATATATTATATAAGCTTAGTTTGCATGCTTCGTTCTCTTAAGCCTAAAACTTTTCTGTTTGTGAGCCCTTATTTACGATTTCATCATATCCGTGAGCCATCATGTCCGTGGTTTTTGGCCCACGGACATGATGTTTGTATACACGGACATGACGTTTTAATTATATAAGAATAAATCGATTAAATATAAGTGAAATACATTATAGTAACACAGTATTTTGCCGTGAAGTAATGTAATAATGTAAAGCTGAAATTTTATTAAAGTGTAACACATCAATAAAATATTTTTATGTGAATTTTGGGGGTTAAAACTTTTCTAAATGAAACATTATTAAATTAAAACTTTCTATCAGAATAATTAATATTAATTGTATGATCTGGACCGATGCTATATTTCGAATGTAGTATGTAAGTGTAACTTAAATCCAAAGTTTCAAAAACTTTCATCAATATTTTTTTTTTCGAGATTTTTCGCCTCAAATTGTACGTTTTCTCAGGAATGACCCACCTGCTTATGGGGGCCAATCACTGTACTTGTTACCCTACCTCATATACATTATGAATTATTTGAAATGAAGTACCTCATATACATTAAGGTTTCAATAAATTGAATTCTGCTACGCAGAAACTACGGATATTAAATTAATATTCTTTATTGCTAACTTATTTGAAATTCCATGCATAATTATGTAAAATTGCTTACTCTAAAATTGGAAGCAAAACTAATCTTAACATCATTTTACCTAAAAATTTTAATTTTCGAACAAAGATTCATAGTTTAAAAAAAATAATAGGAAAACAGCAAACTATCTTTTTTCTTCAAATAATATCTAAACAGGGTTATTTTCAAATGATTTTTGAAAACAAAGTAAAATTCACAGAAAAAAAAATTTAACTTATAACTAATAACGCAAAAAAAAATGAGAGCTGTGTGCCACTTTCTTAATTAACAATTAATGAACCATTAAAGAATCACATTGTGCTGTATATTATGACGTTAGTCTCAGATAGGTTTGTATAACAAAGAAAAAAATTTCCATTTCAAATATTCATTTTAACTATAAAAAGTTTATCCTGCGATTGTTATGTGGCAACAGCGATATAAATGAAAAAAAATAATGATATTCAATTGAGGGACCCTTCCACAGCAGGGTAAGCAGATGTCTGAATGATGAACACACAGACGAATAAAAAGTATAAAAGACAGGACGGTGTCTGATGTGTGTATGTGTCATACCTTTCTAACAAAAAAATTTTTAAATCAGAAAAATTAAACCGAATTTGGAAGGTGTTACAAACGGACATCTCCACCATGTTAACCTACTTTCCCGTTTTTTTAAAAACTCTTCCCGACTTAAAAAAGGAAAGTAGGCTAAAACGTATATATGTTTATAACTTATAGAAGTTGAATTACTACACAAGGCAACACACAATATTTTTTTGGTGCTTAGAATTTATAACTGAATTTAGTTATATTTGGGTCAGTCAATCTAAATATGAAATCAGTTTTTCTCTTACAGCTCTACTTTTAGAAGTACGCAAAATAAAAAATTACAAATTATCACCATTTTAATTCCTACGAATGGATATCATAATCGATGAGAAGTCCCAAACTCATCTTTTTTATTTCAATATTTAAGGAATAAAAATATGTTTTAAAACTTAATTTAAAGAAAAATAAAAGCATAATCCATAATTAAGCTTGTAAAATAAAAATAAAAATTTAAACTACACCTAAAAATCCGTGGAGCAGTTGGAATAATAATAATTATAATAACAATAACAACAACCAACAACAATAATAACAATATTTTTATAATATATATACTCCCAATTTTGCATGTTTCAATTAAACATTCCCTAAAGTTAACTGTTTGTTCTTTTATTTGATACAACCCTTTAAAATGCAAATATAACATTCTGGTTTAAAATTCTTTTTTCTAAATTATTCTTTTTCCCATCATAAAAACAGTTTTTCTAAAATTTTTAGTCTTTTTTTTTTTAACTTGAACATCTGCGCCTATTACGAAAGCCTTTTTTTTAAGCTTCTGCGGCAAACGTTGAACATTAAACTAATTAGGAAAAGTTCTTTCATATTTAATTAATTGGCATACTCTGTTTAAAAAGAAAATTTAAAAGGACCTTAATTGCCTATAGGTACCGAATGGAATCGTATCACCTTTCGGTTTAGGACAATTAATTTAAAAGTCCTATCTTATTTAGAAGATATTCTTCAAACGAAATGGTAATTGGCTAATTTTTGTATTAAAACCGTTTGAATTATAAATCAATTTTTTTTAAGTCGACAGTCAAAGAACTTTGGGAATTATTACCATGTTAAACACTTAGTCAACTATGACAAAGGGAAGACCCGATTATTTCAATATCTTTTGTTCCTCTTTTTCATTTAAAATTGAGTATTTACTTTTATGGAACAAGAGTTTTCATTTATTTTTCAATGATTCCAATTAAAATGAAATTCAAAAGAAAATCAGATTTACAGGATTGTTTTCTATTTATAGTATGATACGTATGTGTGTTGTGATGTAATGTCACTTATAATATTAATTAAGTAAAGAGTTTCGTATAATTTCAAGCAAGCTATTTAAAATTAGCTTGCATCATTTTTTATCAGTATAAGCAAAGTAATTAAATAATGAAATACAAAAAATATCTAAAGTAATCGGAAATCGAACCTGAGTTCGCCGACGCGAAGCGTCATTGTTCCGTTATGGAAATGTCTCGAAAATGAGTTAACTTGGATGGAACTGGAATAGGGCTATATTATATTCGCTTTCTAAGATGGTCAAGGGGTGCAGCACGACTGCGTGTATAGGTGTTCTTAAAACTATTTAAAAGTATTTTGTTTTAAGTTTGTAATGAAAATTTAATAAAGATAGTAATTTATTAATAAAGGTAAAATAGTACCTAATATACTTATTTTAGCAAGATTAAACGACAAAAAAATTATTTTTTAAGTATACAACTTGAATAAAGTATGTAAAACAAGGCTATATTTTTATAGAAAAGCCATTCGCTCAAGTTCAATGCCCGGCCATAAAAACTGTCAGCAGAATGCCACTTTCCTTCCTTTCTATTTCCATTTTTTGCTTTTCAAAATAAATATCGAAAAGTGTCCACCGGAATGCTGTAAATAATATGATTTGACATTTTATCGATTTGGCAATGTCAAAATTGTTTGACCGTATTTCCTTCTTTGAGTTTGTCTGCGATACCATGGCGAAACGCTGCATTTAGCAGTGACTTTCTATTTTTTCAAGCTATATATATAACTTTTCTCTTCTGATCGATTAGACTTATTTATGTATTTATTATTATTTGGAAGGTTTTATGACTGGCTGAATAAGTTGGCGAAATTTTTCCTACTAAGGGGAATTTTTTTTCTGTTAGGAAAGGGATTAAATACAAATTGGATACTTGTGAGATAATGTTTTTATGTAAGTATTTCTAAGAAAGTATGTAGTTATTGAGTTGCTCTTCTTACAATTTTTTCAATGAAGATGAGTATGTTGATATAGAAATAAAGCAACAAATACGAGCATAAATATCAGTTGATCTAAAAGTTAAGGCCCATAACGAGAGGCACTTTTCCAAAATGAATACTAGTAGTTAAACGTCATGATAAATCAATAAATGCTTACGTGAAAAGGATAATTTAATAAAATAAAACAAAAAAGGGCGCATTGTGCCTTATTTCAAACAAATAATAAGAAAAATAAAGAATTGCATTGTGACATATTTATGAGGTCATTCTAAGCTGATTTATGTTACAAAAATTAATTTCCCCTTTAAATATATTATGAATATAATTAAAATATCTAATAAGATTGTTGTGAGTGGAAATGGTGATTTAATTCCAATAAAAGTTTACTTATGCTTTTTAAATGAGCATTAAATTTTACATTTTTTTTCTTCGAATTTCAGTTTTTTAAAAAGATTTTCGACGTCTTATAATTTTGATGCGCTGATTTTTTTTATGAATCCTATAGTGTTTGTAGTTTGAGCTTGAAAGTGGGTGACGGACTGACATAGCCTTTATAGAATCTTTCAATTTTTATTTTATAAATGTTGTGTGGCAGCTAAAAACAAACAGATGCGTACAGTGACATCTTGCGTTAAAATTATGTACTACAAAGGTTATTGAAGAAAAAGACACAATGAAACGAGGATTGTAATGTTACACAAATTAACCGTTAGTAGTAAATGTAGGGCTTTTAAAAGGATACCATAACATGATTTAAGTATCCATGAAGCATGCATTCTAAGAAATTCTCCAAAGTATTACTAAGATATGGGGTCCGGTCCTTCCATTCGCGACTTCGCCCAATTGAATTTACAATCGTCGACCCTACATCAAAGTTTAACTTTGGAGAATGGGAGTTTTGCAACTAGATCCTTTTTGTGTAAAACCAGATTGAAACTCTAGTCATGTTGTTTGCCCACATACAAGAAATTACGTTTTTTTAAGTGACACCGCCGGTTGCTCATATTTATAAAACCAGCCATAAAGTATGCAAGAGTACACACTAACTACCGTTTCATATGGCGATAAAAATAGATATTTCCCTGAGCACCCGCAACTCGCGAGGCAGAAAAGAAGGCATTAAGGAGGTTGGAATGAGAAGTAAATGCTAATAGGAAAAATAACAATGGAAAAACAGTTTCGGAATGAAGCCATTTTCGCTTCTGAAATACACTCAAAATAAACCGTCTTCACTCCCACGTACGATGACGCAATAAGGTTGCATCGTTTGCCAGATTAGATGCCGCAACCTCGTCACTTGACTTAAGTTCTAAATTACGAGGCGCAATTAGCTGCGTTAAATCTACATGAATGCTAAAAATGTAGAAGGGTGGGTACATATATATTTCGGCTTGTGTGCTTGATCAGAGACCCGCTTAGGAAGCCTTCGTCAAGTAAGACAGACACAGAAAGAATTTTTTACTGTCACAGAGAAAGGAATATACACCCAGGGCGAAGGCAGAAATCGAACCCGCACCTGTTACACCTCGCAGACTACTAGCGTAATGGTCCAAACCACTCGGC
The DNA here is from genome assembly GCA_019343175.1 of Oedothorax gibbosus. Lineage (NCBI taxonomy): Eukaryota > Metazoa > Arthropoda > Arachnida > Araneae > Linyphiidae > Oedothorax > Oedothorax gibbosus. The sequence continues at coordinate 1,016,757 of CM033272.1, forward strand.
CATCCGGGCCCCAAAAAAAATCTACAACCTTACTTAACCGTCCTGATTCCCGCGTACGATGACCCTTTAAGGTTGAATTGGGTGCCAACTCAGATATCAGCCTCGTCACTTGAGTAAGGTTCCAAATTTAGAGGCCAGTCGTCAATAACCCTCGTCCGACGTTAAATAATAATAAAAACACGCTTGACGAATGATTTGGCGCTATTCTAAAGAGGAATCACTGTTGCCTGAACATTTTGCGATAAGAATCTATGTGTATTTTATTTAATGAAATTTTGGAAGAAAAATGCATAAGTGTTTTACAAAATCTTTAGCTGTAGAATCGTCATTATTTGTGCTCAATCAATCTAATATTTAAAATTGAAATATTGAAAAGTGGGAAGTTTGTTTTATTTCAATTTCGAGATGCATCGTACGTTACGATTCATCAATTTGTTTCAATATAAAATATGTTATGTAACGTTACTTTTCAACACTACCCTGAAAACATTTGTGTCGACTTTCATTACAAAATACCGTGTTTTTCTCAGTTATTACAAGTTGTGCTGAAACAATACAAAAATTGTGTGACGACCAAATAATAATACATGTTAGAACAAAAATTTTCTTAGAGGAGCAGTACGCATATATTCTTCCGAAGTGTAGTATCTCTTTGATGTTTCGGATAAATAGCTATACTAAAAAACTTTAAGAAATATATATTATTGTACTTTAAAATTCATCATGTAATTTTGTTATACATATTTTAGAAAATATTATAATTTTCAGCTTTTTGTCAATCGAACATGGATATATTAAGGGGGAATAGGCGCGCTGGACTGTGGGTCTCCAAAGCAAAGTGCATCAGTGTTAATCCAACGGAGAAAAAATATTTTCTCTGCCACATTTCTTCAGCTGTATTAAAAAATTTTGCAAACGGATTTTTTATGTGATAAATGTAGTTGACTTACAGATTCCAACAATCCCACTTTTTGAAATTGGTTCGAATATTTTTTTTAATTTTCAATAAATAATTTTACAAAAAGTATTCGAAGAAATTAAAAAAAATGGGATTTTAGAGACCTGTAAGTTATCTACATTTATTATTAAAAAAACCGTTTGTAAATATATTCAATACAGCCGGAGAAATGTGGCAGATAAAATAGTTTTAGTCCCACTAAATTTTTACAGTATTGGGACATGGTGACGTTTTGGCGGCTTCATTTTTTCCATGGCCAAGCACCTTCTTCAAATTTAGCCTCCATTTTGAGACATAGTATCACGTCATAGCTTGTCATCCTCGTGAAACCCTATATCCTGACGACGAGAAGAAGTGATACATGGAAGACACGGGCCCTGATGGTAAGTAGGATAAATTACGGTAAACCAATGCTCGCTGGGAGCCTCAGATGAAAGATAAAACGGTGCTTTTTTATTTTTGTGTTCCTTTTCTGGTCTATTAATCTGGGGATGGTGATGCTTGTCTTCTGACGCATAGATGAAATGCGGATGGTAATTTGAAGGAATAGTCTGTTTTTGGTTTTGCGGCAATCGCATGATTCACACCGAATACTCAGCGTAATAAAGCTATATAAAATTACCAGGAATTTGGGGGTGTCATGTTACGCCAATTTTGGAGAAAGCTTAATAAACCCAAGTTATGTGATACACTTTACTAAACGCTGTATAAGCCGATGAAACCTTTGACAGACTCCTAGCGTATTCACAATCACAATAAGGAAGTTCAACCTTTAATTTTTTTTTTTTTTTTTGAAAAATTGAGTAAGAGCTTTCGGAAACTTATAAATCCAAAAGATTTCTACTTTTTCTGCAATATTTATTTAATTGAAGCTACTCAAAGTCAGCGCTCTCACAAACCCGTGAATAACGATGAACAGCCGATGGCGCATCATGATCGCACCGTACGCGGAAAAGAGACCTATCGACCAAAATTGACTTTTTAAGATAACACTACTATAGGATGCAAAATTTTGATATCTTTCGATTGGTGCAATCGGCATTGCGATCCGAGCCCTAGTTCGGCTGCAATTAATAGATAGGTCTTTCTTTCGCGTTCGTTTATGCGTTTTGCAGGTGCGGCGCCAGCGATGAAGTTAAGTTTGAAGTGCTTAAATGGAAAGGTTGAAAACGGTTATTTATTATTTTCTTTGTTTCTTTATTTGAAATACTCATTCAAGATCTGTTTTGTGGTATTTAGTACAATAAATATATATTAAAAAATTCATGTAATATGTGTAGATTACAAAATGATATGTCAATATGTGTAGATATTTTTTTTTCAAATTAATATTTTAGCAAACGATAGATAGTTTTAAATCGTTTTCAACGTCGGTATTTTACTATAAATCTAAACTCAATTGCTACAACTCTACAGTTTGCGATATAAAGTCACTGAATTCAACTGTATACTTAAGGTATGAAGTACTATTCTTACAACTTACTTTTAAAATTTAAAACTTTTTTTTATATTTTCAAGAGTTTTAAAATGATTTTAAAATTTTAATAATGCTTCAAAATTTATTTTTGTTTTAATTTTAAACATGATACATAGTAAAAATTCAGATTGAAAGGTTTTTGTAGAAAAATGTGGATATTTCTTATATCTTGTAAGTCCTGATTTTGTAAAAGTGTTTCGTTTCATAACACCTATTTTTTATATAAACAAACTATTATGATTTCAATTATTGAATATATTAAATTATAAAAATAAACATGACTTTAAAATAATATCGTAATTACATGATAAGAGATAAACCTAATTACATAAACTTCATTAAATTGGTTAAACAAGCTTTTTGTTAAATTTAATTTTAAAAAAATATTCTTATTGTTGATCAATATATTATTAGATTATAAAAATGCATTAAGTAAATGAGTATTCTTCATAAGTATGTTTCCTTAATATTTAGAATGAATTTAGCAGCAAACTTTTTAGGACCGGTCTTCATAAGAGCCGTTTAAAGTTTTGGTAAAAATTCGAATTATCACAAAATTGTTCCAAATGAACCTAGATCAAAAATATTTGGCATGGATAACAGTTTTATGAGTATCAAAAGGTATGCATAGTCATTTTTTACTTTAAATTTGCCTTTGCTGAGATTTTTTCAGATAGGTCTTTCTTTCGCGAACAAAATCGTTCAAATTTGTACGCGAAAGAAAGACCTATCTGAAAATATCTCAGCAAAGGCAAATTTAAAGTAAAAAACGACTATGCATACCTTTTGATACTCATAAAACGGATATACATGCCAAATGTTTTTGATCTAGGTTCATTTGGAACGATTTTGTGATAATTTGAAATTTTACTAAAACTTTAAACGGCTCTCCTGAAGAATAGTCTTTTTCGCGATAGGTCTCTTTTCCGCGTACGGTGCGATATATACCATTGGTCCTAGTATGTTCCATTTTGTGTAAGTTTACTCTAGGCTAATTTCATGCAAAATTATCCATTCGGTAGTGTAAGTCACGTTGTAAAAAGTGATTATCATTACAACTTTTAATATTAAATGAAGAGAAATTAGTGGAATAGCTGATCTACACTTATTAAAACTAAATAATGTAACGGGCTTTATTTAATTTGATTTATTTTTCAAATTTAAAAAGCGTTTAATATCCTCTTAAATTGTGACTTACACTAAAGTTACATGGAATTACCCTCTAGCTTTGTTGTATAACGCTACTTCATAAATGTGTAGGCAGCATTGGCTTCCTTCAGATTTATGGAGTAATGTTACATCAAACATTTAACAGTAATTAATATTTTTTAATTTGAAGAATCAATTGTACCGTGTGGTATACGATTCGTGGTGTATAAAAGATTTTCTCAAACAAATTTATGATAAAGTCGCTGTAATGCTTTTCAAGCAACTACAGAAATTAAAAATTTTATTTCTTTTCTATTGGTTAACATGGTTTGTGCATTAAGTCTGCTCAATGTCAAAAGTGTACAGACAGATGGACAAAAATATAAAAGATAGGTCCATGGTGTCCTACCTTTCTAATAAAACACGACTTTTTTAAAAAATCGGACGGATAGAACCGAATTCGGAAGGGAGTACAGACTGACGGACGGAAAACTTCACGATGATGTCAACACTTTTATAGATTTTTAGTTTTTTCGAATTAAAAAACTGTTACATTTAGGCTAAAAATGATCCTGAGTCTAATTTTATAAGTCCTAATTAATTGGATAGATCGTTGAATTTAATTGAACAAGTTTTGAAAAAGAACATACTGGTTTGTCCTTAATATGTATTCTATGTTTTATGGTATATGTGGAATGAGTATGGAGAGATTGTTGATATATGTTGGTACTTGATCAAGTAATGCTCATTCAAAAAAAAAAAAATCAAAGAATCTACATATTATTTTAATTTGTGGTTTTTGGTGGTTTAGGTGTTTATGAAATTTTAAACTCTTTGGGGGGTAGTCATCAGTCATCTCTATAACCTCCTCACTCCTGAAAAAAAATCTGACGCATATGTTCTTTATATAAAGATATTTTTCAAACAATTATATTTTAAGAAGTCTGTTTTGCAAGAAATTTTTAAAAAAATAGCTTCTGAAAACTGCTGACGGTCACGTGAATTTTGTGGAATTTGAGGTTTTGAGCAGTAAAAATACCCATTTTTGGTGTGCTATGAATAAACAAACAAGCTGTCAGTTTTTTTAGATGACTAGTTAATTCTAACCTTTGCAAGACCTACCGAAACCTGCTTGACCCTCTTGATACCTCATTTTTAATACAATTAATAAATCAGCTGTTTCGGTATCGGTATTTTCGGAAAGCTTGAACATTCTAGTTTATAGTAAAAAGTAAGTAACCTGCAAAGTAAGTAAACCTGCTTGACCCTCTTGATACCTCATTTTTAATACAATTAATAAATCAGCTGTTTCGGTATCGGTATTTTCGGAAAGCTTGAACATTCTAGTTTATAGTAAAAAGTAAGTAACCTGCAAAGTAAGTAAACCTGCTTGACCCTCTTGATACCTCATTTTTAATACAATTAATAAATCAGCTGTTTCGGTATCGTATTTTCGGAAAGCTTGAACATTCTAGTTTATAGTAAAAAGTAAGTAACCTGCAAAGTAAGTAAACCTGCTTGACCCTCTTGATACCTCATTTTTAATACAATTAATAAATAGCTGTTTCGGTATCGGTATTTTCGGAAAGCTTGAACATTCTAGTTTATAGTAAAAAGTAAGTAACTTGCAAAGTAAGTAAACCTGCTTGACCCTCTTGATACCTCATTTTAATACAATTAATAAATCAGCTGTTTCGGTATCGGTATTTTCGGAAAGCTTGAACATTCTAGTTTATAGTAAAAAGTAAGTAACCTGCAAAGTAAGTAAACCTGCTTGACCCTCTTGATACCTCATTTTTAATACAATTAATAAATCAGCTGTTTCGGTATCGGTATTTTCGGAAAGCTTGAACATTCTAGTTTATAGTAAAAAGTAAGTAACCTGCAAAGTAAGTAAACCTGCTTGACCCTCTTGATACCTCATTTTTAATACAATTAATAAATCAGCTGTTTTGGTATCGGTATTTTCGGAAAGCTTGAACATTCTAGTTTATAGTAAAAAGTAAGTATTAAGAAAAATTGTAAACTTAAGTTGTGAAGTAAATTCTACAAAGGCTCACATATGTGTACCTCTGGAGCGAAGAGGATAACGTATACAAGGTAAAATAGTTTAGGTTGAATATCAAAATATTTTGGACAGACATGTAGACAATTTATTCAATATGAGATAAATTAAAAAGTAACGACAGCTTATTTATGCAAAAAAATAAATTCTAATTCTCTCTGCCGTTTTCTTGGTACACATATAATGAGCCATCAAAAAATTCTTTTGTGATAAATACTAAGACGTCATTCCAATCTGATTTATACCCCAAAAATATTCTTTTAAGTTTTCATTTAGAGAACTAAAGTGTCTTATGCATTAGATGAAATGGCAACTATGGAAATATTGGATATAAAAAATGCTCTTGTTTTTTAAATGTCGATTTGATTTTTTAGTTTTTTAAATTTTGAATATACTTGTAATTTGAAATTTTAAAATGAAATTTGGAATATACCGTTCCCTGATATTTCGTTTTAACTTAATGTATCTCCCTTGTCTGTGAGACTGTGTTGTCTAGTGGTTAGTTCTGTGAAAGTGGGTGAAGGACGGACAGACGGACTGAACAATTATAATACCTTTCACTTTTTACGTTATAAACGTAGTGTGGAAGCTAAAAGTAGTTAAGCATTTCTGATTAAAAAAAAACTTCCTTTCACAGCCTATTATTTTGGTGTTTCCACAAAACAAATTATTTGTATTCGTGATAGAAAAATAAAGTACTTTACTAAATGATAGAATAATAAAGTATTTTTCACCTATTGGGGGTATGAGCAAATCGAAAAAAGTATATTTCGTTTTTGCACGATATTTAAATAGAAATTTCAAAATCTTTTGATAAAGTCCTTTTACTTTCAATTGCCTATTATGAAATATTAGATAATGAAAATATTGCGATGGGGTCGAAAATCGAAAATGAAGATTTTGTGTTTTCTACAAGGGTTGAAGTGGGCTGATTCTAAAAAAAATATTTTCGATGGGTTGGTTTGTCGGTCTGTCTGAAACCACTCTACAGTTCGAACAAAAAGAGTTACAGCATTAAAATTTGGTACACGAGTGTCTAGTACCTGTCGGACGTCACAATAAGGCTTGAGAAAATTGCGCAGGTGCAAAGGGTAGCTGCCATAGAACTTTTTTTTTTGGTTTTAAAGGTATTACCAAAAGACGAAAAAAGCTACAGACTTCAAACTTGGTGCACGAGAACCTAATACCTTTTTTTCGTCGTAATACAGTTTTCAAGAAAATTGCGCCATGTGCAATTGGTAGCTGTCATAGTAGAGCGAGAGCCCAGGGTCCACAGACCTAAGTTGTTTTCTCACGAATGAAATGTATCGGATTAGGTTTAGTTTTCAAATACTTTTGGGGTATGCATACCCGCTAGAGTTGACCGACCGACGGCCAATTTACAATTATAAGTTAACTTAAGTCATTTTCTCAAGGCTGATTTTTACGTATGTTTTAGAAAACTTTGTTAAAAGCTAAAATGACCCACTGATGGGCTGTTGCGCCGAGGAGTTTCGTTTCGTTTAATTTTTTTTTTGTTAGAAAACCATGGCGCATAGTTGAAGAAACCTAGGATAATTCTTTTGACGGATGTGTATTTCTGTACCTCTCAATCAATAACAAATCACTCGGTGCCTTTTGTTTTTACAGACGAATTGACTTGTTTCAGATGACGTATTTCCGTCCAGCTTTCTATTATTTCCCTCCTTTGATTTCTACTCTGATTGATGCTCTGTTCACATGTGACACTGATTCGAGTCCCTAAAGTTTTTATTTAGCATTTCTGTTGCCGCTCAAGATCTGAAACATGCCTATTGTTTCCACAAAATTAACAACTAAACTACACTGCACTCTCAGTTTTAAAAGGATTTCTTATTATCGGCTTGAATAAATAATTTTTAAGTCAATAAAGAGTCAATTATCAGCAAGTGTAAATATAAACATTCAGCCTGGATAAACCTTTACACCATTAAGCAGTGGAGAAATGTCACACTTGTAGTTGTGTAGGTGTAAGATAACATTAAATTGAATCGTTGGTTTTTTCATTGACCTCTTTTATTTGCAAAAGTTGTATCTTCTTTTTTATTTTCAACTACCTAATATAAAATATAAGGTAATAATAGTCTTATAAAGTTGTCAAAGATCCAAAATGGAGATTTTGTGTTTTGTACATGTTTTGGAGGGTGATGATTGTAAAAAAGTAGTTTTTGAATATTGGTCTGTCTGTCTGAAACCACTCTACAGATAGAAAGAAAAGAGCTGTGGACTTCAAATTAAGTACATGATTTCCCGGACGTTATAATATGGTTTTGAGAAAAATCGTGCGTGCTCAACGGCTAACTGCAATAGACATTTTTCAGTTTTATAATTATTGAAATTACCCTATAAGGTATTAATTACCTTTAAATATATTGATTTGTTGGGTGGCAATTAAAAATTGAGTAATGGTACGCTCCCCTCGTTTTTTTTAAATAAATTATTTTAATATTAGGTATTAGTAAATGGTTGAAAACTTTTAAACAAGCATTAACTTCCTTCACTTAAAAAAATGGTGTGTTATTTATAAAACAAGATCTTTCTGAAATAAAAGACATTTAATGGGAACTATTTTTTTAAATAATAGTTTATTGAAAATTGCTAAAATTTTTATAAATTTACTCAATTTTTAAATCCCATTTAAATGTGTAATTATAATTTTAAGATAGTTTCGCAAGAAACTGGAGCATTTTGTCTTCTGTAACAATTATGTAGTGTTGCCGAAGATATCACAACTACCTTTTCCCACCAAAAGGTACATCAATTTGCTTCGGCTTATATAGTTCGTGAGTTTATTCGTTATTTGAGGTTGCGTGTGCGGAGGTCCTCTCCAATAGGTATAATTTGCTGAACCGATGAAGGTCAAGTACATTAATTTAACTGTGATAAAATTCTTGAAACATTAATGGGAAAAGAAACATTTGTATACTTTTATGGTTTGTTTTAAAATAATAGAAAGCTATGCTTTACGTAATTTATCCATAAAACTATATTTACAAAAGTGATAAAACAAACAAATTTTATTGTCAATATTCATTCAATTTCTTAATAGTATACTCTTAACTGTGAACACTTAAGTCTACTGGTTGTATCCACCGACTTGCCAGAGGACCTTTCATTGACGTCACACTATACTTCCGGTTCTATGTGGTTAAAAATAAAGCGATACTTGTACATATATTGGGATTTCAAAAATTTTGCATTTGGTATATGTTACTGACCATGCATCTGCGTAAAATAAGTATCGATTTAAAAAAAAACATAGTTAGATTACAACTAATTTTATTTCAGTGTGCACTGTACAAATTCGGCGGATAACGTAAGTCCCTAAAACTAGAACGTACAACCGGATTCACCACATGCTGCCATCAGTTTTACCTTGTACAGCGCGATTAAATCTTTATAGTGTATATGCAGGAAAAAAATTACATTTAGAGTAGTAATTGTTGTTACTTGAGCATTTGTGAATCCACTATTGAACAGCTATTCTACTTTATTCTTTTCTCATTCAAAAAATTAATGTACGTTACGATTTCCAGACAGTTTATTTCTATCAGTTTTATGGCGTAGCGTTGCACAGAATGTTTAAAATCTTTTACCATTATGGAAGCTTTGTTACAGATTGATTAACAACATAGTGTTGCAATAAAAGTTATTATATGTTAAAAATGCTAAAACTTACAAATATCAAATATTTCTGCAATTTCATATTTCGATTTAAAAATAAGTATTAGGCTAAACAGACCAAAGTAGTAACCTATAATATTAGACTAAATACACCTAGTTTGCACAATTGTTTGACAGAAAGAAGTTTTTCAAACTAAAGATTCATTCTTTTCTTCCATAAAGGCGTCTTGGTCCATTATTTCAGTACCTGGAAACATCTGTTACTCTTTCAGTAGGTGGATTGGATTCTTTTCGGCAGATTGCAAAGCGTGGGCGGAAATGAATTATCAGAAGCTGTTTGATTGAGATCGGAATTATAAATAGATCGAAGCATTTCCGAGAGTTTCTTTGTTAGGAAGCAAGATATATATTTTTTATTTTCAGCTACTTTTTCCTACAAATTGAAGGTTTATTTAAGTAAGATTAAAAAGATACATATGTGATCTGGTTTGGATATGAATTGAATTGAATATAAATTAGGTTTGGTTGATTGCATTCTACACTCAGAAAAAAATAAGGTTAACTTTCAATATAAAAAAATGTGTTTTTCCAGTTATTACAAGTTGTGTTGAAACATCCCAAAGATTGTGTTTCGCCAATTAATAATGCGTTGTTAACACAAAAGTTGTGACAAAAGGGCAGCACCTAATTTAAAAAAATCTGTATTCCGGAACTTTAAATTGATTGTTATAATTGTGTTATAACAATTAAAAAAAAATTAGTTTACAGTTTATTGTCAATGAGCATGGGTATAATAGTCGTCTATCGCGAACGTCAGCTGTGATAGTGCAACACAGGTTTGTGTTCGTATGTCATGAACACAATTCTTGTATTAAAAAAACACAATATTGCCATTTTTACACAATACTTGTGTTCCACTTGTGTGGTTTGAACTTAAGTGTTTACTTAGTATATAGTATGTAACAAGAATAATCTACTGTATACTGTACATGCATAAGGGACGTTTAAAATAATAATAAGTAAATAAAAACAAAATTGTTGATAATTCAGAATATATGTTCTTAGTTAGCTATTTTGTTTTTAAGTCTACGGCCCCAAATTTTTTTTTATCAAAGGTAGCTTTTCTACTCCAAAGACTTTTATATCAGTGGTCTACGACGCTCCAACGGCGCTCCAATTTGTATTTGCTATTGGTGCAAATTCGAATTAAAACTTCCACTACAGTCAACAATTTACTATTAATGCAATTGTTGAGGTTTAATTGAATTTCGATATTAATATAGATTTAGTGATATATCATTAATAATTAAAATGCTCTAAAAGAAATTTATTAAAAGTGGTTTTACAAAACTTCGCTCTTCTTAAAAATTGGCAGTCATTTTCCGATCTGTTACTTTATATTCACCAACTCTTGTCCTTGATAAAAATCGAACTTCAGGTTTATATCGCAATATTACTCATAATACTTTAATAACAATAACAATAACAATAATAATAATTATAAATACTTTGTAATCGTTCTAAAATTTTTTAATTGTAAGTAAGCGTCCATGTATTTTGTTGTTTCATTTTTTTCAAACTTTGTTGTACAACTTAATAAACTATACTATTAAACTGAATTTTTTTAGGATATATATAGATATTTTAAAATGCTGTCTATGATAAATGTCAAGCAGTGCGGACAATTTTTCAAAATAATGCTTTAGTAAAATATGCAAAAGGAAAAAATCAATTAATTCAAGACAAAATAATTATTCATAAAGTTCCTAGAAAAGAAAAAGTAATCACACTATTTAAAGCAATTAGAATATTTATAATTCAGAAAACAAAGCTATTGAATTTAATTGTGATCGTAGTGATTTAAAAAAAAATGCATCATTTGTTTTCGCAGCATGAAATTAAAAATTTAAAAAGCTTAGTTTTATATTTTAAGTTGAATGTAAGAACTGAATATTATGGGCATCATTTGGTCAAAAACTATATTAAGCATAAAAAAAATATATAAAATTTCGGGCGTCTTGGGCCACTTCTGTCAAAAAGGTTACCAAATGGTTTTTAAGATAAGTTCCTTTAAATTACTGTTCACGAACTTTTTCGGTATTTACATTTCCCGTTTTACAATAAAAATATAAATGCTTTTAAGTGGATCAGAATTAATGAAAACATATACCCGTTTGTTAAATAAAAAGCAATTTTTACTATTTTTTTTAAATGTTTTACTGCTAAATATTATGCCTGGAATGGTACAAACACATATCAGCTAATAAACCACCTCATTTTAAACATTTAAAATTACCAAAAATTGAAAATTTTAGAATTTGATTACTTTTTTGACACAGGGATGGAAAACTGAAGTGAATATCAGCACCCTCTAAGAGAGTAAAAAACTAAAAATCTTAGTTTCGGATTTTCAACCCTATCACAATAATAGTTTCATTACATACTATTTCATATTAGGTAAATGAAAGCAAAAAGTATGTTGCTTCTGCAGAAAAAAAATGCAGCTGGTGTGCCAGAAAAATGCTGTAAAATTTACAGAGAAAATCTATTTATTTTAAACCAACATTTCGTAATTTAAACACAAAAGCTGTTTATCAACATACAAATTTTAAACAAAAAGCAACATATTTTTTTGTAAATATCTGCTTTTTCCGTTAAATTAACAGATTTTTTTCAGGTGTCGGCTCGTCACTTGACTGTGGTTCTAAAATACGACGCCCGTTTCCAATAGCCCTCGTGTAGCTCTAGTGCGACGATTATTCAAACTAAACTAAACAGATTTTTTTACTGTGTGAGTGACTAATAACCATATCTCTAGGAAGCAAAGGGTAGTTATGAAAGTATTAAATTGACTGAAAAACTAAACGTGTTGATGCTAATGATTTTTTTTTTTTGTGAAATTCAATAAAATAATTAAATATTGCAAAAGATCTATAGAAAGATTTGTGCTTGTAACATCGGTAGGTAAGCATTATATGTAAAATATTTATACGAATATTTTTGTCTTAAATTTATGACTTATTCTATTGCCTCCACAAGATTTTTCTTTACAAAATTACACTGCTCCGTAACTGCTCTTAAGTTAATATCTGTATGACTGTAAGTTTTCTTTTTAAGAAATGCAACTTAAACTTTAACAAACTAGGGTATCCACTTTATCATGTGTCAAGAATTTTAATGTTATAGGGTACGGCCTAGGTCTGAGATTGACGTCACGTGATAATTAGTGTCAGAAAACCATATTATAAACTCTCCTAAGGGATTTTAACTTTATGATCGGATTATAGGAAACTATTTGCCAAAATTCTACATGATATCATTGATCAAGCATGGTATAAATGTCCTGTGATTAACTAAATTTAAGTATGTTTAATATTTTCGCCTTTACCTAGGAAAATGTACTAATTTTCCTAACTTTTTAAAGTTTATGTCAGATATTTTGACACTAAAACATTTAAATTGAACTTGGAGGCTACTTGTTAGGTATTACGGAAATTGGAACGCGTGAAATCCGTAATCAGATATATCTTATGAATTGTCAACTGATAATTGCTGCATCGAAGAATGAAGAAATTTGTAAGTTAATTATGCTTTCATTTTTGAAAATGTGATATCTAAAATGTCATATAAAAAAGAGATTAAATTAATTTATAAGTATTAAATACTCTATATTATCTAAGATAGCCTTATTTTACTCATATTTCTGGTGTAATATTACTCGCTAAAGCTGGAAATTGTTAGGATGAAGCTAATTTTTGGAAGTAATGTTACACCAATTTTTTACAGTAACGATTCTACTTAAAACTTGAGTTCTTATAGAAACTATTCGAAATGCTATATACGAGTACATTTTATTATACAAATAAGTTTTTCCATGCGATATAGGGAAGTTTTTTATTTTTTATTTTGGAAATTTCCTAATTGGTGTATTTTAGCACAAAAAGATAATGCTATAAGGATAATGTAACGTAATGTACAGCTGTGGGAAAAATGTTTCCACTAGTGATTATTTCTATCGTTATTCATCCCAGAGAATCGGATCTTTTTGACTTTGTAGATAAATAACATTCTAAGTTGATTGCATAATACAAAATTTGCATAAAGGAGCCGTCTTCATATTAAAAATGTTACCAACTTCGAAATTTCCAATAGCAAACCTATATGAAGAGCTTAGTGGAAGAACGTGCTAAGTGACAAAAAGTTGAAAACGAGAAAATGAGCTTTAAATTTTTTCGTTTGCCCTTAGATACGTTAAAAAGTACTTACAAACGATAAAAAAATTTACTAAACTTAAATTTTCTGAAAAAGTGGAAACTTGTCATCATTAAAAGAGCTAGTAATAAGTTCATTTACATAAAAAACTCAATTTTTACAAAAATGTCACTTAGCACGTTCTTCCACTAAGCTCTTCATATTTGAGTTCATATTTCAAATCTATGACAAATTTTAATACGAAATACCAAGTTGTATTAGTTTTTAAGCATTATTAGTTGAGTTAGAGACGTGCAAAGTGTAGGGGCCGTAATGTTAAATGAGTTGCACATAAAAAAAACTATCCCAATCTATAAATAATTAAGATAATAAAACGAATTTTTACTGAGTAGTAATTTTAATAATCCAGTATAAAACATTAAGTATAAAACCAGTATAAAACATTTTTTATATTTTTAAATAATTATTATTTTAATTTTTAAAAAATATTTGAATTGAAATCCCTTAATATTTTTACAGAAATTAATTCAAGACAAAAAGTTTAAGCGAAATCAAAAATTTTAAAAATTTTCATCCATAATCTGCTGAGTAAATCACAAATAATTTTTAATTACCCCTTGTGTAAGAGATTAAATGTGAACTTGATAAACAAACACCGCCTTGTAAAAAAGGAAAAAAATTAATAACGACCTTAAGAATTCTATAGTATAATACAGCAGATGCCTTTAAGGTTGATTCATGATATTATACGATTTTTTTCTGCGATTTGATTCTTAATAAATTAAAAATATTCGTAACTATATTGCAGAAATAAATTTGTTATTGGAAGAAGTTCTTCTAAAAGAATTAGCCTATACTTCCCGTTACCTAAATACTTAAATGAAATTGTCTTCGAAACACCAGTATAATTGTAACAGTAACTGTCACCTATAACCACTACCACTCAGTATTTATAACCTTAGGAAAAATATTGCCAAACCAAGCAATCATTTTCAATTGAAACTTTTCAACGTCGAAAATTAGGCTACTTTATTAATTTTCTTTCGCAAATTAAATAAATAATGTTTATCGTTTGCTAAATTTATTTGAGGTTTGAAGAATAATTTTGTAAAATTGAATGAGTCAAATCCTAGCATCCTGTCCTCAGCATTTGGCAATGTTTGGAAAATGTCGACCTAAATGACGTGAGCTTCTTTATACTTAAATAAGCATCAACAAAAAAATGTAAAAACCCGATATTTCCGAAGCATTTAGTAATGAAACATGAAACGATGCCAAATTGCATAATTAAATGAAAAAATGTAAATTAATACCAATCATGACGGATAGTCACGAAGACGGACCCTTATGCAAATTTTGTGTTATGTAAGTAATTCAGTATGTTATTTGTTCACAAAGTCAAAAAGGTCAAATTCTATAAGATGAATAACAGCCGAAATGATCACTAGTGGGAACTTTTTTTTCCACACCTGTACCATACACATCAAATTTAAAGAAAAACTGCTTTAAATTGTTAACTGGTTTTTAGGGATATCGGCTTTCAATTCTAAGAAATAATATTAAGAGGGATTTTCAGTTCATAGAATGAAGTATTATTTTATACAATATTTTTCTAAGTACTGCTTTACGATTTAGGCATTTTTACTTTCAATCACCTAATGAGATTTTTTTTTCTAACGGGGCTGCTTTTATTGGCGGCTTAGCCTTTGCATATTCGGCATACTCCCCAGATCTGAGGGCCATTTTTCGTGGCTCCATGTAGGCGGCTCTTGCCACCAATTTTGACGCTCAGATTACAATGAATCTGGAGCTCTCTGTGGATGTTAAAATATGCGGAGATTTAATTTTGCGGGGAGAACCCAAGCGGATACTCAAGGGATCGTTTACATACCACATAATCATATGACATGCGTGCCCACGATTTTCCCATCCAGAAAATCTGACGACTCAGATGGGACTCGAACCCGCAAATTTGGGCTTATGAAGTTTACACGTAATACCTCTCAGTCACTGTGCCGCTTAATATGAAATATAAATTAACAAAAGTATTGCGATGGAGTCGAAAATAAAAAATTGAGATTTTGTATTTTATACACGCTTTGGAGGGTGCTTATTCTGAATATGTGGGATGTGGGTTTTGAACATTTATCCGTCTGTTTGAAAACACTCTACAGCTCGAATTGAAATAGCTTCAGATTTGGTATACGAGTTCCTAGTATCAGACGGATGATATAACAAGGTTTTCGAGAAAATCGTGCATGAGCAGAAAGTAGCTGCATTAGATATTTTTAGGTTTTAAAGGTATTTCCCAAAAATGAAAAAATCTACAGACTTCAAATTTCGTGAGCAAGTTCCTAGTACCTGTGTCGAACAGCAAAATGGATTTAGAGGAATTCGCACAAGCACGGAGGGTTTTTCCCTTGGATCTTTTTTTTTGTTTGTTTGAACTTTTTTTTTTGTAATTCTGAAAAACGAAAAAAAATACAGACTTCAAATTCAGTATACTAGTTACGACTAATTATCGAACATGCATGCAAATCGTGAATTCTCAAAGTGTACCTGCCATAGAACTTTTTAGGTTTTAACGTTATTGAAATTAACTTATAGGGTATATCATTATCTGTAAATATCTTGATTTATTCAGGGGTAATTGAAAGTCGTGTAGTGTTACACACGACTAGTCTTTCTAAAAATGGAGAATAGAAATAACAAAAAATTATGAGAAATTATAATCTGGTTATTTCACAGATAACTTTTTAAAGCTGTAAAAAATCCATTGTTTATCAAAAATTCAAAACTGAAAAAAATTATATAACCAAATTATTATTTTCGTACATTTGTTTTGTTTCTGTGACATTCAGTTGTCAAATCTTAGGAAAAAAAAATACATTTTAAGCATTTTAAATCAATAATTTTCAAGATGTTTAAAATTTACCATATAAGGATTGGTAATAAATTGCCGATTTTGCCATTTTCTACGTGGGTTTATATGAATAACCAAAATATAAAAGACAAGTAAAACCATAGTCCTGAACAATTCAGAAAGGACAAAATCAGTTAAACAAAAAACGAATTAAAATAAACTTACAATTAACGTATGCATTCGAAAAACAAGTAGGGGTTTGTTACAGAATCTGTCACTTAAACCGCTTCCACACAACATTTGTGCTCAACAAGAAACAAACTGTTTATACACCTCAGAAAGAAATTCGCCATACGGGGCCTTTAGCTAGTTGTAATTCCAAACTTTTAAACGCCAAAATTAACTATTTTCATTAATCTTCTTCGTTAGATTTAATAATTAGACTTTATCGTTTGCGAAATTTGTTTGAAGTTCGGAGAATAATGATGTAATCTTTCTTAATAAATATCTTTGTGTCGCCACAATTTCCAATTTACATTTCTTTCGAAAATTCAGTTATTTATCGTTTGTTAAATTAATTTACAGTTCGAAAATATATAATTAGTACAATTGATGCTTTAAAAATAAAAGCGAAACTTTGCATATTTTTTTATGCTAAGTTAGAATTCTCTATGCATCTTTCTTCATACATATATAATGAACCATCAAAAGAACTATAATGTGATATTAAAACAATCCAAACTGAATAATAATATCACATGAATAAATATTCTTTCAAATTTTTTTTATTTTTATTTTAAATAAAGTTTTTTGTACGTTTAACGAAATGGCAACAGTAAAGATATTGAATAAAAATGGAATTTGCATGTTATTTCAATGTAGATTAAATTTTTAGTTATTTAAATTTTAAATAAACTTCTAATTTAAATCTTTTAATGAAATTTGGAATGTAGCCTAATATGATTTTTTGCTTCAAAATGACGTATCCCACTTGTTTGTGAGACTTACGGTTCGTTCTGTGAAAGTGGGTGACAGACAGACGGACGGACTGAACGATTATAATACCTTCCACTTTTTACGTTATAAACGTAGGGTGGAAGCTAAAAGAATACGACATGTACTCACGAAAACTTACCAAAAAATACAGAAGAAAGTTTTTTTGCCATTAAATAATTAATAAATATAATTTTAAAGATAGTAATTGGTTATAATTAAAACAAAAAAATGTTTAGATATTTACATCCCGCTAGTGCTGCCATCTGTAGCTTGTGAATAATTACTAAAATTTTGTTTTAATTATACTATATCTTAAAATTATCTTATATATTTTAATGGCAAAATAACTTTCTTCTGTATTTTTTGGTAAGTTTTCGTGAGTACATGTCGCATTCTTTTTTTAAAAACCAGTGTCAAAAGTTTCCTCATTGGAATTGTATAGAGATCTGTTACCATACAAGACCCTTAAGGAAAAAATATCAATTTGCTAAGTAACTGGAAAGTACCCCATAATGTGCCAATGAGCTGATTACGGATTGCACTCGTGTTGCTCTTCTTGAAATCGACGCCATCTGTCTTTCCTTCCACTTAAGGGGAGTCGGATGGTTCTATCTTGCCCATTTAATTTTCCTAACTTTAGGAACATTTTTCTCAGGAACTACACGAAATAACATTATGAATTTTTTATATTTTATATTTTTCCTTACATATAGCTCTTTGATTTGAACTGAGAATATTTTAAAGTATAAAAAAATACTTTAACAGTCATAGTTTTTTAAATGTGTATTAAAAAAACCCAAATAATCCGATTTAAAGTTATATAAATTTTTTTGAGCAGAGATATTTAAAATTCCTCAGTTTAAATCAAACAGCTATTAATGGAGAAGAAATAATAAAACAAAACATGCTGATATATTTTATAGTTCCTGAGAAAAAATTTCCTAATTGTTGAGAAACCTTATATTTCAGGAAACGCAAAAACAAATTAAGGCATGGGTAAGAACTGATATACAGAGTTTCTGAAAAATGCTTATAAAAAGAATACTACTAAACAAAAATTTATAATCTTGGTCTTAAATTAAAGCTATAGATATGCAGATTAAAAATAAAAGAAAAACAGAAAATCGACATTTTTGACCCAAACACCCATCTGACTCCTTTTAAAAAGGTATTTCTATTGGCCTCTGCAAGGATCCAATCCTTATGGGGGCCCGGTTGGCCGAGTTTTTTGTACCATTACGCTAGCAGTCTGCGGGCTGTAAGGGGTGCGGGTTCGATTCCCGCCTTCGCCCTGGGTGTATATTCCTTTCTCTGGTGACAGTAAAAAAGTCTTTCTGTGTCTTCTCTGCGATCCCATAAGAGCCCCATTTAAGCGTCGGGATAACTAATTGGGAAAATTATGACATTTTTTTAGTTTCAATTTGGTGATTGGTTTTAATAAATTGTTATAGTTATTCGAGTCTTTACTTTAAGTTTTGATGTAAGTTTATTAAACTCTTTAGTTTTTGTTATTAATATACGTTTGTCACTATTTGTAAATGTGTGGTATATAATTGTAGGAATTGTTAATTGAACAAATAATTGTTCTTTACGCATTCCAATCTGAGAAACGCTATAAAAATATTGTAGTTACGTTTGAATATTGAAGTCGTTTTTATACAATTGATTGTCTCTGCAATTGACAGAGTTGTTGAATGAATAAATGAAAATTCCTTATATTTGTCTATGCAAGTACTTTTATTTTTTAAGAAAAATATCATGTAGGATCTTTACAATTACCATCCGAATAAAGTCAAATATTGAAGTTTCGTAATTTTTATAGAGGTTGAATTAGTCTAAGATGTGCTAACTTTGTTGACTGCTTTATATAATAAAAAAAACTTGGTGCTGAGGAGTAAATTGAAGGAATATGCAAGTTTATAACATGGCTGAGGCCTGATTTCTCTTCTATATATCACAACTGCTATACATATGAGCTCTTCGTAGGTTTTCAATAAGTTATAACTTGTGTTACTACATACATTGACGCATGATTTATCGTTTGCTTACTCAATTTATATTTTGAGTAAGTAAGCCGTTAAATTGTATTATTTATTTATTTATTTTTATTTACACAACACACAACAGATTGAAAATCCAATTACAGGTGTTGGAAGAAAATCAACTAACAAAGTAAAAGCACAGAACATTTGGTTTTAAAACATTTAAAATGCATGTTAAAAACATCTAAATCCTCGCAAATACTGTTAAAAATTCTGTAAAACTTATAAAGGCAAGAGTTATTGGTATAATTATATTTCACAAAAACATTTCTAAAAAAGTGATGCCTTCTGAAAATCCGACTAGGTACAGATATTTGTATAGTGCTCAGTATTTCATTGCAGTCAATCAAATTATTACACACTTTAAAGAAAAACAAAACACAATATAATTATCTTCTAGATTTTAAAAGTGGAATACAAAAAATATTGCGCAGATGAGTTGAGGATACATATTGAGCACTAACGTTATAGCTTTTGTAATATAAATAGTGTGTAAATTTGGATTGAACCTGTTAAATAACATTACTTCTATTGTCATAGTAGGGATTCAATGTGATACTGCAATATTCGAGATTAGAGCGTACAAGGCTGAAATATAAAGATTTTAAAGCAAGTTGATTAGTAAAATTTACTGTTTTACGTTTAAGAAAACCAGGTACTTTATAAGCTTTAGATACAATATTGTCAATATGTTGTGAAAAGTCAAGAGTAGCAGTAAAAGTAACTCTCAAATCCTTAACTGTAAAATTGCGTTGTGAGCTAACATTACTGATTTTGTACAGATAACTTAAAGGTTGACTTATATGCGTAAAACTAATAACTCTGCATTTTGAAATATTTAAAAACAACTTATTCTCCGAACACCACTCATACAAATTATCAAGATCGCTTTGCAAGAGATCAGCATCTAAAATAGAACGTATGTTTTTAAACAATTTTAAGTCATCTGCAAACAAAAGATATAATCACAAAATTCTAATTTATTACAGACATCATTAATAAACAATATAAAGAAATTAGTATTATAGTGTATTTTACAAATGAAGTCAATGGTCAGTGCATATGAGAATAATTTATTATGTGATTTTTTAATCGCGGAAAATGACTCTTTGCTGACTCTAATTGAGTAATAAAAATGTCCATTTTGGGTTTATTGCAGAACCTATATTGGAGTTTTTCCAAAATGGCTAAACTTTTAAACTATCTTAGGCATATATGGATCTTTAATTTGGGTCTGAAGTAAACCCAAAAAAGACATTTTTAAAAACTATTTTGGGTTCAAAAAGGACTCTTCACAATATGAAACATTACTGACCAAGATTACCTTACAATATTTTACACCTTCAAATCTGTTTTATATATATTTTTTTTTACCTCAGATAATTTTACGGGAAATATCTTAGATTTGAACCTCCACCCTTCTGAGAAAGTTCTATCTCGAGGCAGACGCCTTAACCACTATGTTACGGAAAGGCTGACGTAATTTTTTTACAAATTGGTTTGCAGCAAATATAATATTGCACACAAATACTGATTAAAATATCAATTACTTACGATTAATCAAATTAATTTAATCTTTTGACCCTTGGTTGACCTTTTAACTCTCGTTAAATAAATGTTTTTAATTGACCTTCTTAGAATCGGAACCAAAGAAACAGCTTGCATACGAATTAGAATTTTTTTTAAAAGTATACTAAACAATAAATTGAATTTTTTTGTGTTATTGTTTAAAGTGAAAACTTAGAGTGAATTTTAAAAAATCTATCTTTTTAACTGGATTTAATGGAGCGGTAATAATAACAAGAAAAAAATAATGGGTTTTCACCTTTTTGGAACTATGAAAAAATAGATGAAACTCTTTTTAAAAGAAAAATGCTTTGTTTAAAACATAGAGAAAGTGAAAGGAAAGTGAAATTCTCCAGAAGAAGCGAGCACAAAGACATCATTTTTTTAATATTTAGGACAAGCTTTTTAAGAATAAGTGCTTTTTTATAAAATATTTTTTTTCAAGTTATATTATAAATTAATAATGTTTTTGAGAGTTATTTGTTAACTGAATCACTAAGTATTTTAAAGATAATAGTGCAGATTTCAATGCTACTAACTTTTAATTGAAATCCTTTTCCTATCAAGTATTCGATAGTGCTCACATGTTTCATGATGTTTCATATTTAACTTGATCTGGTAGCGAAAGGGTTTAAATTAATATTAAACAAGGTGTATGCACCACGCACTTTCAATTACCACTCAATAAATCAATTAAAATCAATTATATACCTTATAAGGAAATTTCAATAACTGAAACCTAAAAAGTTCTATGGAAGCCACAATTTAAGCATGAGCGATTATCTCAAGAACCTTATTATGACGTCCGAAAGGTATCGGAAACTTGTGACCAAATTTCTTATCTGTATATCCTTTTGTTTTTCACCAATACCTTTAAAATATATATATAGCAGTTACACTTTTACGCAACCTTATTATAACCTTATTACGTCCGACAAGAACTAAAAACTTGTGTATTAAATTGAAGTATGTATCTCTTTTAGTTCCGGCTGTAGAGTGGTTTCAGACAGACATATCAATGTTCAAAAACCACTTTTTCAGAATCATCACCCTCCAAAACGTGCAGGAAACACAAAATCTCTATTTTGGATTTTCGTCCCCATTACTCTACTTTCTTTACATTCAAGTTAGGTAATTTAAAATAAAAATCCACTCTTACGTTATGCTTGCTTAGTAGATTAATAAAATGACCTTTTAAAATTTATTTATTATTTAATAATATAGCATATAAACTTATTTAAATCAGAATAATTATATCGCCAGCAAAGAGTTTTCAAAATTTCAGCGCCTTTGTTTGGATAATAGGAAATATAATAACATCACGTTTTAACCTAACCGAGTTACGAAGTTTCAGAAACGAATCGTTAAACTATTTTAGAATTACTTAAGTTGCCCGTCTCTCTCTAAAGAGTCTTATACGGTTTTGAAGTCCATCCATACTTAACTTTATCTTTAGAATCAGAATCGTGTTCTGTTCATTAAGATAGATACTGGATTGAAGAGCTTAGTGGAAGAACGTGCTAAGTGACGTTTTGGAAAAAATTGAGATATTTCTGTCAATGAACATATTTTCCATCCTTTAAAGATAACAAGTCTCCCTTTTTCATAAACCTAAAGTAAAGTATATTTTTTACCGTTTGCAAAACATTTTTTTAACGGGTTTAAATGAAAACTAAAAAATAAAGCTCATTTTCTCGTTTTCATTTTTTTTGTCACTTAGCACGTTCTTAAACTAAGCTCTTCAATTATATTCATCTAGATATAATATTTATATACATGGCTTTAAATAGCCATTTGGAAAGTTTATACATATATGTTAGTTAAAAGTTCAGTAACTATAGATTACATCATAAGTAGGGATGGTTTCACAAGAGAAATTAAGTTTCCTAGTAATGCAATGTTATAACTATATTTAGAATATATTAAATTTGTAGTCGACAGTGATATAGATCATAGTTGACACGACGCAATAGACGCCTGATATGGTTATTGACTCGACATTGGAGTATCCATAGCAACCATTTGAATAGTGCACTATACTAACAACCTCGATATCGGAACAGATTTTCGGAATTGCATGTTAATCCAACGGAGGAAATGGAAACGAAATATCACGCTTGTGTTTTATCTGTTATAATAGGAGAGTTGATATTTTTTTAAAAATAAAAGTAGCTACAGTATTTTTTTTACATAATAACTATTTATTCATTAATAAGCTGCAAACATAATATAGATTGATACATTTAATTTTATCAAATCATTGAATGTTAGTGACTGAAAAATGTTGTTGAATGTTACGAAACACAGTAAAGAATACGATATAGATTTTTTTTAAGGAATAGGTAAAACTGAGAAAAAAATATCAGTAGTTAAAGGTATAACTCAAACTTTCAGAAAGAGTTTTTAAAATGAAATGCAAATAATATAACGTTATTTCATATTTAATAGTCACAAGTGAGCAAAAAACACAAATAAAATACAGAAAACTTTAATCGCATTTTGTTTCAATAAATAAGTAAAAGCTCTACTTTCAATATTGTACCGTTACTTCAGTATAGACGAATGACCGAAATCCAGGCACACCTGAATGCATATAATTCTTCCTAGAGGACTTATGCTAGTTAATTTCTGGCTGATTTTCTTGTATCTATTTTCACCTTCAGAATTATCTCAAGTATTTTATTTGTCATTAATTTCTATGTTGGAAGTGTGAGTAATTTCTTCTTAATAAAATTAATAATTTTATTATTGGTAAGTACATTGAGAAGGGAAGACTGTAGGAGCTCTTAACACATTTTAGGCTTTTATTAAAACATTAAAACACAACTTTAAAGAAATTTGAAACTACATAAACTTAAAACTGTTTAAGTTCTAATTTGGCAAGTTCATATCGGCTGAAATTGAGTTTGATTGAATACAAGAAACATTACAGTTTGGTTTGGTTAGATATTTGATTTTTCTCCTAAAATTTAAAGGATTTTTATTTTGAAAATACTTTAAAAAATTTGAAAATACACCCACAACTGTAAATATAGAAACTACTAAAACTTTGTAAAAATACAAGACTTCCAAAAAGAAATATCCAGAAATAAATTAAAAGTACTATTAAGAATAATCAGAACCAGAAATAAATTAAGAACTAACTATTAAGAATGATTGGCTTAATTTTCCAACTTCAAAACTCTTAACTTGTTACAATTCATCTGAAGTCTTTAGGAAAACAAAGATTTCGTAAACATGTCAGCGAACTTATCAGCAGTAGAAATATGTTCGACAATCATCTCTTTCTCTCTCTCTTTCTCTCTCTCTCTCTCTCTCTCTCTCTCTCTCTAAACCCTTCTCCCTAATAAAGAAGTACCTAACAGAAATATGTTTTAATTTTTTTTTTTTTTTTAGAGTTAGGGACTGGATAAAGCTTTAGTCCAAACGGTTCATTTATACACTGTAAAAAAATATTAATTCTAAGGAAAGATCTCCGTTTAATTACAAAAATCCCATATATTTATAATTACTTTCTTTAAGCAGTTTTTTCTGTAAAAATATGCAGCAAAAAGTTAAAACAGTTTTTTTGTAAAGAGTACTAACACACAACGGGACAAGCCTTTCAACTGTTAGCTGGAATTATGCGTGCCCGAATTGCTCAGTTGGGTACATTTGTACTGAATATCTAATGGTCCGTGGTTCGAATCCGAGTACGGCACTTCATTAATCTTTGATAGTATTGTGGTCAGTATCATTTCCTGTCACTGATGTGACCGGGGGTTCTATTTCCTGCCAGGGGAAGGCAGAGTATTTTGTTTTTCTATACAATTTGTATTATATTAAAACAAAATTTTTTTGAATCTGTATTAAAACACAGCTTTTGCCTTAAAATTAAAAATTGTTCGTTTAAAATGGTATTTACGTCAAATTTTATTAAAAATGCGTAAGTCATTTTAATTTGTTTTATTTAATGGTTTTCATGTATGTTTTTTGTTTCATATTGTTTCACAATTACACATCTATCAATTAATATTTATTTGAATATATATAATTAAAAATGCTTAAGTCATTTTAATTTGTTTTATTTAATGGTTTTCAGGTACGTTTTTTGTTGCATATTGTTTCACAATTACACATCTATCAATTAATATTTATTTGAATATATATACTTAAAAATGCTTAAGTCATTTTAATTTGTTTTATTTAATGGTTTTCAGGTACGCTTTTTGTTGCATATTGTTTCGCAATGACACATCTATCAATTAATATTTATTTGAATATATATAATTAAAAATGCTTAAGTCATTTTAATTTGTTTTATTTAATGGTTTTCAGGTACGCTTTTTGTTGCATATTGTTTCGCAATGACACATCTATCAATTAATATTTATTTGAATATATATAATTAAAAATGCTTAAGTCATTTTAATTTGTTTTATTTAATGGTTTTCAGGTACGCTTTTGTTGCATATTGTTTCGCAATGACACATCTATCAATTAATATTTATTTGAATATGTATAATTAACAAGAAGTTCATAAAGAACTAAAATAGCCTACTTTCCTGTTCTTAAATACTTACTGAAGTTCTAATCGGGAAAAAAACTAGGTTCCTAAAGTAAATATCATCAACAGCCGTTTCTACACTAGATTTATACACATTAGAAAAAAAAATCGAAACACAGCACCCAGCTGTAATTTAAACTTCTAAAAGCCAAAATCAACTATTTTCCTTAATATTCGTTCGCAAATTAATTAAATATTATTTATCATCTGCTCGTGATTTATTTGTAGTTCGAAGAATAAATATTTATTAATAACAAAAGTAATGAAACTACTCCGAACTGCATTAAAAAACAAGAAATGTAAATTAAAACTAAGCATAATTGCATGCAAAAGTATGCCTTGCCGCTTTCTTGGTAGATAATTAATGAATAATCAAAGAATCAAATTGTTCTACATTTTATGACGTCATTCCAAACTGATTCATGAAATTATTATTTTGCTTCAAATATGTTTAAATAAAGTTTCTCATGCCATTGTTGATTTGGCAACAGTGATTTAAATGACTCAAAATTGAATTTCAATGCTAATTCAATGGGAAATTCGCCGACAGATATTAGATTTATGTCCGTCCGGACGTACAGACAGACGGACAAAAAGTATGAAATTTGGGTATCTGAGGTCATAGCTTTCTAACAAAAAAAGAATTTTTAAGATCCGATGATTAGAACCGATTTTGGAAGGGGGGTACAGACAGACAGACAAACGGACAGACAGGCGGACAGACAGACGGACAGACATACGAACAGACATACAGATGGACAGACAGACAGATGGACATCAACCGCATTTCAATACCTACAGTGATTTAAATGACTCAAAATTGAATTTCAATGCTAATTCAATGGGAAATTCGCCGACAGATAGTAGATTTATGTCCGTCCGGACGTACAGACAGACGGACAAAAAGTATGAAAGTTTGGTATCTGAGGTCATAGCTTTCTAACAAAAAAAGAATTTTTAAGATCCGATGATTAGAACCGATTTTGGAAGGGGGGTACAGACAGACAGACAAACGGACAGACAGGCGGACAGACAGGCGGACAGACAGACGGACAGACATACGAACAGACAGACATACGAACAGACAGACAGATGGACATCAACCGCATTTCAATACCTACAGTGATTTAAATGACTCAAAATTGAATTTCAATGCTAATTCAATGGGAAATTCGCCGACAGATAGTAGATTTATGTCCGTCCGGACGTACAGATAGACGGACAAAAAGTATGAAAGTTGGGTATCTGAGGTCATAGCTTTCTAACAAAAAAAGAATTTTTAAGATCCGATGATTAGAACCGATTTTGGAAGGGGGGTACAGACAGACAGACAAACGGACAGACAGGCGGACAGACAGACGGACAGACATACGAACAGACAGACATACGAACAGACAGACAGATGGACAGACAGGCAGATGGACATCAACCGCATTTCAATACCTACAGTGATTTAAATGACTCAAAATTGAATTTCAATGCTAATTCAATGGGAAATTCGCCGACAGATAGTAGATTTATGTCCGTCCGGACGTACAGACAGACGGACAAAAAGTATGAAAGTTGGGTATCTGAGGTTATAGCTTTCTAACAAAAAAAGAATTTTTAAGATCCGATGATTAGAACCGATTTTGGAAGGGGGTACGGACGGACAGACAGACGGACAGACGGACAGACGGACAGACGGACAGACGGACATCGACCGCATGTCAATACCTACTTTTTCATTTTTTTAATTCTTTCGAATTAAAAAAAGAAAAGTAGGCTAAAAATGCTTAAGTCATTTTAATTTGTTTTATTTAATGGTTTTCAGGTACGCTTTTTGTTGCATATTGTTTCACAATTACACATCTATCAATTAATATTTATTTGAATATATATATAATTAAAAATGCTTAAGTCATTTTAATTTGTTTTATTTAATGGTTTTCAGGTACGCTTTTTGTTGCATATTGTTTCGCAATGACACATCTATCAATTAATATTTATTTGAATATATATAATTAAAAATGCTTAAGTCATTTTAATTTGTTTTATTTAATGGTTTTCAGGTACGCTTTTTGTTGCATATTGTTTCGCAATGACACATCTATCAATTAATATTTATTTGAACTCAGGGCAAAATAGTTTTAGTTTTGAATTGATCTAAGATCATTTTCTTTTTTGAGAACAATAATAATTTGCCTTTCACTAGTTCAATTGAGATTTAATTTAAAATAAAAATGAAAATGTTTTTTAAGAATGTCAGTTAACTTCATACATGACATTATATTAATTCAACTTTGTTTTCTTGCAATACATTATACGTTTGATATATGTTTGCATTTGTAATATAAAAGTATGACAAGTTTTATATAAAAAGCGTTATAATAAGAGTTTTAACCTTTGCAAGTGCGGTTTTAGGACCATTAAATGACATGATCGAGTTTCTTTACGTCATACTTGCGTCAACGATTCTAGACATTTTTTTTTACTTTTAGAAAATAAACTTCTACGTCTTTGTATTTTCTTTGAATTAATCTGTGACAATTTTTCTGAGTATTATTTTGGGAAGAATTTAATATATTTTTCTTACTTTGCATTACAAGAATGTGTTTCTGGTCTATGTTCCTTTATTTAGTGTAAACATGGTTAGAACATAAAAATATTAGCCAATGGCTGCATTTGAAACAAAGAAACATTTATGTACATAATTTTTTTTTTAAGCGTACAGCTTACAACTTTAACCTCATCAATTCTCCTTTGTTTATTTCGTAAAAAAATACTCACATTTCTTGTTTCACGTAAAAAATACAGCTTGAAAATTTAAATAATTAACCCAATAACTTCGAATTATAACTATCACAAGCCTCCTCGATTTCCTGGTTTAAAATGACGTATCTTAAATATAATATTTGGAGATAACAATCTTTGCAATTTTTCTTAATATCGAATCATTGTTCCGTTATTAAAATTCTTTGAAAAAAATGAAATATTCAAGTAGTAACTACTTTAGATTAGAATGAACTCGTCAAGAAAAATATTGTTTAAATTTTGATAGAAATGATACAACTGTTGAGAAACAAATTAAGTGAATTTTCATTAAAAGCATTGCTTATAAAAACGAACTTTTTTATTACTTTTGATATTTTTTGTAGAAAAATGCATGAGTTTATTGTGTATACTGTATCTGTCTAATTTTCAAAGCTTTTAATTGTAATTACTACAAATATACAATTTAAAGGTTAAATAATTTATTTAAAATATTAAATTTTCTATAGGAATTCTGCTGAATTTCTCAAGAAACTTTCCATTGATAAAATATTTTTCTAAACTTTAATCATGCATTATTCAAATAAATAAGTAAACCTGGATTTGATTTTCTTTTATATGAAATTATTTCTTTTATTCTAGTTTTATCATTACTTTTTAGGAAAAAGAAATAAATTTAGTTTCTTTTTTTTCATTGTTAAGCACTTTAAGAGGAATGGTATTTGTTTGTTTATTTTAAGAACGAAGTTGGGATTTAGTTTGTTTACAGAAAGAATATAAAACCAAATTCCTAAATAAATCTTAGTAGGTATACTTTTTATGCTTCCTTTATGCATTTTGCATGTAGTTTTCAGCTGAAGTGTTTGAGAACGCTGTGTTTAAAAAATTTATTCAATCGAAACTCTACAATTTATCTTTATTTAATACTAGTTTTATAAACCCGGCGTTGCAAGGGTGTACCCTTAATAACGGTGATTTGTTTTTTATGTAAATTTTTATTTTATGAAAATTGATCCCCTCTCCACTGGTCAGCACCACCATCAGGACATTATAATCTCCTCCCATTCTGATATCAGCATTAATTTTATAAAAAGCATAAGTAGATTCCCGATTGTAACCAGGCTCTTCCTGGACTTTATAGGCTTTCTTATAGCCCCCCGAAAAAATTGCCAATTTCATAAACTAAGAAAAATCTGACCCGGGATATATTTAAGGACCAAAAAACAGTTGAAGAGTTCATTTTCTGCTGCTCACACAAACATGCTATATGGATAGAGAATTACATTTCGAAGAAGTATTCAGCAGATCTAGAATAGTTATCACCTCTCACTCTTAAAACGAAAAAGTGAAATCCACTCCTACAGGGGAAGTGCATTGTCGGCACCGGAAAGGAGTGGAAATTAATTCAGGCTTAGTTAAAACCGCTCGTTTTAAGAGTGTAGGACGTAGATTGTTTTTTTTATTTCTTTTACCCACTCCGCAAAAAGAGTGAAATCCACTCCTATAGGGGAAGTGCATTTTCGGCACGGAAAGGAGTGGAAATAACTCAGCTTAGTTAAAACCGCTCTTTGTTTTAAGAGTGTATAGATGTGTAGAAAATTTCAATTTTAATTTTAAATATTCTTTTCATACACAAGTCGACATAAAGAGTGAAATCCACTCCTATAGGGGAAGTGCATTTTCGGCACTGAAAGGAGTGGAAATTAATTCAGACTTAGTTAAAACCGCTCGTTTTAAGAGTGTAGGACGTATATTATTTTATTTTATTTCTTTTACCCAATCCGCAAAAAGAGTGAAATCCACTCCTATAGGGGAAATGATAATCGAAAGAAAACGAAACAGACATGCATCATCTTGTATGGATGCAAAAGTTTTATAAAATACAAACTCCTTATTAACTTTGAAAATAGTCCGCCATATCTTCGTTTCTTACCAATTGTAAACATCAATTAAATTCAATTCTGGGTATAGCTATGATATAATGGCCGTTCTGTTCATTGGCGACTTTTATGAACTTTGAAATTTAACAAAGGGTTGCTATAGCTATCAATTTGCATCAAATATGAAATGAAATGTTTACCACATTAGGTTATTTTTGTTGCTTGGCAACGTAACTCAAATCGCCAAACCGTCGAGAACGTTAATTATATAATAGCTGTTCCTGATTCGGAAATATAAAAAAGCAATAAGTCATAAAAAGAATAATAAACACAATAAAAATGTCTCATAAACCAAGTGTTTCAGCAATGTCATACAATGCAGAATCCTATGGAGAAATCGGCTCACGTTTGGGTTCGAATTTCGAAAAATCACTTCTTAAATGACGCCTACGATATAAAAGGAATATTTTCCTGAAATTTGGTAGCTTTACCTCTAGTAGTTTTGTCTGGGCGTTGATACGTGAGTGAGTCAGTCAGAACTTTGCCTTTTATATATAAAGATTTCCATGAAGTAAATAATTCATAAGTAATTGTTGTAGTTGTTTAAATGCTTTAAAAATAAAAGTACATTGACTCAAAATATTTTGAAAACTTCATTTTGTTATTTTAATATTTATTAAATTTCTGCATTAAATTTAATGTTATTGGTTTGGTGCTTGAAATGAAATGTTGTTTAAAATTAAATTATTAGAATAGGTGAAGGATATACTTTCAAACCTCACATTCTGCAAAGTTTAATAACTAAGATATTAAGTTCCGGCGCATTTATTGGGTACTTTAGACGATGACAAATTCAATTAAACGAAGTCGCCAATGAACGGTATATAAATGCCTAACTGAAAACTATAAATGCCTTCTTTCTTACGTAGACTGAAAAGGGATGACAGTTCTATTATTACAATATTTTTGTAACAAAGTTATTTTGTTCTTTTGAAATGCTATTCCAATTAAGAAACCACTTAATTATCAGCTGAAAACTTCTTCTTTGCCAATTATTATTAAACAAGGATCTGGAGAAAATGAAAAGTTTTACTTCTGTAAGATATTTTATTTTTTTAGAGTAGAATTCTCTTTTGTATGCATATCTAGATTCAAAATCGTTTTGGTAAAAATAGCTATTTATTAGCGTATTAAGCAACTTTTCTAACGCGTGTTCAAATCAGTTAAAAAACATTAAAATTGAATATAATTTTAATAATTCTATTGTAACATTTTATAACTAGACAAATGAATAAATTAGGAAGACCTTCTGACCAATTTAGAGCATTTATTGATTTTTTAAAATTAATTTTTCAAATTGTAGGTTAATAAGGTCACCCTTTATTTTCCTTTTAAACTTGTTTTGTAGTAAATAATTACATACTTTATGAAAATATAAAGTTTAAATTGAAAAGCATTACTTTAAAAGATATATCGATTGTAAAAGCTTAGATTTTAAAAGCTTCGAGCTAAAAACCTGTGGGACTGGCCATCTTCTCTAAACAAGGCAAACAGAAACTCATGCAACGCCCCTGAGGATGCCCAGTTACCTGAGTAACGATGTTTTCTGATCGATTGGAACTCTTAAGGTTATTGGACAGGGACATTTTTCCTTTTCTTATGCCCTCTTTGTCCCTTGAGTGAAGGGAGCTGTCATTATACAATCCACTCAGGTGGAGCCCGATTTGGAACGTGTGGCATTTAGTTACGAAACTCAATGATAATACGAGATGTTGCATTGTTTGGGCATTATGCTACTTTGAAGGCTATTTGTTTGAGGGTTCATAATTAGTTTTAAGGAAAATGAATACATTTTTCCAAAAGGTTTTGTTTTTACAGTTAGCGTTACACAGTAAACAAAAACATCCTAACGTTACTCCTATGTTCCTGGCCTTTTCAAGTTTACTTCACTCGTTCGGTTTATGCTTTTTGTTTTTAGGTTTTTCTCAGATACATAAGTTAAATCATTTAGTATAAATCTTTTTGGAAAATTCAACATACTGCATCGCTGTCAACAAGCAACCATATCCGATATGCGAGACACGCAATATTTAACAATATTTAGCACGTTTAAAACATATTTTATTGTAAACTAAAATAGCCCAAAAGATTATGCCCAGAATATAGGTAAAATTGTAAGAAAAAGCCAGTTTACTATACAAAATTGTTATATAAAGGTCATATCACCTGGATCACGTTTAAACTTTTAAATCAAGCAAATTATGAAACTTCCCTTTTCATGTAACCATAATTTGGTGCTCTTTTCTAAGGGGTTGTCTAAAGAATTGCTAACGATTGCAAAAAAAAGAAAGAAGAAAAAATCACTTCACTGAAGTTGTTAAGATTGCTTCTCTTATTTCTTAGCCAGTCAATATACTCCACATTTTTGGTGCAACATGACATACTAATGTTTTAAAGTGCAATTATTCACGATCTATTGGGAATATTTAAGTATTTTGATCCTTTTACTCCACGCGAAATTAATTCTTGACAGTTATTAGAGCAACCTATATCGTTTCAGAATGGTACGTTCTGTCAGCTTTCTTATATTACTATGTAGACAATTTTTGATTGAAAACAAAACTTTTTACATTTAGAACTTAATATATGGTTAGATTACTTGGTCATACATTAAAAACTAATTATATTTATGGAATATTATAAAGGTTGGAGCGCGTTTATCTACAAGGCAATGTTGGAATTCTTGCTCCGTGAAATTTTTGAAAATCTGCTCCGTCGCCATATTTTAACTCTAATGGTGCCTTGAAAAGAGAGGTTTTAGTTATTTTGAAAATAAATACTTATTTAAGCAGAGAGAGGAACCACCTTTTTATTATACGCAATGATAAAACTGTAGGTTAAAAGAAAGTGCATTTAGTTTAGGTTTAAATGTAACCAAAAAATTACTCAATTTAAAAAAAAATCAGAAAAACTGCTCTAACGAAAATATTACAACACTAACTAAACAAAAACTCTTGTGAGTGTCATAGGACGTGTTTCTTCATAAACCAAGCAGACAGTTGGCGCCCCTAACGGCTCATTTCTAATACAAAGCCTGGTGGAAAACTTACCCCGTCTGAAAACTTTCCCCGGTCTCCCATATTTTTAAAGTATTTTTAACAATAATAGTGTAGACTTAACATTAAATTAATACAATTTTTAGGAATTTTGTTTTATTGTACTAAGTTCTATGATATTTTCCCAAAAATTAAAATCTTCTTAATAGGCTTTTTTAGTTTAACATTAATTCGAAGCTGTATTTGAAACATACTGCAGATTTTAATTCTTTATGAAACCATTAAGATATTAAAAATTTATTTTAATACATTTTGCGATAAACACAAATAAATCTTAAAAAGTTTAATGATTATTTGTAGTTAAATAATTTATAAAATATAAATTTTTGTAAATGAATAATAATTCAATAAACATTACATCCACCCACAGCCAACCACTATGTTTTATTTGAAAATTATTTTTCTACTTTCTTATCACATACTTTAGCAAATTCCTGCTCCCCACTAATAAATCCAATGATTTTCCAACGACGTTCCTTAACCGCTTAATTTTTTTTATGATTTTGAGAAATTTTCTGGCGAAGTTTTTTATTGACACTTGAAATATTCAATTACGGAGAAAAATTGCTGAAATGATTGCGAAGAGATGGGGAAAGTGCGTTCTCTGCGCGGAGGAGTAGATTTCCTCGTTTGTGATAACATGGAGAAATCATAATTTTTCTACGTACAGAGCGATCTATAAAGACAACACATTTATTGAAGTAGTGTAGCGAAAAATAACGGATTTAGAACTGTCTACATATTCAGTTATATGCATCGGGGGATAAAAGTTTAGGTTTAGTTGGGGTTATTGCAATTATAAAAATACCCAACAGGATTGAAAAGTAGATTTTAAGTAGATAGACAATTTAAATCAAGATGAAATTATTTTAGAGACTGGCTTATAATGACATAGTTTTGATTTTAAACATCGTCGCGGTAGAGGTACACGAGGCGATTGGCGACATGCGTGAAAATTTAGAACCATAATCAAGTGACGAGATGACACTTGAGTCGGCACCGAGCACAACATTTTGGAGCGACATTGCATTCAGCGTCGGGACTTTGAATCATATTGAGCTTGCGTTCTCTCTACACGGACTGGGTATTATTCGCTTTGTCTGCACTGGCCGTTTGTAGGTATTTGGGAAATTCTCGGACCTGGGACCTTTCGCACGCTAGGCAAGAGCCTTACCGACTGGGCTCCCCTACCCCTTCGTAGATTTTAGCATTAATGTAAAATGTACTAGAAAACGTCTGCTGCATGTGTAGTTTTTAATAAAATGATTATTTTTTAATAAAATGAAACAAAAATATGACACAATATTTATGATATTTTAATAAGAGGCTTCAAAAATGTCTAACTGTTATTTTTATCAAGAAGATTTTAGAAAGTTCACGACGGAATGTTACATGTTATTTTAAACGAGCTATTCTGTCTATTTTTGGCGAAAATGGGTTGTAAGTTTAACTTTTATTTTTCACTAAATCACAAACTGAAATTATACACTTATGGGACATAATCATTTATTTTAATTTTATGTTCAATATTTTTTAGAGAATAGTCTAAGTATTATTAATTTTATGTGCAAAATAATAACACTATTTCTTTATTTTGTAGTCAACTTTTTAACGGGAAGTAAGACCATAAAGTTTTATAATAAATTACTTATAGATACTTAAGTAAAAAAATATTCTTAAGTTACCGCTAAAGTTATTTAATTAGTAATAACCTTTGCTATTTAAGCTTTTGAAAGATAAAAATATTCCGTCCACTCACGTCAACGTAAAGAAATTAACAATTAACCGTCAAAATTCGGTTAGACATTCTTATTGTCATCAAAAAATATGAATCCTGTCTTTGACGGTAAATACTTCGAAAAATATTTGAATACAGAAATGACATAAATTTAATTATAATTGCCAAAGTCCTAAAGTATGCAGTTACTTTTTGATTACTAAGGTTTAATTAGTTATTTGATTATTATGGTAATTTAAACCAATAAGTAAAATAAATTAATGACATTCAAATAAGAATCCTGCATATTAAACTTGCGTGCTCTTGAACGTTAATACGGTTTATACTTAATTTAATTTTCGTTCACACAGCGTGCTAAAATTTCTTTTAAATTGAAATAAAAAGTACAAATTTTAATCTTACAATGTCATTCCTATGGAGAAATCGGCTCACGTTTTGCACTAATACACCCGTTTGGATTTGAATTTCAAAAAATCGCTTCTCAAATGATGCCTTCAATATAAAAAGAATATTCTCCTAAAATTGGTTACTGTACCTCCAGTAGTTTTGGCTGGGCGTTGATACGTCAGTCAGTCAGGACTTTGCCTTTTATATATAAAAATGTGTCACAATATGATTCCGATTATTTGTTTAAAAAGAGGTACAATATTTCTATTTTTTTATTTTAAAAGTCTAATGTATTTTGTCATTAACATTTATAATAACGTCCTAATACTAATTATTCGTTTTTGGGGGAGGATGTTCTATTGTCTGTTCTTTTTAAATGGTATTTAAAACTCGATTAGTTCAGTTATTTTTAAAGGGGAAAGGTAATTTCAATTTTGTATGTTGATATAATGTTTTATTTTGTAAGTGCGAGCAATATTACCTATTCATTCTTTTAAATACAAATAAATTTGCTGTTAAGTAAAAATTATTCAATTTTTGATGAAAAAAAGTATGTTTTATTTTGATTTTTACATTTATGCTTAATTTTGATTAAATTTCACTATTTCCCAATCAATTGTTTTCTTTTCAGCAAATGTTTACCATATGTCTATTGCGAAATTTACATATGTATACCATTTACATATGGTAAAAGTTTTCCCATAGCTTAATGGGGTTTTTCCTATTTCAAAAGTTTACCGTAGCTCTATGACAACATTTTGCCGTAGCTCTATGGGGTTTTGCCTATAGCAAAAGTTTACCATAGCTATATATGGCAATATTTTACCATACCTCTATGGCAATAGTTTACCATAGCTCTATGGCAAAATTTTGTCATAGAGCTATGGTGTTTTGCCTATGGCAAAATTTTGTCATAGAGCTATGGTGTTTTGCCTATGGCAAAAGTTTATCATAGCTCTGTGGCAATATTTTACCCTAGCTCTATGGTAAAAGTTTACCATAGCTCTACGGCTTTTTGCCTATGGCAAAAGTTTTGCCATAGCTTTATGGCATAAGTTTACCATAGTGCTATGGCAAAACTTTACCATAGCTCTATGGCAAAAATTTTGCCATAGGCAAAACGCCGTAGAGACTGGCTATGGTATTTTTTATGACAAAGCCATGGCTTTTTTCCTAAGGGTAGTACTAAAACATGTTATTTCCTGACAGTTTATTTGAAGTTAAAAATTTATGCAATAATGTATAGTTACAGAATTAAAAACTATTGAGTAACTATTGTCACACAAAATAATGTATAGATTTTTAGCCTACTTTTCTTTTTTTAATTCGAAAGAATTAAAAAAAATGAAAAAGTAGGTATTGACATGCGGTCGATGTCCGTCTGTCTGCCGTACCCCCCTTCCAAAATCGGTTCTATCCATCGGATCTTAAAATTCTTTTTTTGTTAGAAAGCTATGACCTCAGATACCCAACTTTCATACTTTTTGTCCGTCTGTCTGTACGTCCGGACGGACATAAATCTACTATCTGTCGGCGAATTTCCCATTGAATTAGCATTGAAATTCAATTTGTGTCCCTTTAAATCACTGTAGGTATTGAAATGCGGTTTATGTCCATCTGTCTGTCTGTTCGTATGTCTGTCTGTCTTCCGTCTGTCTACCAGAATTTTTTTTCTCAACGGGCTGCTTTATTGGCGGCGCAATCATTTAAAAATTGTAAATAAAAAGTTTGAAAATTTTAATCCGATTAAATATGATAGTCTTTCCACTAAAATTGTTAATTATAAATAAGGTTGGACTATTTTAATATAGTCAATCTAGATTGCACCAGAAAAGGACACGAAAAATATCAGAGGTAATATAGTATACTAATGCGTGATAATAGGTATACTAATACGCGAGTGAGGAGGGGGGGGGGACCAAGTAGCTTTATGTTCTTACAAATGTTAAGGTAAATTGTTTTAATAAATTCTTAAAAGTCGAGTAGGCTTTATTTCTTACAAATGTAATGCCAAATTGTTTTACAAAAATTCTTAGAGTAGAACTTCTTTGGTCTTAAAGACGGCAAAAGGAAAAACAAGTAGTTTAGCAACTTGAAGTTGTTTATTGGATCAGTTCACGGTCTTTTCAATCTATTGGGCCATCGGTAGACCTTTAAACTCCAGAATTTATTTTAACGCACAAGTCTAAACCATTATCCTGCAGGTACGCAAAGCCATAAAATTGGTTGTAGGAATCATCAGACATACCGTTTGATTCTCACAGGGCTCACAATTACTGAAAATTTATATGGTGATGGCAATATCCTCACTACACCTATTGCTAGTTTAAGGGGCATAATTAACTAAGTCCAATTAGGTTTCTAGTTATTTTTAACAATGCCATTCAAATAATAAATATTTATATGTATATTAAAAAAAAAGCTATACATATTTTCATAACTAAGTAAAAAAACAGATCTTCCTGTTTAATGCTATCAATGTGTTCTAAAAATAAAGTTACAAACTTGCAACAATCACGACATTATCACGCAACTTGTGTGTGAGATACGATCGAGGGCACCAAAAGGTGGATTGAATCAACAATTAACATGTTTCAGAAAAAAATATATGACGTGCTATGAATATAGGGTTTCCAAAATAGTTCATCGCGTGACTGAATAGCAGCATTATTATCTTAGTCATCAGATAGTGAAAAAGTACAGATATTCTTTAGTTTCTTGGAATTTTACATAGCACGAGAAAATACGCTTAAACATGCTCTTACACTGTAAAAAAAACAGACGTTTCTGAACATATGTGGCAGTAACGTTGCATGTAATTTTCAGAAACGTTTCTGAGTATTTCGGATATCTATCTCTTTCTCTCTCTCTCTTTCTCTCTGCAATATCCAAAGACATTTTTGCTCATTTTAAAAATTCTTTTCAAAGTATTTTTTTCTATAATATAGAAATATCCGATTTATAGGATGACCTGCTATTAGGTGGGAATTGAACTTCCGCAATCCTAAATCTCAAGGCAGACGCCTTAACCCCTCGGCCACGGAAGGGCTAAAATGGCGTTTTTTCACCGTTTCTAGGTCGTGTTGGCTGATAAAGGATGGAATCAGTGGCGAGTGCTTCATATGCGTGTAGCTACTTAATTTTGAAAATGAAGGAAATCTTTCCCCCAGCTTATCGAAAACATATACACAGAATATGTTTTCACACACATATATGTACACCACAGTATATGTACAACAGTAGGTCTTTTATATTTTCAGAAAAATTTCAGTTAACAAATTGAGGAATTTTTTTTAATGTACTTTCTTATGAAATTACAATTGGCAGTAAAAACAAGGAACTTACCGTTTAATTTATTATTATTATATATTTAAGCACATGAACTGTATTAACTAATTTTCAAAGATGTCTATATCAAGCTTGATAATTCGTAAATACCACAATTTGTTTCACCTGACCTACTGACTTCTAGCTGACCGTTGTCTTAACACTTTCATTGGCATAATATTCTGAGCATAACATGTTTCTCCCAATCAAATTAACAAGTCAAAATTCTTTTTTATTTACGTTTTAAGTGTTGACTGGCCTCATAGGAATTAAAAAATAACTCAAATAAAAACTGTTTTTAGTTTGTCTTTGTTAAGGTTTAAGTATATATCAAAGGGACCTCAGAAGTTTATCACTTAGAACATACAAGAAAAACATTTAGAATTCTCTGTCTAAAAGTCAGATGTCCGCATATTTGATTTCCCTTTTCCAACATCCTACTGATAAGATACTTGAGGAAAACTGGCTAAGAGCCAGTGAAGAAACTTCGGAAAAAGTACGTTCTAAGAACTTTTGATGTGAATCACATTAACTAATAATTCATTTCACATGTTTTTAAAGTTGTTTTTAGTCAATTTAATTATTATACTCTAATTACGCTACTTTTTAATTCTAAAGAATAGAAAAGACAAGATTTTAAATATTGGCGTCCGTCTGTCTTTTTCTTTGAACTTTATTTCTGACTGTCGTCAGATTTTCAGTATCCAATTTTGTTTGACTCGTAAACTATGATTGGCACGAAAATTTGTAACGACGAAAATGAGCATTCTGCTTAAGTTTATCTAAATAA
Organism: Oedothorax gibbosus; assembly: GCA_019343175.1. Lineage (NCBI taxonomy): Eukaryota > Metazoa > Arthropoda > Arachnida > Araneae > Linyphiidae > Oedothorax > Oedothorax gibbosus. The sequence goes on from CM033272.1 coordinate 1,056,262, forward strand.
GCAAAGTATAAGACAAATGAATGCCACTAGGAACCATTTTTTTAGTAAAACAAAGTACGAAATTCTTGAAAACGTAGCCTAATAACTGGTTATGGTTTAAAAATACCATGTGTATCTTTATATTTTTAGAACGCCATTATTTGAGAAAAATTTTTAGTTGTGCGTGACAATTTTTGAGGAGTTTTTTTCTCTCATAGGGAGACAGACAAAGAGAGAGCTTCTCTATTAGAATCCAAAACTTATTGATTTACATGCACACATACAACACATAAAATTTTCATCAATTGGGAACAACAAAAAATGGACTAATATGTAAATAAATTCCAGACCAGAAACGTTTATATAATCAAATTCAACTTTACTGAATTTTCAGTGACGTAATTCGATAAGTTAAGCCCCCCCCCCCCCCCCCTGTTAGAAAAGGCTTCTCGTTTATGTAACATATGATAGATAATTATTGAATACAAATAAAGACACAACTTTTACAATGAAAAAGGTAACATTTTTTATCCATGTTATTTTTTTGTCAATTCAAATGTCGTTTTAGTGTTTGCTAATTTGAAATGTCACCTCACTAGATAATTTATATTTTTAATGTTACTGCTTTTCTTTAGGTCAAATTTACTTTTCAAATATACAGTTGAATACAGAGGGCACTCTTCCATTTCATAGGCGCAAACACTAAAGTGGCCAAAAAAAGTACAACTACCACAAAACCAATGGTAATCTTTATAACTTTGCTGAATGTGGTTTTGTCACCAAAAAAAACGGGTGTCCCCAAATATAATTAGATTATAAATCTTAATAATTGCATGCATGTAATACGGGCCTATATTTAGATTTACACGAGATCATGACCAAAAACTCTTTGCCACCATAACAAATTTGGCTCGACTGAATTTCTAATATTTTTATAAATCTACCCAGCCTCTTCAATTTTTTATTGTTTACTCACGTTTTGACGTTCAAAATATTAAAGTAACGGATTTTCACATAATTTGAATGTGTACAAGAAACTGACCCCAGGCAATTTGAATAAATGACTAATTAATTTGTATTCTCGAAAAAAGGCTTTTTGACTATGTTTTGAAATCGCTTGAGGATATTTTTAAAAAATATATTTGCATGAACATATTATGCTTTGTAATAGCCAAGAATTTTAATTACTTTAAGAAAAAGTCTTCACATCAACATCTGTTTCTTTACCAGAAAGAATAACTTTAAGACAAGTAACAGTCTAAAAACTTATAAAAACTAGGCTTCAAGCTAATATGTAAAATTACAAAATTTTCTGTTTTAAAACTGATTGTTATCTAAACTTAATTTAAAAGGATGTTCGACGTTCGTTACAAACTAAAGATTATGATTGACACCAGTAATGGCTTTTTTATGCAAAAAATATTGTAATACTACGACCAACCGAAAACATTGAAATCCATTTTATGCTATGCATTTTGTTTTCTGTAGTATTAACCGAAATCATGCTTTCGACTGCAAAAAATAAGTTATAATATACAATCTGCCACAAGCAGCCTAAAAAATAACATCCACTCTAGATAATCTTGGTTTCTTTGAGATATCCCAGAGAAGTTCGCATATTTGTAGGACATTTCAACTTAAAATAAATTTCAGAAGATCAATTCCCACATTCTTTAAACGTAAAATAAACATAAAATGCTGTTTAGTTTTCAGGTTTCTCTGAAAATACAAGACTCCCTCCAAAAATATTTCAAACTGTTCTTTCTAACACACCGCCGGCTAAGAAAAACTTTAATCCAAAAAGTAATTAAATACGAAATTGTTATGAAATAAATTTTCAAAAAATTCAAACACATCATCGTTAGATGAGTTATAAGTGAGAGTGTAGTTTAACAGACTATTGTTTTACACAAAATACCATTATTCAAACTTTAACCATGACTTGAAGCATCTTTCCTTCGTTAGTTAAACTGGAATTTCCCTTAGAACCGAAAATCCTTAAACTTATTCTCGGCACATGCAACTGCATTGAAAATCGTTCCTAGCTCCTACTCTGAGAACTTAACGTCCTATTCGTAAGGAGATTTCTTAACAGTGATACTGCAATTGTTAGGTTATCTTTACAGAACACATATTTATCCAGTATTTTTTTTAAAGAACTCGACGTTTCAATTAAATTCATGTATGTTAATTTTGTAATGTAATTTACAAGTACTTTATAATTTTGCGAGACCAAATATCGCCAAGCGAAATCTTTGGCGGAAAATAGAATTGCCAGACAACAAGCAAAGTATACACAGTTAAAGGATAACAGTAACTATCACTTGCAACCGCGAACTGGAGAAAATTATTAATCTAGCAAAGTTTACAACTATCGCGAATTACATACACGTTGTGTTCATGTATAAATGGGAAAGTGAACCATATAATTTATTCAACACTGTCCTAGAAATTTACTTCATACGGCACGACGAAGCATAGTATGTAATAATAATATGAAACGGAACGTTTTATAAATTCATATAAAATTAAAAATATTTAAGATATATAATGCATTAAAATAAATTACAAAGAGAAATAATGTAACAAACAATTAAATATTTGAAAGTAATATCCAATCCAAAAATTAACTTTAAAAAAATTCGGAACTATCCGAAATAGCCTACTATCCTGTTACTTCAACATTTATAGATATTCTTACTGTACGAATACGCACAAATATGATGTTTTGGTCTCTGATATCATTATCATATATTTTAACCCTCTAACAACCAATTTGTGAAAGCGATTATCACTTTCATTTCCAAATAAATACGTTCTACAAAAAAGAAATTAAGTTCTGTAAATTCATTTTTCGTTGAACTTAATTCGTCCTATATAAATTGTAAAGTACTATTGGGGATAACGATTTTGGAAACCAAAACCTGAAAAATGATTCAACCGAATTCCAAATATATACTGAAATATTTCATCACATAGCCGTTGCAGCAACTAGGAACCATTTTTTAGTGACACCTAGAACGACATTTTTAACAGTGTATATCCGAAATTCCTTTTCTGATAGACTTGGTTGTTAAATCTTATATAAGTACTTTTTAGCAGAAAGCTCATGATATTTTTAAATAAACAAACCCACTTTTCAAATATTTTCATCCGTAGATTAAACATTTGCTAGAATTTCAGAAAGTATTTGTTTGGAAAGACTTTTGTAGGAAGATACTTTAAATCGGAATCTAGGGTCTGTTGTATCTTTATAAGTTGTTTGGACAGTGAAATTCAGTTGCTGATACAATGAATCTTTTATGAGTAAGTCTTCAACAAATATTGTAGAGGGAACCAGGGACACATGACCCAACTTGTAATTTTTGGCATTTAACTTTTAAAAAACACTATTTATGGATGTGCAAATGCAGTCAATTTATACTTTAATAAGTCTTACACAATATAGTTTAGTATTTTTCTGAAGTTTTAACTGCAATATTAGTAAAATATAAATTATTTATAACTTAAGATTTGGGTCATGTATCCCAATGTATAGGGATACATTACCCAACCCATATATTTATTAGTAGGACTTTAAATTATCAAAATAATTTTACATGATAACAAAACTAACATCATATAAAGTTTATATGTGGGCATTTTCACGCGTGACTTACACTACATAGGACGATTTAACAAATTTCGTTTGCGTAGTTCATAATTATTTTCTTCTTATTCAAAAAAAATATTGTACGCCAGTTTACCCCTGAACATATACTATTTTTAGAAATCATAAAAAAACATTTTCATTTAGTATTTCACTAAAAAAAAAAAATGTCATACTGTGACTTACACTACATGAAAGGAAGTCGAGTTTTGGTTATCATTTAAAACTCTCATTTTTTCTTCATAGTGCAGTAAATCAACATTCTACCAGTGCTTAATTTAAGTTCAAGGTTTAAAGCTAAATAATTTAATTGCAAAAAAGTGTGGAAATATCATAGGAAATAATTTATTAACAGTTTTGTGCGTGACTTACACTACATTGAATTTGTGACTTACACTACATCATGTGAATTGTATCACAGATATGGAAATTTAGGCAATAATAATAACATATGTAAATAATTTTGAACATGGTAAGTTAAGAATTGCATACATGGTAAAATCATAGTTAGAAAAAGTTACACAACGTCCCCTAAAGTTGGTTTCTGGTAATTTCTTAATTCATTCTTCAATAGAATTGTCTGAAAAACCTTCCTTCTCAGGCCACGCAAAAAGACTTCCTGACCATTGCAGATGTTTCAGTTTCATTGAATAACTTTATTGAATTTACTTAACATTTGCCCCACAAAATATTTAACGATATTTTTTCCTACAAAAGGAACTAAAGCTCTTCTTTCAGCATCAAATTCATTTTCAGAATTTTGCTGAGAGGTATTTCCTTTTACAACATTTCCATTTGTTTAATCAGCAGTGTTGTTTTTTGGGGGATTTAATGAAATATTGGCAGTTTTAAGTAAGTATTTGTTTAATTTTAAAAAACAGAGCAATTTTTGAGTGTCAGGAATCAGAAATATTTATTTTCCTTTGATGAGCAAATATCATTTAATCTACCTATTGCGAAATAAATTGCCTTTATACAATTGTCAGAAATGTATAATAAAGATATGTTTGGGCAGATTTCTTATGCAAAGTGAAAAAATCTTTAACAGAATGTGGGTCAATTTTCCTGGAAGGTGTGGCTGCTTTTATCCCCTCCTCACTGTATCACCAAGTCCATCAAATGGTCCTTTTTCATGACTAAAGGTAAAGATGACCAACATTGGTGGCAGAGAAATGCCATTCAATGTTGTCTAACGGTTGGAACATTGCAATAGAGGTGGTGTATTTTTAGTTAAAGTGTTGTCCGTAAAGTCGATTTTGCTTTCCTTTTCTTTAAAGGTTTGAAATTTTCCGCATGCTTGAAGTCTTTCCCTTTGCTCTTTTGTTTTCTTTTAACTGTTGATTTAGCCATCTTATTACCAATTATCAAAATATAAGAAATCTACAAATATTATAGCTAATCTATAATAGATAAATCAAACAGAAGCTGTGACAGACACTACATTGTGACTTACACTACAAAGCTAAAATGTGTTATAAATAGAGAAAATGCTTTTTATTTTAAAATTAAAATGGTGTGGAATTACGCAGAGGTTACTATAGAAAGAAAATATCGTACAAATTTTGAAGTAAAGCTTTATTTTAAAAAGTTATAGAAACTTTTATATCTTTTCGTGACTTACACTACAGTCAAAAATGAGATTTTTATCTTTCTAATTAAGTATCTTTTAGTAATAAATGCCGATTAATAATGTGTTTTTAAGATAGTTCTGATAATCTATTTTAATAATTTTTCCAAAAAATCTGATAAAATGTGTTTCTTAACTTAAAATTCCTGGGTTCAAAATGATGAAAAAACACGAGACCATGCTTTCAAAACAAAGCAGCCATTTGGAAGGTGCTTTGTTGCCAAAGGTGAAACAATAATAGTTGTTGATACAAAAAAAAAAAAACTTTTCTTAAGCACATATAAAAGTTACAACTGTAGAAAAAAAATTCAGTTGAGGTATAATTTTACGTGGAATTAACCATGTGTGTTTTTTTAATTTTTGTCAGACAAAATTCTTACTTCCTATATTTATCGCATTAATTATTCTTTAATTATTCTTATTTTAACGAACTATTCAAATTTAAACGTAAAGCCTTTCTAAATACAAAACTGGGGATCTTTTTATTTTACAGAGAAAACATATGCGATTGAAAAATCGCTTCTATTTTATCATTATTAACAATTGAAATTGATATATTAGCAATTGAAATGGATATATTATCCATTTCAGGCCATTTAAAACATTTTCCGTATATTCTATTTGCAAACTGAGAGTTCTAGGTTCATAAGAATTTTGTTCTTGTAACTTCCCAAAAAATATTATAATATACCGTTTTCTCCGATGTTTGGTAAGAACCCAGTCATTTTCTGGGACTCCCGTGTTTTTTAAAAAATATTTGGTTGGTCTACTTCGGCATACTTTTTTCGTATTTATTTATGTCACGTATCCCTAATTGACTTGGGTCAAGTGTCCCTAGTTGCACTTTTTTTCTTAACCCCAAAACAAAGTATTTTGTAAATAAATGCATTGACACTATCATGCATATAATTGTAGCTAAAAGCATGAACCAAACAAGTAACTAATTGAAAAAATATATCCTTTAAACCGAAAAATGTAGGCCGAAAAACCTTACAGCCTCAAAAATTTACTTTCACAGCATGAAAACGTATTTCTTCGCGTAACTAAACACATACGCACTGATTCAGCTCGTTTTTTCACCATGTGATCAGCTGGCTGAAAGGAAAAAAGTGATGCCACTTTCAACTCACCAAACTTTCCAATTGTTGAGAAAAGGGCATTGGGTCATGTATCCTAACGAGTCAAATGTCCCTAACTCCCCTACCCATCAATTTATGGTTTCGAAAAGTTTAATCGCTCTTTGATAAAGTTGGTATTTGGTCTGAAACCTACGTAGGAGTAAATTTAAGAAATCATGAAATAAATTTCGTAATTTTAATAATAATAAGTTAGTTTATAATAATACTAATTTTTTTTAATGGATTTGCATTGATATGTTCTACGTTAAAAATATTTTTAAACTGCTATAAATTATTTTTAACTTAATAAAAAAGTAGAGTTAAGTTACTATTAAATTACTAAAGTAATGTTAAATTAATTTCATTTTACTGTTTAATTAATAGAGTATATTTAAATTAACATTAACTCTATAATAAATTCATATTAGAGTACTGTTAAATTGACATTAACTTAATGTCAAATAAATATTAATTCCTTTTACACCAAAATTTCTTTAAATTTTTTTAATGTGATGTTTATTTCATTATTACACAAATGTGTGAGAAAATGAATTGAATACTGTAGTTACTTTAGTATCCCTATTTTTGTGTTTCTCCTTTTAGCTTCCACACTACGTTCATAACGTGAAAAGGTCGAAAAACGGATTAAGGTCACATCTTTATATCCGGCACGTTTTGAAGACGTCACCAACGCTTAATACACGAGCTTCTTATTATTAAACTAGCCTATAAATACCCGTCCTGCGCACGGACTAAAAAAATTGGATTTGAGCGAAAGTGGTGTATTTTTTTCAGAATATTGGAGTTATCTCTAAAAATAGAACATTTTGAGCTCTGAAAGTTAAAAATCTGTAACTTAAGTATGAACTACACATTTGTGCCAAGTTACGAGTCAAAAAAATTTCTAGTTTATGAGTCTATAAGAGACATACACGCACAGACACACAAAACTTCATTTTATTATTATTATAGGTATATATATATATATATATATATATATATATATATATATATATATATATATATATATATATATATATATATATATATATATATATATATATATATATATATATATATATATTATATATATATATATATATATATATATATATATATATATATATATATATATATATATATATATATATATATATATATATATATATATATATAATATATATATATATATATATATATATATATATATATATATATATATATATATATATATATATATATATATATATATATATTATATATATATATATAACTGATATGACAACATAATTATTAACATAGTTTTAAGTGGTAGTACATCATTGCGTTATTGAAAAGATAGTGAACCGCAAAGAACATTCAGGACTTAACTTCTTAAAGTAGGAATGACCGTTTTTAAACACATGACAATTATTTATTAAGTTGCAAAACTTTTCCTATAATACGAAAATTCACAACTCATTTAATTATTTGTGTGTGTTTATTTCGAATTCCAGATATAGAGTCCGACAGCTGAAATCCCGACTAGCTAGAATTCCGACCGCTGAAATGAGGACAGGCCTTAATCACTACATGGCTAATGCCGTTATGCTTAATGCAGGGCAATATAATTACTAATTTTTAAAATAATATTTTTGCACTTGGGAAGAGGGATTTTTCTTTTATGACTATGTAAACATCAAATACTTTTGGCTTGAAAAAGTGTAATATTCGAAGAGTATTTTATGTTTAAATCACATACAAAATTAATCGGAGTATTTTGAATAGTCCATTGTTTATAGCTATATTTGGTCTTTTCGTTTTATAATTTGGGCTTATTTATTATGTGATCTTATCCCGATGGATATCACTTTTTTCTTATACTTGGTAATGGAGTAAGTTTATGATGTTTTTTGCGCTGAGTTCAAACATTTAATAGTACAAAAAAAAATTTTAATAACAGTTTATATATTATTTAAAATACACATCCTAAATTAGAAAAACATTGAGAAATGAACAAATATATGTAGTTCTAGCATCGGGTTTCGACCCTTTCGGGATTTTGGCCTTGCGGGTTTTGGCACAGTCGATGGAATAACAAACCAAAGTTCACTTACCCCTTACTTTTAAAGTGACGCGGTACCCAAAATATTACACCCAGTATTTTTATCAATAGCATTAGAACTAACATTCAATAAAGATATACGAAAAAAATGATAAATATTGAAACGTAAGTTTTTTTTTAATTTAAAATTTTTAACGTTTTTTCAAAATGCTACTCCTCCTACAATTCAAAGAATTTTTTAATGGATTTTTTTCAAAATATCCCCACAACATCAACTAATAAAAGTTGGTATAGATATTGACCTATCAGTTAAACAAAAACAGTTATGTAGGTTTATGATAAAAAAAAATGGCCAAAAAATAAGATTTTTTGTAAATTTTCAACTTTATCATTTTTTTAAAAAAAATCTATTCACATTAGACCTTATCCCATACTAACATACTACATTTAAACTTATATGTTTCAACACAGGAAAAAAATTTGGAGCTCTACATTAATTTACCTAAAGGATTTTAACCATTCACAAGCTGAAAAAATGAAAAATTTAAAAAATCCACATAAAATTTCCAAAACCATTTTAATAAACCACCATATCATTTTCAGAAAATCTCCACCATTTTAGAGGATTTCTTCTTTTTTGCAATATCCTTAGCTCACAGCATTCGAGCACGTTTAATTATTTTTTGGGCAACCCCACATTTTGGGTACCGCGTCCCCTTATAACACGTACCACATTTTAAGAATCTGTTTTTGTAATAATGACACTGGGTAATTATTGGACAAAAATCAAACTTTTACCATAGCTCCCACATTTATGTAGTTTTCTAACCAGTAAATTTTTTCGCAATGGCTATTTGATATATCTGTCAGGTATCATTGTTGAAATGTACTATTCCCTCTGTAGAAGTTAAAAAAATGACGAAAGTGTCACAAGCCCCCCACAAGGACTCAGAGGTCTATGTGACATACGCAGTCACAGTCCCCCGCCTAGGAAACAAAACATTTTACATTCAGGACTTAATAGTTAAATTAATTGGTCCTACATTAAAAATAATTACATTTTTGGAATATTCTAAAGGTTGAAGCACTTTTATGTACAAGGCATAGTTGAAATGCTTGCCCAATGAAGTTTTGGAAAACCTGCCCCGTCGCAATGTTTTTACTTTAATTGTGCCTTGACGATTAGAGGTTTAAGTTATTTTTAAAACAAGTATATATTTTAGTATAGAGAAAAACCACCTTTTATTATATTCAATGATAAAAAAATTTCTTCGAAAATTCCCAAATGGATATAAATTATTTGTTCATGTCATTTCTTATTATATTATCTAACAAAATGCCTCTCCATTATTTTTTATAAACTTAAAAGTTTAAAAGAAAAGATTTATTCGTAATTGTTAGCAAATATTTTTCTTCTATAGGGAGAGGGTAAATATGGCATGAAGTAAATGAGGATGATAACACATGACAAAATATTTTCCCACCTCAATACATTGCATCGTGATGCGAAAACAAAATAATACAATCAGTGGTACTTTCTAATGAATGGTTGACAAAGCAACACTTGCTCAAAATAAGCTTGAGGCATGTGTCTCATCATTAAAGGACGTTTCCTAATAATGTCAAGTGTGTGCGTATTGTAATTATGACATTTGACATGTTCGCACATACAGAGACTTAGTATAAATACGTTGGGAGAACCACAGATTTCATCGTGCTAAGTATTGACGAAAAAATAAATATGAATTATCTCTTTTTGGTTCTTGCTGTTGTGGTAAGTTGGGAAATTTATTACTCGACTTTTTACCTTGTAATTTAAAATACTACAAAAAAAAATTCAGAGGCAGTCTCATGTCAATTCCTAGAGGTTAAGGCGTCTGCCTCGAGACTCAATCTTCTCAGGAGTGCGGATGTTTGAATCCCACCCACTTCGAGTCATTCTAGTACTTGGATATGTACAGGAAAATAGTCGTAGAAACGTTTGTGATTTATTTTACTGTTTAATAACTTTTTACTATATCCTACTTCTAATTCTTGCTTCTATCAAGCGCTATCGCTTGCTCTCCTCCACCCGTCGAAAAACACATAAGGAACTCCTGTCGAATTGCTTTGGTCACCCATCACTCACTAACGTATTTTAATCTAGATTTTAGTTATTTTAGATTGGATTTTTTAAATTTTTGCTAAAGTCATAGAAATATTTTTGGGATAAAAATTTTTGTCTAATTGGGTAAAAATTCTATTATTCTTGCTTGCGATGCTAGTCGATGCAAACAAATTTTGGAGCAAGATTACACCGCAATCTTCAAACTTATTGCTGCCACCCTATTTGTAGCGTGAATTTACTAATTTTTGATAGAATTTAATCCAACCCAATAGTGGTGCATTAACGCTCCAAATAATGGTGGCAGTAAGTTCCAGGCTCCGATGCAATCTTGCTCCATAATTTTTAACTTTCGCATTGCCTGAGAGAGAGCAAGCAGGATTTCACTGTAAAAAACAACTTTGTTCTAGTGCGAAAAATTTTTGGCAGCAAAATTATCAGAAAATATAAGTAATTACTTCTGAAAAACTATGTTGACCGAATTTTCTTGCAACTTAGCACGCAGAAAATGTTCTTGAATAACAGATATGAAGCGTTTAGTGTTGCAAAACTAACACTCTCTAAACTATGGTTGAGATATAGGATCCGGTCGTTCATTGGTGAATTCGTTCAAATGAATTTACAACTATCAAAAGTCTACAATGAACAGACTGGACCTCTATATCTTTGTTATGCTTTGGGGAATACGAGTTTTGCAACTATACCCTTTAAATTTTCAATGAGGAAGTGTACGTTAAAGAAAAAGCGAACCTATGCCTTGCTCTAAAATATGTTGTTGTTGTTGTTACTAGTCCTCAGCTCGTTTGACAGTAGTCAGACGAGTTCCGAAAGGTTTTTAACACTCAGAAAAGTCAATCACAGTCAAAGGGTAAGATGTTATATTTTGTATATCGAGTCCAAAACACTGCTTAATATGCTCGGGAGACGCCTGAGCGGCAGTGCACTTTTTACAATTCTGATATGCCTTAGATCCATCCACAAAGGAAATGCACTTTATGTGCCCGCTTTCAAGTCTCTTCAAAGTGGTCTGTAAGCTCCTGTCACATTTGATGTTTAGAAAAGTGCCAGAGCCGCGGTAGCTCAGTCGGATGAAGCGTCGTGCTCGCATCGGAAGGGTAGTGGGTTCTGTCCTCGGCGGTGCTCGCAATTCTGATGGTTGCTGGGTCGGCGCTTGTATTCGGCTAAATACCGCCGTGTTGGTAATGGTGGCAGGGGCACGTTAAATGTGTTGTGGTCACAAAGTCCTCCATGTTCCCATACCAAATTAATAACTCTGGGGGTATCAGATCAGGGAGTTATCGGCCTTTGATCTGGATCAAAATTCCGATATGTGAGTGAAAATGGATGTGTGAAACGGACCTTCCTGTAAAACGGATAGGTCATGGTGACGAGCAAAAGTCGGACTTCCTCCCTTGTGGCGCTTGCTAAAAACGGAAGCCGCCCCACTTCGCCTTAAAATCGGGTAGTTCTCTACTCCGGGATCGGTTACCGAGTAGCATTAGAAACAACACCAACAGAAAAGTGCCAGGACTTTTTCTGGAATACCATTGAAGTTTGGGTGGAAAACGCCATGAAGCATTGAGCTTGTGGTTTTCGCTCTAAAATCTGACTGTATTTATCATGTATTTTCCTTAATCGTCGTATGACTGCTATTAATTCTATTATTTGTTCTTTTGAAGATCTTTGTCGCAGAAGCACAGGTGAGTGTTAAACTGTGCCACGAGGATAAAGATTGTAGGAGTCCAAACTTGTATTGCCACACCCAGACCATTGCAGGAATGGAGATTAGCACATGTAGAGCTTATTTGAGAGATGGTGAGAACATAAATAAATCATGTAGTCACAAAATTCATATTCTCCAAAAGTATAACTAAGGTATGGGGTCGGACAGCTTTATTGGCAACTTCGCCCATTTGAAATTACAATCACCAAAAGTCGCCAATGAACGGACCGATCCCTATATCTCATTAGTTATAGTTAGCAGAAGGAATTCTAATTACACTCTTCAAATGTTTTGTGAAAAATCAAACGGACGGGAAACTTAAAAAAAGAAAAAAAAAACCTCGAAGAAATATTTATATCTGTGATATAAATCATTTTGGAATGAAGTCCTTGGGTATATCGCAATAGAGTTCTCTTGATGGTTCATTATCTATGTATGAAGGAAGATCCATAGAGACTTCTAATTTTGCATAAATAATATGCAAATTTCGCTTTTATTTTTAAAACATAAATTTTGCTAATTATTGAGTCTTCGAACTGCAAATTATTTAGTATATCTAGTTTTTAGATTTATGGCTTTTTTATTTATAAAGAAAAAATATAAATGCCGCGTGAACTTCAAATTAAAAGATCTATCAATCAAAATTAAAAGAGTGATTACATTAGTAGTATATTAAAGTAGTTACATTTGACAGTATAATCTTATTATTTTTTTTTAAAAAAATATGATTCACTTCGTCAAATAGAAGGGTACATAACAACACAAAAGAATTACAGCCCCTTATAAAATAGAAAAAGAGAACAGTACAACTAAGGCTTTGGAATTATGAAATTTGAAGCTGGCAACTGAGTTGTGTTAAAATTATTTATAATCAGTACTAACTCCAAATACATAGTCAAATGTTTATTATAAATATTTTTTTAATGACACTATATAAAAAATATACTAAAAGTTAAAATAAAAATGCAATGATATGAATTTTTTGCAAATGAATTTTTTGAAACATTGGCATGTTCCCTATCACCTTGATGAAAAATGTAAAATAATAATAAATAAGCTATTGTTGTAGCTAACATAAAATTATTTATAATATCTACATTCAATAATTTTCAGGAAACGTTTGTATGCCCAATATTACTGCTAAGTGTCCACCGAAATCGGAATGCCTGGTAAGCACATTTATAAAATACAAAAAATACTACTTTTTAAAAAAGTACCTTTTTTAGAGCATTTTTTAATTAAAATCTGATATTTTTTTTACAAATGATAAAATTAAAAACATGTAAGATGCTTCCATACATTTATTTAAATGATATTTTTTAAGAAAATTTTATTTGGATCATTTTATAACTTTTGTTTTTACCTTTTCTAATTTAACAAGACACACTAATTGTGTATAGTTTTTAACCAATTAACAAAATTAAAATATTTTACTTTATTTTAGGATTTCTACATATTAAATAGTACCTATTACAAAACATGTCAGAAAAAACCCGAAGATACTACTACATCGGCACCCGTTGAAATTACTACATCTGTAGACTACTCCTACTACTAGTCGGTACTACATTGGGACCAGATGACATTACTACTGTTGAAGCTTAAATATTAACATGATCAGTTTTCCAATTTTAAATTTCAAACTGACCAGGAGTCGTAATTTGGACCCAGATGGTATCTCGAAATACTGAATAAGTTTAATTATTAATTCTGCTTATAGAAGAAGAAGCAAATAATACTTAACTAGTATTAAAAATGTGAAAAAACTTTGTTTTGTAACAAAACAATTTCAGAATAAAAATAGAATTAATCAATGAAAATTGGATTTACTTGTTTGTTTAATGGTTTCATTTGTTGTGTATGTATCTTATGTAAGGGAAAAGGGGATAAATTTAGACATTTTAAATTCATGTAACGATAAATTAGAACGTCCTACATGCCCATATATCATTTACAAGTTTAAAAAAATTAATGTAGCATGATAAATATACGGGGAAGTAAAAATTAGAGCGTTTGTAGGATACTGGTGCACGTTAAATTAATTTAAATTGCGTAATCTGTTGAAGGTGGCGTTGTCGGTCCGTTCAGATTTCGACAGCATCACTTGATCGTTATTCAGAATTAGAAGGTCTCTCTTCAAATGCCAGAAAGGAGTGGGATGTTAATAAAGTGGGATGTTAATAAACCTATACCAAGTCTTTACTAATTACACTAATACTAATTTAGCATTTTTAAAATATGTTTTAGTAATTACTCAATAATCTTTTAATTTCTAATGCCTTAATTAATAATATTTTAAAAATTTAAATGGAATTTTGTAATTTAAAAAATACAATCTTTGAGGTTCATTTTCTAAGACTTTTCAACTTTTAAACTTTTCGAAATGCAAATTACGAAATATCATATGTATTATGATTTAATGAATGATTACGACGTTATTCACGGTACAGTTAATTAACAAGTAAGGCAATTAAGCAGACTAAGCGTTAAAATTACAATCCTACAGCAGTACAATATATTCCCATGCATAATTAGTCAAGTAAAAAATATGAATATCATACAACACCGTGCCGGGCAAAAGGACTTTCAAATACCAATTAATAAAATAATACCATTTAAAGGTAATTACTTTCCTCGTAAGGTATTTTCAATAACATTAAAAAACGTTTAAAGTTACATGACATCTACCCTTTGCGCCTGCCCTATTTTCTCCAAAATTGTATTATGACGACCGAGAGACATTCCACAATATTGCTACGAGAAATGGTGAATTTGTGAGTTCAAAAATCCGGTAGCAAAATTCAGTTTTTTACTTGGAATAAAAGTTATGCCTGGATAAATAGATTTTATTTTTTTACCCGTTGCTATTGTATAAACCGACTAAAATCCTAAAATTATCTTAAATTCATAAGATCAATTTTTTTTAGACATCTTTAATGTTAAATTACATCGTCAAAGTTTAGTTAACGGTATAACGGAATATCATATTACAAAAACAAACACGAACTTCATTTGCAAATATAATCAGTAGTATTGTGAGAGCGAAATATCCCCAACGTTTAAAATATGTTTAAATGTTAACTATTAATTTTCTAAATTTATTTAACAATGACAATCTCAGCTTTTTACTTCACAAAATCATATAATTTCTGAACGAAGTCTAGGATGATTATGACGTCAATTGTGTAGTATCAGTTCAGCAGTACTTGTACAATATATAAATAATAAACATATGGAAATATTTTAAAGTTTTTTTTTATTTATTTAAAGTTTTGATATAAACATAAAACTAATAATTTTAGCTAAGATCGAAATCGAGAGATAAATATAGTACTTGTATCCAAATGGACAGTGCTCCCAATATGAACACCCCTATTACTTTAAAAGTTAATTTTTTTATCAAGAGATAGTGCTACATGTCCGTGAAGTAAAGCAGTTAATAAAATACTTTAGCCTAGAAAGTGCAAAAAAGTGAGCTCTTTGCCATTTCGAAGAAAATTTGTATTTTCGTGTTGTGCTGATCTTATTTATAGAAATGTTTATATTCTCATGATGTATTGTAAAATTAGTTTAAATATTGATAAAGTGGAGTGTTTTAGAAAGCTGGTAAAACATTTTTTCGATTTATATTTCAGATATTGCTTGATAATGTTTATTTGTGTATTTGTTATAAGATTTAGTAAAACTACGCTGATTCCCAATATTGACAACTTATGTCTCCATTACAAGTACAGCAAATGAATCTTTAGATTTACAAATTTGTAACATGCCTGTTCAAGGGGATTTTATCTAGCTAATTAATGATAAATTAATGTTCATAGTATTGACATAACTGCACTTTGAATGTCTTACACACAAACCACATTACCTGGGGCCCGGATGGCCGAATGGTTTGGACCATTAAGCTAGCAGTCTGCGCGCTGTAACGGGTGCGGGTTCGATTCCCGCTTTCGCCCTGGGTGTACTTTCCTTTCTCTGTGACAGTAAAAATTCTTTCTGTGTCTGTCTTACTTGACGAAGGCTTATAAGCGGGTCTCTGATCAAGCACACAAGCTGGAATATATATGTACCATACCCTCTTACCCTCACCACATTACCGCAACCAAAAATTATCTTTACTCCCTTCTAAAGTATACGTTTTGAAGATATTTATTCTGTCTCCCTCCTCCGCAATACTTTAAGTTATATTTTTACCCCCCCTCCCTCTCTCTCATTTAAATCCCTTGAAAGAGTAGCTCTTCCATCCAGTAGTAGATCCATAATTAGCCGCCTGTCAATATAGACATGCATGTCCAATGTCCATAATAGGGACACGTGGTTCCTTATATAGACATGTGTAAATATTTTTAGCTTCCACACTACGTTTATAACGTAAAAAGTGGAAGGTATTATAATCATTCAGTCCGTCCGTCTGTCTGTCACCCACTTTCACAGAACGATCCGTAAGTCCCACATACAAGTGGGATATGTCATATTAAAGCAAAAAATTAGGCAAGGTTATATACCAAATGTCATTAAAAAATTTATTTAAGGTTTAAATAACGAAAAATTTAATCTACATTGAAATAACATGCAAATTCCATTTTCATTTAATATTTTCACTGTTTCCATTTCGTTAAACGTACGAGAAACTTTATTTAAAATAAAATAACACTTTTGAAATAATATTTATTTATGTGATATAATTCAGTTTGGATTGTTGTAATATCCCAATAGAATTCTTTTGATGGTTCATTATATATGTAGGAAGAAAGATGCGTAGAGAATTCTAACTTTGCATAACAAATTTGCAAAGTTTCGCTTTTATTTTTAAAACATCAATTTTACTAATTAATTTACTAATATTTCGAACTGTAAATTAATTTAACAAACGATAAATATTAACTATTTTCGAAAGAAATGTAAATGGAAAATTGTGGCGACTCAAAGATATTTATTTAAAAAAATTACATCTTTATTCTTCGAACTTCAAACAAATTTTGCAAATGATAAAGTCTAATTATTAATTCTGAGAAAGAAGATTAATGAAAATAGTTAATTTTGGCGTTTAAAAGTTTGAATTACAAGTAGCTAAAGGCCCTGTTTGGCGAATTTCTTTCTGTGGTGTATAAATAGTTTGTTTCCTGATTACCACAAATGTTGTGTAGAAGCGGTTTAAGTGACAGATTCTGTAACAAACCTACTTGTTTATTTTTATTATATAAATTAAATCAGAAAAACTACAAAGTTACTTATTATAATAATGATAACAAACAGTCCGTAGATTGTGGTCACAAATTTGTAATGTCCTGTGACGTGTAAAAGAGGGTAAAAAAATAAATAATTTTCCTTAAGGTGTCCATATTGGGTACAGGTACTATATAAATGTTTTTTGAATTTGTATTTAGTTACAAATTAAATGGTCCATTTTTTGTTTCTATATGATTCGAAATTTCCGTGTTGTGTGCGTGAATATCAATAATTTTGAATCGAATTGAAAATCTCTTCCTTTGTCTGTCTCTCCTAGAGTAAAAAAATCGTATGAAATTGTATCTTTCATCAGATTGAATTTCCTCTAAATAATGGAAATCTAACTATGTAATGATATACTATTTTTTTTAAAAAAACATATCCAGTTTTTAGCTACACTGTTGATAATTTCGTACTTGGTTTCACCGAAAAAATAGTTTTTACTACTGAACCATTTTTCGGATTTCAGGAAACAAAACCTGAAAATTGATACAACCGAATTCCAAAAATATGGCGAAACATTTCAACACACAGCCGTTGCAGCTACTAGAAACCTTTTTTTTTTTTACCTAGCAAACAATTTTGAATAGTGTAGATCCGAAAATCATTTTCTGAGAGACTTAGTACACTGTTCTCATCTTCCGAAGTGTTGCCGGAGGCCCTGCCCTGCGAGATCCGGCCCGTCTTCCCTCAGATTTGTTGCGCCACCTAACACACAACTATCATATGCCCCATTAAAACATTAAAAATTGACAAAATTCTTATACTATATATTCCTCATTTAGCTCACATTTAAGTAGAATACATCCTTGCTTTAAAGTTGCTGACATAAAGCCTAATTATTTGGCTTCAAAAATGATTGATAGAGCTGTAGTAATTGTTTCAACTTTTATTAAAAAGGATTGAGTTCTTCCAAGTTTTACAATGTCCTTGTCAAGATCTCACTTGACCACAACATCCAGTTTATAAAATTCCAATAATTTTAATAAGTGGTTTCCCACTTAACCAGAATGGATTGTAGTATACCTCTGATTTTTATTGAAGGTGTTCGGTAACAGAAACCTCGACTTCTGTGCACCTTTCTTATGAATTGTGAAGATTTTTTGAATTCAAAAGAAATTTTATCATATATTTTCAAAATTTATTGGAACGTTTATTGGTATTAAAATCCTCCAGTAATTATTTAATGCTATTCCAAAAAACCAATTTAGTATATTGCCCTGTAATACTGTATATTTACTCCCATGATAATATTGTAATTTCATGTGAAGAAAAATGATATGTTTCCTTATACTATGTGTCCATGTAAATAAAAATTGTTTTTACAAGCTGTGTTTAAATAAAAAAAAGTTGAAGTAATTGTACATCAATTGAATTTTTCTCATTTATCTATGGTAGTAATTTATTATATGTTATTATAGGATTATACCTAACCAAAATTATGATATATGAATAAAAAATAGAATCGTGTGATATATGATGCAATTCAAAGGCTTTCACATCCTGAAATTTTTGCTAATAAATTTTAAAATGAGCCATTTCAATAATACAAATATATAATCAGTAAATGTGAATGCATTCTATTCTTTAAAAATGTGAGACTTTTACTATATTTATTCTACACATTTAAAATTAAACAATTACTGCATGTTAAAGTACCATAAGGTAAGACTGACAACGCAAATTTGTCGTGCAAATAGCTAAATAATAAAAAAAATCAATACTAAAATAAAAATAGCAGAGCAGAAAAAAACGTAATTTCTCGTGCATTTGAATAGCACAAACGCCGTGCTAACTAAATCATAATTTCTCGTGCATCTAAATACATAAACGCCGGCAAACTAATCGTCATTCCCGTGCAATTGAATACCAGAACGCGTGCGAACTAAATCGTCATTTCTGGTGCAAGGTAACACGAGAAACGGCGTGAAAGATTTCACCAGTCACTCGTTGCAGCTGCAGGAAACCAGTTTTCTGGTATAAGGTTGCACGAAACTTTTAACAGTGTAGTTAAATCTTTCACAGGTATTTTTGAGCAGTAAAGCTTCAGGTATTTTTAAATAAACAATCCCACTTTTCTAATACTCTCATCTGTAGGTTAAAACAATTGCTAGAATTTCAGAAAATATTTGTTTGGAAAGACTTTTGTAGGTACAGTCATTAAATCTGACTCTTTGGTCTGTTGTATCGTTATAAGTTGTTTGGACAGTGAAAGTCAGTTGTTTATACTATAAATCCTTTATGAGAAAGACCTTTATGAGAAATCTATTATGAGAAATATTGTACAACCCATTAAATATATGGTTTTCAGCTCTGAAAAGATTAGTCAGGCTTTAATAAAATTTATATTTGGTATGAAACCAACGCTGAAGTAAATTTAAGAAATCATGAAATAATTTTTGTAATTTTAATGATAATAATAAGTAAGAATTGGAATTTTAAAATGCTGGGAAATTTGACTTTCTAGTAATTGCAAATTAATTTCAATAATTATTTCTTAACAGAAGTTAATCGGCGTCATATTTCAGCGAATAACTTCTTTTAGTCTCATTAAAGACAGTTCTAGTAATCGGAGAAGCCCTACAATTGTTATTGCGTTCTGCCCTAATAACTAACCGTAATTCTCAGTTCATTATATACTAATTTTTAAGATTTACATTGACATATTTTCGATTTAAAAATATTTTTATCTTACTGCAAGTTAATGTTAACTTATTAAAAAATTAGTGATAAGTTGCTATTCAATTAATAAAGTAATGTTAAATATTAATTTAATATTAAATTAATAGAGTGATGTTAAATTGACTTAATGTTAAATTAACTTAGTATTAAATTAATAGATTAATTGTAAATTAACATTGACTTAATATTAAATTATTATTAGAGTACTGTTAAATTAACTTTTACTTAATGTCGAATTGATATTAATCCCGTTTACACCCCATTTCCTGTCTCTGCAGTAACTTTGATTATGTTCCACTTACACCAAAACATAATTTTTGGCTGCCCCGCCATTTAAAGATCCTTGTCTCAGCTTGGGGATTTCCCCCCTCCCCTCCTCCGACATCAATTTGTAGTCTGGCAACATCAAGGAGATTGTCGGCTGTGTTTTAAACAGTCATGGATATCTATAGTTCTTCCCATGGACACGACACCAACCAACCACTAATCAACCCAATTTCCTGAAATTTCTTAATGTGATGTTTATTTCATAATTACACAGCAGTGAAAAATTATGAATTAAATAATGTATTTACATTAATACACCTATTTTTGTGTTTCTCTTTTTAGCTTCCACACTACGTTCATCAGTTAAAAAGTCGAAAAAAGGATAAAGTGCTAATCTTTTTGTCCTTTTCGGCAACATTTCGTTCCGGCACGTTTTGAAGACGTCACCAACGCTTAATAACACGAACTTCTTATTATTAAATAAATTTCGATAGGCAAATTAATAAAAACTTGAATATGTTTTTTATTAATTTGTATCTTATTGTTAATTTGGTAACAAGAAAAAACGAAACAACCATGAATTCCAAACTTTATTGCCCAGCTATGGGAGAGTAGATTTTATAAAGTAATATCAAATATGATATGAACTTAAGGTCAATTATCAACATAATTGGATGTAGTACATTGCGTTATATCTGAAAAGATTGTGAACCTCAAAGAACATTCTTTATTGAAGTAAGACTGACCAATTTTAAACACACGATAAATATTTTTTAATTACTAAGAATAAATATGCCATACCTATACTATATACAAATAAAAACTCATAATAACAAATAACTAGTCATTAAATTGCAAAACTTTTCCGATTATTCCATAGCCCACAACTCATTTAGTTATTTGTATGTGTTTATTTCTAGTTCTGGACATAAAGTCCGACAGCTGAAATCCCGACTAGCCTGAATTCCGACAGCCTAAATGACGACAGGCCATAATCTCTACAGAGAAGACAACCCGGCAGGGTCAAAAATCTGACAGGGACGAAATACCGGCAAATTACAAACCCAACAAATCAATATAACAAATCAATCATACCAACAATAAATGCCGTTATGCGTAATGAAGGTCAATTTAATTACTAAATTTTAAATTACTATTTTTCGTTTATGGCTATGTAAACATAAAATACTTTTGGTTGGAAAAAGTTTTACATTCTAAATGCATTTTATACGGAAATCACATACATAATTAATTGGAGTATTTTAATAGTCTATTGTTTATGTTTAGATTTAGTGTTATTGTTTTATATTTTGGAATAATTTATTATGTTGTCTGGTCCCGTTAGACTAATTTTTTCTTATAATAGGTCATGTAGTAAGTTAATGGTGTTTTTCGCCCTGAGTTCAAATATTTAATTGAATGAAACAAATTTTAGCAACATATAGTTTATATATTATTTGAAATAAACATTCCAAACTCTAATAATCGAGAAATAAACAAAAAAATAATGTATTTCTAGCGTCTTAATTTCAACCCTTTCGGGATTTTGGCCATTTCAGGTTTTGACACAGTCGATGCAATGAGCAAAGTTCATTTACCCTTTATTTTTAAAACACCTAAAATATTTTAAAAATCTGTTTTTCGTTATACTTTTCAATATATTTCTATAAGGCTACTTTTTCTGTTCTCCGACTTTCAACAAAATTTCTCGTGAAATGGCTTATTCAACTACGAAGGAATCGTTATTTAGGTATTGTAGGCTTGTATAGAAAGTTTTTTTTTAAATTTTAAGTAGACACCTGGTCTTTTGTTGATCATCTATGCATCACTATTATAACTTTGGCATTTCCATTAGTTTCTTTCTTAATTGTCGGGATAATGGCCTCAACAGCCTTCCAAAATTGTCCCGAAAGGGATATTATTATTGGACTCAAGTTATTTTACATACTTATTCTTCAAATTGCCAAATAAATGTATAAAAAAATAAATAATATTAATTGAATTTGCGGAATAAAAAATTAATGAAAATAGCCAAATTTAGAGATTTTAGAAGTTAAAATTACAAGTAAATGCCGTGTTTGATTAGAGTTTTTTTAAAAGATAAACAATTCTTGTGTGGAAACAGTTCAAGGAGACATTTAATTTTACAACCTACTTGTTTTTGTATGCTATCATTTAACAAAAAAACAGGAAATCAATTATTTATTTCTTACTAAAAAGATTTTCGTTTCCTTATCTTTTTGTTTCCCTATTATTTCATTGTGGGAAACAAATAAATTAGATTTTTTCGCATTCGTCTTGAAGAATCCCTTTCTTACATGCAGCTTTTTTTTTAAAATTTTATATGCAAAATAAATGTCTTTAATCACATTCTTCCTTTGTTGAAATAAACTTTGCTGAAAACCATTCCTAACAATAAAATGAATTAATTTCCCGAGTTGAACAAGAGTGTTCAACCGCAGAAAAAAAGGCAACAGATATAAATACACTGATCAGTTTTTTATTCTTTCAAGAGGCAGAGGAATACCGGATTATGTAAAGTGATATTTTCGTGAAGGATAAAAAGAGGTAATTAGTGAAAATGACAAAATGTAAGTTTTTTTTCGTCACCACGCTGGGTATTTTTTTCACATGTGCTTCTAGTGTCTTCACAAACTTTAAACGTCCTTTTTTTTAATTCGGATGAGGAATTTAAGTTTTTATTTGTTTGCTTTATCATGCGTCAAATCATCGTAGCAAATAATATTGCGGGTTAACAACCTATAATGGGACGTGTGGGCTATACCGTCCCAATATAAGCTATACTGGGACGGTGTGTTTTGATAAATTGAGTAATTTTGCATTAAAATTATGTAGTTTTAGAAAACAGAAATTTTATGAGCGAAAATAACAGAAATATTTTTTTAACAGATTTGTTTACAGTGTGAACGCTATTCAAATTATCTACTGCATATCTGAGGTACCGTGTTTTCGGAGAAATAGCAAAATAACTACCTTATCTTTAACAAAAAAAAATGGGAACATTACTATTCTCATAAACATTATCTCAATACCAAAATCAAAGTATCTACAAAATAAAGCGTTGGTTGACAAGGACGGGGTAAAATAAAAATTTAAATAATTATATATTTTTCTTTTTAAATTTTCAATATTAGTTAATAGTTTTTATTTATAATACCTATATATTATAAACTAATGCTTACAAAATAAAATTAAATCAGTTTTACTACTTTACTTTTAATAGGTTAAAGTTTAAATGTTAAAAAAATTATTTTAAAAAGTCATGAAAATTTAAACAAAACTAATTTTGTTTATAACTTTAATTTTTAAACTTTTCAAATTTTGAACTTTATTTTTTTTAAATGCATATTTTTAAAAAGTTTTTAAAAGCTTTCTTAAAAGTTTTTAAAACTAATAAAGTAGTTTTAAAGATAGCTTTTCTGTGCAAAAAATACACTATTGTGGGACTTTAAAAAGTTGCATATTAACAAACTACGTTTTTTGTGTTTTAAACAAAAATAGAAAGTATTTCGAAAAACTTTATAGAAAGCTACATCATATATACAATAAATAAAGTAAATAGGGGAGAGTGGGGCTAATGGGACAATTTTTTTAGTAACCTCTGTTTTTCAGCAAAAATATAAGAATTTTAATTTCTTTTTTTACAAGCTCATAAACTGAACATTCGTTTACTTAAAAAGTCATTCAACAGATGTTAAAACATTACCATATTTTAGTTGATGAACATTTTAGACAAACATGTAAATGTCCCATTAGCCCCCATGTGTGGGGTCTAATGGGACAGGTTGAGGGCTAATGGGACATGATAAATGTTGCCTTAATTAAAGTTTCAAAAATTGAAAAAGGAATCAGAAAATGACAGAAAATTATAAGTATTTATATCAAAATCTCTAGATAATACAGACAATTTGAAATTATTGCGTGCAATTACAACCATTTAATTTAGCGAAAACAGTGAACCATTCAATTCACAACCATTCAATTTAGCGAAAACAGTGAAATGTCGCATATGTTTGGAGATTATCTGGCAACCCATTAGTAAAGAACAATTATTGGCCTTTCGTGATTGGGCCGTAGATTTGCATTGTTGGCAGTCGCACCCAATAAGCATAGCAGTCAGCTATTTTCTACTAAAAAATCTTTAACCAATGTGTGTTCCCAATGTCATTCGACAGAGCTTGAGACTCTTGTGTCCATTTTTCCACACATCCCTGGAATAAGAGCACGCCGCTCTTTTTCGTCTACGGTGGCCATCGTAACTTCTCTTCTACCATCTATGGAGTTAAAGTGTACCACCTGTTGAAAAATTTGAGCTGGGCTTCACATGTTTTTCGAGCTCAACGCTGGAGTGAAACATTCGCACCAGGTATCTCTAGATTAGGTTGAACCCCTCCAGGTTTGTTTCAAGCAGAGAACGTGGTTTCAACAAAAACTGCCATAAAAACTGAAACAGTTATCCCACAGCTGCAGCTACTAGGCATATCATGTGTGAGGCTACTGGTAAAGGACCTTCATTCCCAACACCATATGGTTTTAACAATGTAGTTTTCCTTCCTTAGACACTAACGAAACCTACGGAAACGTGTGTGAAAAACATCTAATAGAAAAATGGCTGCGTTATCTTTGAATGATTTTATAAACTACTATTATAGAAGATTTAAACTAAACCGCTATAGTAAATTCCACGTCAGTTTCCTTACCCGTTCGCATTTCCTTACTATAAAATAATTAATGTAAATATAAATTATCTAAAAAGTACTTAAGAAAAAATTTAAAATATTTAGATTTGTAATTTTTTTTATTTAAACCTCATGAAGTGAAAACAAGTTTGCAATTTAGCCAATTTGCTTATCCCTCAGATTAATATAGTTACAACTTTAAGGACGTTTTCCAAAAGGGGTTGTTTTGGCCACTTCTACAAAACTGGTTAATTACACCTGTAAGAATTAAGCTGTATGCACTGTAGCAGTGGGTGTCGCGACCCACTAGTTGTGAAACGCTTGCCTTAGATGTTAATTTTGGAATTACAGCTGCCTTAACTTTAGGTTCAGTAATAATGACAATTCCAATATTTGGCAACTTGAGATTGAAAAGTTTTTTTTGTACAATAGTTTGATATTAAAAGTATATTTATTAAATATAATATATATTTTTAATATAAGGGATAAAAATATCTATATTTTAATTATCTATTCACATATAGCAGGTTTTTTAATATATTAATTTTTATCGGCCACATTTATTTTGCCACCCTTTTTCTCACAAAATAAAGTAGAAAAAATGCACCTAGAATGTACATTTGATTTTTTTTTTGATAACTGTAATATTTAAGACTATATTACATACACTAAGATATCGATATTCTTTTTAAAATTTAAAGTTCTAGGAGGCATTGAATACACATAATACAAATTATCACACAAATAAATTATGAAAAAAATCTAACTAAAAATAATCTTTAAAAAAATTCTAGAGTATGTTATAGACATAACTATTTTGGCTATAAAAATGTAAAACAAACCTTCTAGGTGCATTTTTTCTCCTGCATTGTGCGCAATAGGTTAGCACTTTTAATGCCGATCAAAATTAAGGCATTTAAAAGCCTCCTCTCTATCAGAATAAATAATTAATGCAAATTTTTGAAAATTATATTAAAAATATACATTATAATTTATATAGTATATACTTAATATCAAATTATTGCAATAGTTTTACAAATACTTATGCTATTTTGAAATAGTAACAACAATTAACTTTTTTCTGGTATAAAGCCATTCTCTGATAACAGAAATATTCTACTCGAGAGGTTGCAAGCAAACACAAAAACAATTCCGGGAATCGAACACCGAGTGTGCACCTTTGAGCCCCATTGTACATTCATAAAATTTGATATCCTGAAGTGTTTTTGTCGATAAAACAAAAGCTCAAGTCGGAGATTTCATCGAATATTTTTTAAAGATATCTTTTTAAATGATAACACTATTGAAATATTTCCTTATAAGAAACATATTTTGGCTTGCATTCACAACACACTTTTCAGGGGGAAAAAACAAGTCGAAGAAATGAAGGCGACTTTGGGACTCATTTGCTTAGTAGGATGTGCGGTAAATTATTTAGTCTTCTTTTTAATTAAAAAAAACAAATTCATTTACTATTATCGTGAAATAATTTGTCTAAATCATCATTCATTGTTTTTGAAATATACATAGATCAACTATGACTTATTTAAAAATAGTTTAAAGGGGATAGTGAAGATATCTGGTTGGATTTATATCCTTTCTGAACCTCAATATATATATTTGGATACTTGAAATTTAGAAAAATAAGGGCATTGTGTACCCTAGAATGTGAACTTGAATATGTAAAATGAATGTATTCCAAAATTTTAACAATCTCAATTTGATATAAATAATTTTTTCATGTGATTTCTTATTAGATCATCTAACAAACTTTCTCTCAGTTATTTTTTTAAAATCTAAAAAATTTTAAATGAAAGATTTATTCAAAATTAATCCCAAACATTTTTCGCCTATAGAGAAATGGAAATTATAACATACAGTAAATGAGGATGACAGCGCATGACAAAATATTTTCCCACCTAAATACATTGCATCATAATGCGAAAACAAAAGAATACAATCACTGTTACTTTATAATGAAAGGTTGACAAAGCAACACTTGTTCAAAATCAGCTTGAGGCATGTGTCTCATCATTAAAGGAAATTTTCTAATAATGTTAAGTGTGTGCGTATTGTAATTCTGACAATTGACATGTTCGCACATACAGAGACTTAGTATAAATACGTCGGGAGAATCACAGATTTCATCGTGATAAGTATCGACGAAAAAATAAATATGAATTATCTCTTTTTGGTTCTTGCTGTTGTGGTAAGTTGTGAAGTTTATTTCTCCCTCGCCCCCCCCAAAAAAAAAGAATTTCTGTTGAATAGCTTTGGTCACCCATTACTCACTAACGTATTTCAATCTAGATTTTAGTTCTCTTAGATTAGGTTTTTTACATTTTCGCTAAAATCATAGAAATATTTTTGGCTACAATTTCCTAACAGCGAGTCCTAATTGGGTAAAAAATTCCTAATTAATTTATACTGCTTTTACCGGTTCTCTAGGTATTTCGCATCCTGATTGCTCTTTTGCCGCCCCGGCACTGCTAAAATTTTCGGGTCAAAGTTACACCACAATCTTCGAACTTTCTTGTTTGGAGCGTGAATTTACCAATTTTGTGGTAAAATTTGATGCACCGCAATAGTGGTGGATCAACGCTCCAAATAATGGTGGCAGCTAGAAAGTTCCAGGATCCGGTGCAATCTTGCTCCAAAATTTTTAATTGTGCAGGACCTGCGAGAAAGCAATCAGGATGCGGAACCCCTAGTATCAGTAAACCCGGTAAAAGTGAATTAACAATTTAATTTTATAATTTTGTTTAGGCTATAATATGATTTTCACTGTAAAAAAAAACTTTGTTACATTGCAGAAAATTTGTGGCAGCAAAATAGTCAGAAAATATTAGTAATTACTAATGCAAAATTATCTTGACTCAATTTTCTCGCAACAAAGAACGCGGAAAACATTCGTAAATAACAGATATGTAGCGTGTAGCTGCAAAACTAACATTCTCTAAAGTATGATTACGATATAGGTTCCAGTCCGTTCATTGGTGATTGCGTTCAAATGAATTTACAAACATTTAAAATCTATAATGAACGGACTGGGCCTCTATATCTTAGTTATGTTTTGGAGAATTGGAGTTTTGCAACTAGACCCTTTAAATTTTCAATTAGAAAGTGTACGTTAAAGAAAAAGCGAACCAATGGCTTGCTCTAAAAAATGTGCTGTTGTTATTAACACTGTTAAAAATTATGCACTTTGTTTCACCAAAAATATTTCACCTTTCACCTTTTTTTCGGTGTTTGGTTGAACAATTTTTCTGGATTTGGAAACAAAAACCTGAGAAATGGTTCAACCGAATAACAAAAATATGGTTTAACGTTTCACCACACAGCCGTTGCAGCTACTATGAACCAATATCATGGTGAAACCAAGCACACAATTTTTAACCGTGAATACTCAGCTCCTTTGATAGTAGTCAGACGATTTCCAAAAAGTTACGACACTACGAAAGTCATTCCTAGTCACAGGTTCAGATGCTATATTTTGTTTATCGAATCCAAAACACTGCAGAATATGCTCGTGGGATGCCTGAGCGGCAGTGCACTTTTTACAATTCTGATATGCCTTAGATCCATCCACAAAGGAAATCTACTTTATGTGCCCGCTTTCAAGTCTGTTCAAAGAAGGTCTGTAAGCTCCTGTCAAATTTGATGTTTAGAAAGTGCCAGGACTTTTTCTGGAATACCATTGACGTTTGGGTGGAAAACGCCATGAAGCATTGATCTTTTGTTTTTCGTTCTAAAATATAACTGTATTTCTCATGTTCATGGTTTATTTTCCCTAAATCACCGTATGACAGCTATTAATTCTATTATTTGTTCTTTTGAAGATCTTTGTCGCAGAAGCACAGGTGAGTGTTAAACTGTGCCAAGAAGATAAAGATTGTAGGAGACCAAACTTGTATTGCCACACCCAGAGCATTGCAGGAGTGGAGATTAGCACATGTCGAGCTTATTTGAGAGATGGTGAGAACATAAATAAATCGTATAGTCGCAGAACTCATAGTCTTCAAAAATATAACTAAGGTATAGCGTCCGGCAGTTTTTTTCCTATAATGGGGGCTGCAACATTGGCGGTCAAGTCTTAACAGACTCGGCATATTCCCCAGAACTGAGAGCTATTTTTTTGTGGCAGCATCTAGGCGACTCTCGCTACCAATTTTGACGCGCAGATTACAATGAATCTGAGCTCTCTGTGGATGTTAAAGTATGCCGAGAGAACCCAAGCCAAATCGGCCCTCCAGGTACCTTTTACATGCCACATAATCATATGAAATGCGTGCCCAAGATTTTCCCATCCAGAAAATCCGACGACTCAGCCGGGGCTCGAACCCGCGATCTTGGGCTTACGAGGCAGACTCGTTTAACCTCTCAGCCACTGAGCCGCTGCAGCTTTATTTGGCAACTTCGTCCAATTGAATTCACAATCACCAAAAGTCGCCAATGAACGGACCGGTCCCTATTTCTTATTAGTTATAGTTAGCAGAATGTGAGTTTTCTAAGTACACTCTTCGCATGTTTTTAAAATATAGACTACTTGTGTTGCAAATTCAAGTTATCTTTTTTTGAGTTAATATAACGAAAAATTAAAAAAAAATTACGCCCAAAAATTATTTATTTAGGTGATTTTTAAGGAAATACGGAAAAAAGCCAGCTTCTGATTTGCAATTTTCCCATTTAATTAATTTGTGTTTCTTGTGAAATATAATTGTTAATTGTGTTTTTTACTGCATAAAAATATTATATTTCTAACTGAAATAAATAATCTTCAATATATTTGTGTTTCTAGCTTTAATTGCCTTTACATTAAAGCACCGAATTTTAGCCTTTAGATAGGATTTTTAGCTTCTCGAGGATAACTATTAAGTTTATCTGGCTTTTTTATTTTTAAAGAAAAAAATAAATGCTGTGAACCACAAATTAAATTATATGTCAATCAAAATTTAAAGTGATCTTTGACAATATAGTCTTATTATTTTTTTGTTGTCAAATTATGATTCACCTTGTCAAATAGAATGTACATAACAGCACAGAAAATTACAACCACTAATAAAATAGAAAAAGGAACAGTACAACTAGAGGCTGGACATTGGTGCTTTGTAATAATGAAATTTGAAGCTGGCCATTAAGTTCTGTTAAAATTATTTATCATCAGTTCTAACTCCAAATACATATTCAAATGTTTATTATAAATATTTTTTTTCTTAAATACACAATGTTAAAAAAAAATTAAAAGTTAAAATAAAAATGCAATGATATGAATTTTTTTGCAAATGAGTTTTTGGAAACATTACTGTGTTTCCCTATCACTTTGATCAAAAATTTAAAATAATAATAAATAAGTAACTGATGTAGCTAATATAAAATTATTTATAATATATGCATTCAATAATTTTAGGAAACGTTTGCGTTCCCAACGTTACTGCTAAGTGTCCACCTAAATCAGAATGCCTGGTAAGCACATTTATAAACTTTAAAATAATGCTACGTTTAAAAGAAGTACCTTTATCAAAGCATTTTTTAATAAAAATCTGATCTTTTTTAAAGAGGTATACAATTTAAAAAACATGTAAGGTGCTTTCATACAGTGATTAAAATAATATTTTTAAAATTTTATTTGGAACATTTGTGTAACTTTTGTTTTTACCTTTTAATTTAAAAAGACACAATAATTGTATATAGTTTTTAATCTATTAAAAAAAATTAAATTTATTACTTTATTTTAGGATTTCTACATAGGAAATCGTACCTTTTACAAAACATGTCAGAAAAAACCCGAAGACACTACTACATCGGCACCCGTAGAAAATACTACTAAGTTAGACTTAACTACACAGGGACCAGAAGAAATTACAACTGAAATTGCACCTTAAATACCAACACGATCAGATTTGCAACTTTGAATTTCATCTGACCAGGAGCCGTAATTTGGGCCCAAATGATATCTCAACATTTTGAATAAGTTTAATTACTAATTCTGCTTACATAAGAAGAAACAAATAATACTTAATTAGTATTAAAAATGTAGAAAAACTTTATTTTGTAAAAAAAAATCATAATAAAAACAGAATGAATCAATGAAAATTGGATTTGCTTGTTTGTTTAATGATTTCATTTGTTGTTTATGTATATTTTGTAAAGGAGAAGGAGAACAATTTCGACATTTTAAATTCATGTAACGATAAATTAGAACGTCCTACATTCCTATATATCATTTACAAGATTAAAAAATTCATGTAGCATGATAAATATATGGGAAAATAAAAATTAGAGCGTGTATAGGAGACTGGTGCACGTTAAATTTATCTTAATTGCTCAATAGGTCGAAGGTGGCGTTGTCCGTCCTTTCAGATTTCGGCAGCATTATTTGATTCTTGTTGAAAATTAGAAGGTCTCTCTTGCCAGAACGAAGCTCTATAGTTGGCCGTTAATAAAACAATACCAAGTCTTCACTATTACAATAATTTATTATTTTAAAAATTTTCTTTTTAATTTTTTTTAATAATTACTCATAATCGGTTAATTTATACGGCCTTCAATTTTATTAATCACCAATACTATTTTTTAATTTCAAAAATTGATTTTTGCAATCAAAATAACAATCTTTGATTTTTATATTTATTAGAAGAAGTATTTTTCTCAGAAGTCTGTAGCTTTATTAGTTTGAACTGTAGTGTGGTTTCAGGTAAACAGGTAGGCGGATCAGTGTTGGAAAACCACTTTTTTCAGAATCAGCAATCTCTAAAACGTGTAGAAAACACAAAGTCCCTTTTCCGGATTTTCGATCCCATTCTATTTGTATTACCCCGTATTTCATATTAGGTCATCGATTTAAAAAAAAAATCTGCTAACTGTATTTCCAACTGAAGACGGATCTATATAAAAAAAAATCAATCTTAGATCTTCAACTTTTGAATATTTATTATTTTTGTTCCACACCCCTTGTTTATAAAATAAGCCACTTTTTTACGCACCCGGTACGTATGATATATAAACCGCTCTATCATCCAGAAATTTATATTTACACACATAAATCAGCAAAGTTTTCTTCTAACACACAAATATACTTAAAATATCTTACAAAAAATTGATGTGTAGTCTATTGCAATCCATTAAATTCCTTAATATATTTTTAGCTTCCACACTATGTTTATTACGTAAAAAGTGGAAGGTATTATAATCGTTCAGTTCGTCCGTCTGTCTGTCCGTTCGTCACCCACTTTCACAGAACGATCCGTAAGTCTCACAAACAAGTGGGATACGTCGTTTTGAAGCAAAAAATCAGACTTGGCTACATTCCCAGTTTCATTAAAAAATTTAAATTAGAAGTTTATTTAAAGTTTAAATAACGAAAAATTTAATTTACATTGAAATAACATGCAAATTCCATTTTCATTCAATATTTTCACTGTTGCCATTTCGTTAAACGTACGAGAAACTTTATTTAAAATAAAAATAAAACTTTTGGAATAATATTTATTTATGTGATCTAATTCAGTTTGGATTGTTGTAATATCACAATAGAGTTCTTTTGATGATTCATTATAATGTATGAAGAAAGATGCATAGAGAATTCTAACTTGGCGGTTTCGCTTTTATTTTTAAGCATCAATTTTACTAATTATATATTTTTCGAAAAGTAAATTAATTTAACAAACGATAAACAATAACTAAATTTTCGAAAGAAATGTAAATGGGAAATTGTGGCGACTCAAAATATATTTATTAAAAAAAGTAATCTTTATTCTTCGAACTTCAAACAAATTTTGCAAACGATAAAGTTTAATCATTAATTCTGAGAAAGAAGATTAATGAAAATAGTTAATTTTGGCGTCTAAAAGTTTGAATAACAACTAGCTAAAGGCCCATGTTTGGCGAATTTCTTTCTGTGGTATATAAATAGCTGCTTCCTGTGTTGAGCACAAATGTTGTGTGGAAGCGGTTTAAGTGACAGATGTAACAAACCTACTTGTTTAATATTGTAAACATCCCATTTATATTAATTAGAGAATTTTAAACTTTTATCGAAATCTAATGAAATTCTCTTTTGTATTTAGTATTTTGTATTATTATATATAATATGAAGTAGGGGCTATATGATATGTATTTATAGCGAATTTGATGCTTGACTCAAACGTAAACTTAACTTGCTGAAAACCATTTAAAGCAAACATTAACAATGACTACATTCAACAGTAAAGCTACAAGAAGTGGAGAGTTTAGAAAGTCAAAAAATGGTAGCAAAATTCAGTTTTTTTCCTTGGAATAAAATTTATACTTGGAAATAAAGATTTAAATTTTTTTACTTGTTGAGCATTGCATAAACCCACTAATACCCTAAAATTATCATAAATAAAGTAGTTCAAATATTTTATGTAAAACTTTAATATAAATGTCATTTTCAAATGTTAGTTACGTTTCATGGCTTTCTAAAAAGGTAGAAAACATTTAACAAACTGTAATCTAATAATTATATAAAATCAAGCTTCTTTAAGATTTTCCAAATTTATCCAGTGGTTTTTAAGAGAGGTTATTTACTGTTACCTCAGAAAAATCCTACCTTTGCATAATTTTTTTGATTTTGGTGCCAAATTTTTTTTAGGATTGTTGAAAAAATAAATAAATCGAATTCTTCAGAAAATTTAAATTTAGAAACCTTTTCGCTGTATTGCAATTCACATGTATTCAAATTTTTACATTTCTTTCATGTTCGAATATTTTGTCTGAAATTCCAAGATGAAATATATTCTTACTGAGTAAACTGATTGCTTGCATTTGTTGAAAGTTCCAAAAATGTGTTATAGAAATTTTCAGAATATACTAGAACAGAAATTTTTGTTTGTAGAAAGGTTCTTAATGGTTATTTTTAGCTTAAGGCACAAGAAATCTTACTCGTTTTTATATAAGAAAAATAATGAAAACTGAAGAGTGTTGAATAATATTTCTTTTTAAAAATGGAAAAAATAATAACTTTTCCAAAATTGGCCATGAAAGCTGGAAGCGCTTGAGAACGTAACGGAGGTGTGCCACATGAATAGTCAAAATGTAGATTTAGGTATTTAAATCATGCTAAACTAGGTATTTCACTTTGCAATTTATTAAATGAAAAAATTCATTTCCTGTTAAAATTGTTTGATAATGTTCGAATTATTAGTCACTAAATGGATGAGTGGAAAGCCACGCCTACAGTGATGTCACAGCTATGTCAAACGTTGTCTCAAACCCGACAAACAAACCACACGGCATCTAATTCGTCTAAACTAGAACGAAAACGCCTACAATGACGTCAGTCAAGCATTGCCTTCTATCCCACAAATAAACTACGATCCGTCCCGTTCTAGACGTTTATTATAGAGTGTTCCCTAATTAAACTCTCTTAATATCTTCACTCCAGAGGTACACATACGTGGCGTGGACATTTCTGGAATTTAATTCACGACTTCAGTCTACAATAATTTTTTCTTCAAGAAAATTTTTCTAGTTCTATTTTTTTTTCATTGTAAACTAGAATGTTCAATCTTCCCAAAATACTGATACCAAAGAAGCTGATTTATTGTGTTAAAAAATTATGAGCAAGAAGATCAAGCAGATGTCGAAGGACTTGCACAAGTTTTTTTAATGGGTAAATTTATGAAATATTTTGCTTCAAAACAAATGCCCGGAAGGACTATTCATTGAAAGAAACTGATAAAGTTCGTTTTTAAGTAAGCTTCAGCTTCTCTTTTAATGTCCAGCTCTTCGCAAAGGAGATAGACCCCCAAACCTTTTGCTGACGGGCCTCTGATCATATGTTAGCAGTTCATTTTTTTTTTCGAAATTCCTTGAAAAACATATTTTTAAGTATATAACTGTTTTAAGAAAAGCTCTTTGGAAGCTGGGAATAGTCATTTGTAAACGCTCAACCTAACAGTCAAGAAGAGAATTTATGACCGACTGAAGAAGTCAGAATGGTTAGGGAACTGGCCAGGCAGTCTGAAATTCCCGGTGTCCAAATCCTGACATAATCATGGATATTTGTGTTGTGTGTTTGTCTGTTTTGTCCTGAGTACACTGCGACACACGTGCTCGTTAACTCTATGGAGTCCTAAGTCCCGAGAAAGCACACGATGGCGCCAATGGTTTTCTTTGGGTGCCAGTTCAGGTGTCGACCTCGTCACTTGAATGCTGATCTAAATCACGAGGCATATTTGTCTGTATTAAAGCTCCTTGAGGGTTAAAAAAGACAGTTAAAGCGTTCGACCTAACAGTCAAGAAGAAAATTTCATGTACGTGCTCGTTAAATTTGTGGAATCAAAAGTCCTGACGGCATTATCGTACGATGTCGCTCGAAGCTCCTTTGGGTGTCCGCTCAGGTGTCGACCTGTATTCTAAATTACGAGGAGTGTATTGGCTGTGTAGAGTTCATATAACTAAGATGCATGTGCTAATGACATCTAGTATAAACACGCCTCGAGCGAAGCAATACAAAATCAACCAAGAGCTACGCTAACAGTCACTGTACGGGTGCGGGTTCAATTCCCGCCTTCGCCCTGGGTGTAATTTCTCTCTCTGTGTCAGTAAAAATTCTGTCTGTGTTTGTCTTACTTGACGAAGGTTTTTAAGCGGGTCTCTGATCAAGCAAAAAAAACGGAATATATATGTACCAACCAACAACCAACACATCAACCAAGAGAATTTCTTTGCTTTGTAGGAAAATGACGAATCCCACAAGGGGGTCGAAAAACAATGGGGGGGGGGGGTTCCAATAAAGGAACCCACGATTCACAAAGTGACTCAACGGCGGGGGCGAGAGGGCCTTCTGATGTAGTTTGCGTTACCATGGTGATGGCCCACACAAGCAACAACCAACTTCACTTCAGTTCTTTAAAGGGAGGAGTCTGCGCAGATGATACTGTTCAATCGGAAAAAGGTGCTGGGCTTACGTTCTTTGTTTATAACAGTTGGTTTATGTGTTTGCTGTGTTTCATTTGATTTCGGTTTTGTTTTAACTTCCTCTTTCCCTCTCTCGTGAAAATGAAGGGGTGAGTTTTCGTAATCGATTTCTCTCTCCCTTGAAATTTCCAGGAAGTAGTAGCGTTTAGTAGTAACGTGTCAATTAGGTTAAAACTAACTTAAATGCACCAATTAAAACGCCAATAAGTTGAACTAATTTAGTTTTATTTTAAGCTAAAACAAGTGAAAAAAAGTTAAAATGAATATAGTTAATGTGTGATAGCTGTATTTTTGTATTGCATAACTTTTTTATGTTGTTGTTTGTTTTGAGTTATAAGCAATGTCTAAGTGCACGCCCATATATTTTTTCTCTCCCCTTTTTAAAAATTTGAAAATTGGCTTTCGGTTTTTAGCTTAAACACTACGTTTATAACGTAAAAAGTGGAAGGTTTTATAATCGTTCAGTCCGTCTGTCCGTCTGTCACCCACTTTCACAGAAAGAATCACAAGTCCCACAGACAAGTGGGATACGACATTTTAAAGCAAAAAATCAGATTAAGCTACATTCCCAATTTCATTAAAAAATTTAAATTAGAAGTTTATTTAAAATTTAAATAACTAAAAATTTTTTATCTACATTGAAATAAAATGCAAATTCTATTTTTATTCATATTTTCAATGTTGTCATCCACAAGTCCCACAGACAAGTGGGATACGCCATTTTGAAGCAAAAAATCAGATTAGGCTACATGCCAAATTTCATTAAAAAATTTAAACTAGAAGCTTATTTAAACTTTAAATAACAAAAAATTTAATCTACATTGAAATAACATGCAAATTCCATTTTTATTCAATATTTTCACTGTTGCCATTTCGTTAAACGTACGAGAAACTTTTGTTAAAATGAAAATAAACTTTTGAAAAAATATTTATTTATGTGATATAATTCGGTTTGGATTGTTGTATTATCACAATAGAGTTCTTTTAATGGTTCTATATATATGTATGTAGAAAGATGCATAGAGAATTCTAACTTGGCATAAAAAAAATATGCTAAGTTTCGCTTTTATTTTTAAAGCATCAATTGTACAAATTATAAATTTTTTGAACTGTAAATTAATTTAACAAACTATAAATAAGTGAATTTTTGAAAGAAATGTAAATGGGAAATTGTGGCGACAAAAATATTTATTAAAAAAGATTACATCATTATTCTTCGAACTTCAAACAAATTTAGCAAACGATAAAGTCTAATTATTAAATCTTAGAAAGAAGATTAATGAAAATAGTTAATTTTGGCGTTTAAAACTTTGAATTACAAATAGCTAAAGGCCCTGTTTTTATTAGAATTAAATCACATTTGCAATTCGCCACAATCGCTCGAGAAACTTTAATTCTTTTAGACAAGAAATTAAAATAAATTTATTTGTGCGACATCGATCAGTTTGAAATGACGTCAAATATATTTCACTACGGAATCCTTGTATGTTGATATGAAATGTTTTCATTCTATTTAAAAGCGAGGAATATGACATATTTATTTTTTTTAAATATAAATTAATTTTTGCAAAAGATAAGTAATAATTATTGAATTTTCGAAATAAAATAAATGAAACTAGCCAAATTTAGCTTGTAAATGTTAAATATAGAATTAATGTTGTGTTTGGCGCGTTTTTTCCTGTTAAACACAAATATGTGGAAGCGAGTTAAGTGACAGATTGTGTTACAAACCTACTTTTTTTCTTCAAACTGACGTATCCCACTTGTATATCCACACAATATCACATAATTCAATTTCTTTGCTCGTAAAAAATTCTTGAAAGGAAAAATAGAGTTTCACTATCATAGAACATACACGCTGACGTGCGACCTTAATGGATGACTGGAATGACCACGCTTTTACGGCGATGTCAACACAGCTACGTCAAACTTTGACATATACCACACAAACAAACTAGCCGGCGGCATCTAATTAGTTCAGACTAGAACGACCACGCCTAAAGGAACGTTATGGCTATGTTAAACAATGTATTTTTTCCCCAAATCAAACCTCGTTCCGCCAAGTGCAAATTGCCCAGCCAACAAATCGGCTATATATAAACTAAAACCATCCGTCATTGATGCACCTGTATGATTCTTTGTTAGCTTTGAAATAAGCCACATTTTAGCTCATTCGTTCCATGACACTTTTTCCTCTGATGATTGGATTGAATAAAGAACCGTTGGTTGGGTTTGTATAGCAGGTTTATTGTTTCGCTCGGGGCGAGCTTATACAAGACATCTTTCGTAGTATTTTTGAGCATGCATCTTGCCTATATTGACTACGGCCAATACACGCCTCATAATTGAACAGAACCAAGTACCTTCTCGGTGAGAGGCTCGTCGGTTACCACTCTCGGCCACTAGGGGGGGGGGGGGGGCAAGAACAGTTAGCAGAGTATGTTAGGTTGTATGATTTCCGACTGTCTATCAGCCAATTTTGCTTCGTAATTTAGAACCCTGGTCAAGTGAGGCGTTAGCAGAGTATAACCAAGCACTTTAAGGGGGTCCGATACCCTTGAAAACTTTTTCTTTAATTTTACAGGTATACTTTTCAAATTTTTTCCACTTGTTAAGCACACAAATTAACAACAATTCAATATTTAAAAATATAAAAAAGTCTTACTAATTTTGTTTTTAATTTAAATTTTTGTTGATTTTTAAGCATTTTTAAAATTCCTACTAGTTTTTTTCTTTTCCATATTTTTTAACAAAATTTTGAATATAACATCTTTGATAATATTTAAAGAAACGTATGCATTCAGATTTAAATTTAAGTGAATAATTTCTAAAATAAAAAAATTACAAAATTTGACGGAAAAAAGCATGAAAAAAAGTGAATTTTCAACTTTGAAGGTCATTTATAAAAATTTGGTTGAAAAAAAATAAGAATCGGAATGCATACATCTATTTAGTATGTATTTATAATAATAAAAACACAATTTTTTACCCACAGTATAATATTAAAAAAGCCTTAGCATTTTGAATGTTCTCAAAATACAAAAACGACGAACAGAGATATGAGCTTTTAAAGTTTTGGATTATGGAGGATCAGGATGAAAAATTGATTGCCGTGTCCCTTTCAAAATTCATAACTAAAGAAGTAATGAGCAGTTCTTAAAATCGTTTTCTGAGAAATGTTAAGAAAGGTTTGAATATTATTTAAAAAATATTTTTAAAAAATGATTTTTTTTGAGATTTTTGGTTATCGGACCCCCTGAAGAAACATATTTATTCAAAACTGGCAAAGGGTCTCAGAAATTCTGTTTGTATTACTGCACATGCTTAGCGACTTGGTGATTTTCTTGGTTTCATTGGAGACTGATTTGAGATAAACTTGTTAAGAAAAGCAACAAAAATTGCAATTTTCAAAATTTAAATGGATATATCTCCTGATAGCGTCACCGTCCAATAAAATTTTTTCTTCAAGCTTTTTCTCTCTACAATGAACGTTCATATTCAATAAATTTTGAGGTTATTGTGGCTGATTCATATCATAAAGGCAAAAAAATGTGCCACATAATTCAAGTTTTCTATAATTTTGATGCATAATAAAATTTAAATGAAATAAAGTTGCAGAAGTATATTTTAGTATTGTACTAACAGTGTTTTGTAACTAAATTTTTGAATGTTGTTGATTTCGAAGGATACAGTCCTATAAACATGCTTTCATTTCACGTTTGATGAATGAAAATACATCAGAAATTGAATAAATCATGCTTTAGAAGGGAGGTAGGAAAACATTATTTTTACAATAGAGTTGTCAATGAGTGGAATGCTTTACCAGATTATGTTGTGTATTCGAAGAAAGTAGAAGATTTTAAGAAGAATCTTGATAGTCATTGGAAACTGGTAAAGTATTAGATTTATTTTGGACCAACCTTGCGGGCCTCTGGCCTATTGTTGGTCGACAATTTTTGTATTTGTATTTATTTGTAATACCGTAAAATGACAGTTTCTACAGACGATGGAATGTTTTTAGGGCTCAAACCTGCACGTTGTTTATGTCTCAAAAAAAGACATAAGCTAAGCAATAACAAATATACATGTCAAATTTTTTTAGTTGTTGTCTGATTTTGAAAATATAAGGGTTCTAATACACAAAACCATTCCATATTCTTAGACATTTAAAAACCTACTTGTAATTTCCTATCATTCTTTTTTGTCTCGGTATCACGTAAAAGTCTTGTCAAAATATAAATTCTTCTTCTTCTTCTATTGGCACCACAGCCCTGTGTGGGCCAGCGAACTCGCTTCCATTCCGCTCTTTTCATAGAGGATGGTTTGCCAATTCCTTGTCGTCAAAATTTGTCTTTAGTAATGCAAAAAAAGAAGTCTTTAGTAATGCAGTCAGTCCATCTTAATTTGGGTCTGTCTGTCACCTATTACCTTATAGTTAAAGATAATAAATTCGAAGATGGAAATTAGCAGTTGAAGCACATTGATACAGAACATACTTGGACACATTGATGTATCAATGAAATCCGCAAACAACCTATTAAATCTTTTTATTAAATTTTTTCATTGCCTTTAATTCTCATTTTATTATAGACTCCTCAATCCAACCACATAAGCCGTAAATTCTCAATTTACTTACTTTTTATAATTACTTGCAAAGCTAGACTATATAACATCGATTTTATAGGTAATTAATAAACTACAAGAGTTTTCTTGACATCATTCAGAAAAAAAATACTTTAAATTGTTCTTCTTTCCCAATAATTGTTTTTACAAGAAAATATAACAATTTGCCCCAGCTCTCTTTACTTTGCAATGCAATAAAATCAGTCTCTAATGCTCAGAAAAAACTTGCGTTCAAACAGCATAAGTGGAACACAAGTATTGTGTAAAAATGGAAAGTTTACAAAGTTGTGTTGTTCCAATACACGAATTGTGTTGGTGACATACGAACATAAATTTATATGTTATTAAAACACAATTGACTATCGCGAAAGCAGACTATTATTTTATACATGCGCGATTGTCCGAAAACTATAAACTATATTGTTTTTTAAAATATGTATAACAAAATTATAAAATTCATTTTAAGGTATCGTAATATATATTTAGTTTTAGTACAACTATTTACTTGAAACATTAAAAAGCAGATGCTGAATTACATTCCACAAAAATACATGAGTGATGCGGCTTTAACACAATTTTTTGCTCTAACCCTGCATTATTATTGGTCGCAAGACAATTTTTCTACTGTTTCATTACATCTTGTAATAACTGTTAAAAGCATACTTTTTTGTGAATTGAAAGTCAACACAAGTATTTTCTGATTGTATATTTTTCAGACCATTACAGTATAACCCGGTAAAAGCATCAATCAAGGGACCGCGATGTTAATGACGTAACGTCACGAGGTTGAATGTTAAGTGTAGGAAATAATTTAAATATTTATTATGTGATCATGTTATTTATAAAAGTTATTAAATGGCATCTATTGAACTTTTGTAACTCTATGTGTTATAAGTAGTTGTTCAATCAAAAGAATTTGTTAACATCAATACTAACTGAATATAATAATCTCTTCACGCTGCGTACGATGTCGCCCTTAACGGTTGCGTTGGGTGCCTACTCAGGTGTCGGCTCGTCACTTGACTGTGGTTCTAAAATACGACGCCCGTTGCCAATAGCCCTCGTGTAGCTCTAGTGCGACGATAATTCAAACTAAACTAAACTAGACCTCTTCGTTCCACTTGTACACATACAATGCCCTTTGTAGAATTCACTTCACAACTTCAGTTTAAAATTTTTCTTAATACTTACTTTTTTTATTATAATTTAGAATGTTTAAGCTTTCAAAAAATACATATGCCGAAGAAACTGATTTATTATTTGCAATGAAAAATGACGTACCAAGAGGGCCAAGCAGACTTCGGAGCGGTAAATTTATAGGATATTTTAGATTAAAACAGAAGTTAATGTGGTCTATTTATCACAACAAAAAACTGACAGAGCTCGTTTGTTTATTCATAGCACCTGAAAAATGTGTATTTTTAACCCTCAAATTCCAGTCCCTTCTTGCAAAACATACTTCTAAATACATAGTTATTTGAAAAATATATTCATATAAAGAACATATGTATGGGATTTTTTTCAAGAGTGAAGAGGATAAACATCACTCCGGCCGAGTGGTTTGGACCATTACGATAGCAGTCTACTTGCTGTAACGGGTGCGGGTTCGATTCTTGCCTTCGCCCTGGGTGTACTTCCCTTCTCTGTGACAGTAAAAATTCTTTCTGTGTCTGTCTTTCTTGACTAAGGCTTATAAGCGGGTCTCTGATCAAGCACACAAGCCGGAATATAAATATGTACCTACCCTACCTACCCCAACATCACTCCCATGGTATACGTTTCCGTGAACATTCCCTGCAGCTCGTTCCCAGTAACAGGTACCAAAATACCCCCATTTTCCTGGGCGTTGTAGTAGCCCAGCCCTCCCCCGCTGACACCAGACACAGTCTGAAACCACGGAGGATGTGGACTCAGAAGGGATCCGAGCGGCGGGAAGAGATGTAGTGTAGAGTTGCTCTTGCGCATCTTTCATCCTCTGGAGTCAATTTCGGAATCTCCTCTTCTTGTGATTCGGCTATCTTTTTTTTATGATGAGTAGGATGTGATTATTTTAGTAGTCGAGATTGGATTATTGGTAGGGGAGCTTCTGTTTTTATGGTGCGTTTTGGTGAAGATTAATAGAGGAGTTGTGCTCGGATTGATGGTTGGTTAGGTGAGTGGTTTGATATTTTTTTAATTAGTTTTTGCAAAGTCATTGTGATGTGTTTCGGTTTTGATGAATATTGTGGACGTGATTTGTTGTTTTATTTTTTTGCATTTAAAATCATTTCCTAAATATTTAAATTTGTGATATTAGAATTAAAATGGGATGCATATTGGGGCAGCTTTATCTCTTAATAATAACTTTAGCTAAAGCTTTGCTCACAAAATAAACAATAAATTAACATTTAATTTTTTCGAATGTTTCTAAATCAGATGCAAAACAGCTTTATTTTGTAAGTAAAATAATTTATTTTTAAAGTAGAAGTGTCCTATTATTCAGTCCAAAGTTATTTTCAAAAGACAAAGAATATTTGGCTATTATTTTCAAATTCAAGTAAGATATTTTTTCTCTAGTAAACTGTATTTGTGATTGTGATTTGCAATACTTTATTGCATTTCTCAATCAAATTATTTCGAAATTTTTTTGTTTTAGTT
Organism: Oedothorax gibbosus; assembly: GCA_019343175.1. Lineage (NCBI taxonomy): Eukaryota > Metazoa > Arthropoda > Arachnida > Araneae > Linyphiidae > Oedothorax > Oedothorax gibbosus. The sequence goes on from CM033272.1 coordinate 1,099,585, forward strand.
TGATCACAAATAAGAAATTAATTAAAATTGATTCGATATATATTTTTAAAAACTTTTTCATATGCAACATCACAGAACAAAATATCAGGAACACAATGATAAGATTGAAATTACACGATTTGTAAAAAAACACAAAAATTGAAGTACTTTTTAAAACGCAAAATTTAATGTATGTCCTTTTTTAGCCAAAAATTGTTCTTTAACGCCATTTATCTAAACCAAAACAAAAATTACTTGTATTAAAGTTGGCTTAGCTATATGTTTCTCAAAATATTAACTTGCTAGAAAGAAAAAAAAGGATGAAACTGTTTTAGAGAAGACCTTCATAGAACAGTTAGGAACACCAGTCATACTACCTATAACCTTTTGTGCGATATGACGTATGTATCTTTAAATTAAGTTTTGTTTTAAATAATTGCTAAGCATATATCATTGTGCTGTCTGGATTCAAAGCAGAATTTTTTAAAATAAGAAATAAAAATCACAATCATTGATAATATTTATATACTAAAACTTAATATGTGCTGCCATGTGAAATACCTTCCAAAAGTCACTAAATTCGGTTTAATTAATTGGTAATTATTCAACTTAAAATTTTTGTTATGATATCGTTTCTTGGGAACATGTTTCAACTTTGGTTATCGTTTGTTTGTCTCATTTGAATACTTTGAATGTGATCTTCCAACTTTTACAAAACCCAATTAGTTTTTAAAGTTTAATTACCCAATTAGTTTTTTTAGTTTAACTAAAAGTCTAGTTGCAAAACTCACTTTCTCCAAAGTATATATACGATATAAAATCCGGTCCTTTCAATGATTGATAATGATAAGTTCAATTTTTGCGATATCGCCAATAAAAGGGCTGGACCCCATATCTTAGTTAAACTTTAGAGAATGTTAGGTTTTTCTTTTCTAAAACTAGACCTTTTATATAATGATGCTATAATAGTTTAGCAATACAAATGTATGCGATTTTTTTTAAATAACTATTGACTATTAACAGAATATGGACCTGTACTGCACCAATTTTTTTGAAAATATTTAAATAAATAATATGTTATATTTTTTATAACTTGTATGTTAAAAATTCAAATTACAACTGCATGAAACCAAAAAAAGTAAATTCTATCGCCTATTTTCCTGCCTCTTACTTTGTTTACAGCAAAATAGGAAAAATGTAATAGGAAATATCACACAAACGAAAAAAACACTTATTAATTTGTCAAACAATATTCTTCAAAGAAATTTAATTTAATTATTTTATACTAGATCCTACTTTCCTTCAAGTTTCATGGATAAAAATACTTTTAATAACAATACCCAGTTAACTGTAAAAATATTTAAGTACAAGTATTTTAAAAGTTAAATATTTATTTGAATGTTTTACGATTAGACAATTTATTTATAAATTAGGGAGACAAATCTTATTAAAACATTCCCAAATTTTAAAATTAAAAACATCTTAATTTTTTTTTGGTTTTTGAATTCTTTGTTTGCATACTTTCAATTTGCAAAAATAAAATGCATCCTAACTTTATCTCCGACCAGCAAATAAAGACCCATTTTTCTCACGGACTAAAAAAAATATCAAATCGCTCAACGCTATTTTCATCTCGTTTGACAGCATATTTGAAGAGAAAATGAAGTAAAAGTGGAAAATAAGAGTTATCATGTTACAATCACCAACACCCCCACCCCTCCTTACGCACAAACAGACATGTGTGCACTTATTTTGATTATTATCCATAGTTTCTACAATTAAACTGTTTACCGTTCCTAAAGTAAGAGTTAGAATTGCGAATAACAAAATCAGCATTGACAACACCCACCCTAAATTAAAATAAATAACAAGAAATGCCTAGTGTAAGGAAAATAGAATTCAGAAAGAGTTAAGTGTTTAGATAGGAAAGTTCTTTACGTCTAAAAGCAATAAAAGTACACAATCAAGGTATATACAATAAAGGCGTAAGAGTCTAAAGTACATTAATTTACTTTTAAGGAGATTTCACTTTCAGTTTTTGTAAGAAGTTTTTGTGTGTGTAGTTTTATCATCTTAAAAGCTTTTTAAGTACCTGTTTAAGTAAACTATTTAATGTGATTAGGTGAAGTGTTGGATAACTTAAATTGAGAGAAACTTAAAGTATTCGGACAAAATAATATTTCGAATTATTTTAAACATAGATAACATTACAGAGGTGTCAATTTAAAAGTTCAAAAGATTGTGTCTACACTTTAAAAAAAATCATTCATGTTTTGCCACCTCAAACATCGATTTAATATAAAATACTAATAAAAAATGCATATCATTATATGTTTTAAATTAAATTGCATATAGTTTATTCAATTTTAATAATTTAATACGTTTTTAAATTTATATAAAAATGGCTTAACATATTCGCTAATGATGCTAGGTCCCTTAATATCAGTAACCAGTAACTTGTATATTATATAACTTTTATTATGTACCAATCGATCCCCCTTCCTACTGGTCAGCAACCCCATCAGGATAATATTATAATCATCCCCCCATACTTATATCAGCATTAATTATTATATCATTATCATTGTTATTGTCATTATTATTATGATTATCATCATCATTACCATTATCATTCTTCTTCTTCTTTTTATTATTATTATAATTATTATTAAAAATTATAACATTCCAAAAATTAATATTTCAAGTGAAGTGTATTGAAATCAAAATACAATGCATTAATATATTTTATATATTTTCTTTTATTCGTCCTTTTTTTTTAAATTTTCAATTTAGTCGTAATATAGATAATTTCAATTGATTATTGAAGAAAAGGAAAATTAAAATTTCTTGTAAAATTAAAGGATTAATTTTTCAAATTTGATTCTTAGATATTTCGCAAATGCGTAGTGAAAGTTTCATAAATAAAGAAGTTTTAATTTACAAAAATAGGAAAACCCTCAAAGAATATCATGACAGATTGGTACTGAAAAATACAATGAATGCTTTTAAAAGGTTTAATGAAAGAGAAAATTAAAATAATATTTTTTTTTTAATTTTCTTTCGGCTAAGTCATTAGCAACTGATATTAATGTTCTGAAGGCAAAAACGTTTTTAATATAGAGATACACAGTTATTTAATCTATTTCTAGAAAGATATGCATGTGATTTATTTTCTAATTTTTTTCTCTGATTTACGATGATAAAGATTTAAGTTACCATATGTTATACGTTCATTTAAAATAATAAAAAGATCTAATATTTTCAAAAACTTCAACATAAAAAGCTTTTAATGAAGCAGGTTTTTATAAAAACAACGAATAAAAGCTAGATAAATCTTTATATACTAAAAATAATTTCTGTCAAAACTGGGTCTTTCTGTCAACCCATTTCTTTAAAATAAACCACAAAATATTTAAACATTTAAGACTTGAATACGAAAGAAAACATATTTTAAACTTACCATCATTTGATGTTAAATAAATCTAAGCCATTTTGTACAAATAGTCAGTGGCTTTATTGTCTAAAGTTACATAACATACACATAGACGAATACACTAGCTGAAGACTAGCTGAATCAGATTCGGTTTCTTTTGTTGAACTATCTAAAAAAAATTAAGTGATTTTATTTTTTAGAAAATATTTATAAAATATATTGTGATAAGTTGTGCTAATCGAATTTCATTTAGGTCAATTTTACGAATTTCCGACTTATTTACGAGACAAACAAGAATACATTTACATATTGAACAATAATAACGTTTGTTTGAGAATTTATAGGTTAAAGAGCATAATTTGTAAGAATTTTTTTTAAAAGAAAGATTGCCTATTTATTTTACTATACAACGAAAATTCACATTTTATATAAGTGTTCATATTTTTTTAGAGCTATACGGGGCTACTGGAGACGGGCGTCATAATTTTGTACCATAATCATGTGATGAGATGACACCTGAGTAGGCACCCAATACCACTTTTAACGGGACATCGGGACATGATGGTCTTGACATTATATATTTATTGTACACGCCCTCTACACGGGATATAATTAAATGGATTTTTGGCTGCTCATATCATTTATAGGTCGATTTTCGTTTTGACATTTTTGTTGAATTCCGGGTAATACCTGGATTGCCCGGGCCAAACTTATAGACTTGGCCCTCAGGCCTTCATATGTTCTAGTAGGATATACGTATACAGTACAAGGAATAGTGCTCAAAAGTATTCTGCTCTTTAGTAAGAAAAAATATTTTATTCATACGTTTTCATTAAAAAAATTTTCACTTAGCATGATTTCTGATATTAGTTAGGTTTTCAATTCATAAAATATTTTCTGATTTTAGTTAGGTTTAAAATTAATAATATATTTGCAACATTATTGAATTTGTAAGCAATCAAAAATATTTATTCACTAAAAAAATTGTATAATTACAAACTATTTCTGACAGAAAATTTGCAAGAAAATATCCGTAAAGCTTCGAAAAAAAGCATGTTTACACATTTATCCCATAACAAAGCTATACAGAAAACATTCTTGCATAACATATTTTCCCTGTACTTCTAGTTCACAACAGGTGCAATCTGTATAAGTCTAGTTATATATTTTATCAGTTCATATAGGAAATACGTCTTTTATCAAATTGATTTGCAATTTTGCAGTAAATTTCTAAAACTTTTTCTAAAGGAAAACAACAGAAACATTATCTTTTCTAACAGATGTTTTTACAGTGTTAAAATGCCTGTTCATTGTGAATTATTCTTTGAAGCTTATACTCTATTTTCGTAACATTATCTAATTGAATCCATTACATTATATAAATAGTTTTCGCGATGATAATGTAAGAAAGCGAAAACACCAAAACTCCGGTATTAAATTAATGAATCGTTTCTGTTGTTGACACTACTTAAATTGCATCGAGAACTTTAATTAATTCTTTAAAATTCCATTTTAACCTGATATCATTTGAAAGCTTACACGTTAGAAGATATATTTCCAAAATTGGTGATGGAAAATAGTTTTTAACACCATTATTATGTTAAGAACTAGTTTTAGAATTTTAGAGTGTACGCTGAAAAGGAAGACAAATATAGCCATTGCACAATAAAAGTAGCCTTTTTAATTGTTTTTTTACCATTTATGACAACAAGAATACCAATCGAGATATCTTGATATAGTTTTTTTTTCGTAGAAAAAATTATCGATATAAATAGATTCAGAAATATCTTCTGATGGCAAACGAAAATTTTCATCCACCAATATGTACAATACATAAAAATGTAAAATTTTCTCGAATAAAATATTTTTTTTTTCGTTTTTACTTCATACTATAATTGCCAAATAATAGTTTTACATTTCACTTTGGACATAATTCTTGAAATAGTCTGAAAACTGCACAGTCGAACAAAGCCAGATTACCACACAACTTTTTAAGTGTTTTTTTTTGTTTTTTTAAGGATGGAAAAGTTTATTGCCTTATATTACCGCTGTAAATTACGAATTTCTGTTTTCTAAAAGAGTACTGCTGAAAATTACAGTAAAATATCATCTCAGTTAGTTAAACGAAACATTTTCTCTTAAGACTGATACAATCTCTATCCGCCGGTACATATTACAACTGATGAGTGTAGATAATTTCTGCTTTTATTAAAAATTAACATTTGAAATATATACCAACTACATCAGTGGCTGCGGTATTGGTCAGGAACGATACGGTTACAGTCAAATACAGGAAAAATATTTTAGGCAGGACAATTTTCTGCATTGCTTTGTTACGGAAAAAAAATCTGTTAACAGATTTTTTCCGTAGCATCGAATCATATCGAATATTTTTTGGCAACATTGCAATCAGATATTTTTTGTAATACAACGGAATTTTCTAAAGAGAGTGTGGTAAAATTATAAGAACCGTTTGTATAATAATTGACAGCATTGTTAACAATTCAATAAGGAATTAAATACTTTTTTTTAACATGCACCAACTCTTCGAGCGGTCCACTCTGTTTTGTAGAATAAAGATCGATGACTCGAAAACAGCGTTCCAATTTATTCGCCTTAGGCGATTGTCAGCGGTACCAATCGAGACATTTTCCGGATCAGCTGTGTTAGCAGATTCAGAGTAATGGTTACCTGAAATATAACCAATAACGACCCTCATAAGTGGGTAAAGAGTCGTATTTAGTTAGAGAGGGAATGAAATGTACGTTATTGATAAAATTCTTCGTTATACTCTTACTCCTCTTGTTGTAGCTTAAGATTAACCAGCAAAATATTAGAAGATGTAAGATTTGTAAAATAATGTATTGTTATTAAATTTTGTGTTGGTCAAAGATTCACATTTATAAAAGATTAAATAAGTATGCGTTTTAAAACAGATTTGAACTTAAACGTTAACTTATTACTGAACTTAAAAGTTAACTTATTACAAAAATTCAACGTTAACTTATTACTGAACTTAACCCATTAAACGCCGCTATATAAAACGCGAATATTTTTTATATATTTTTGTTTTATATTTTGAGGTTCAGTAGCAGTTTTTTTTATCATATTTAGTTTAATTTTTTAAAAAAATCTTTATTTGATCAGAAGATATAGTAAGATCCCAAAATGGGAGACTTGGCGTCTAATGGGGGTAACAAGGATACATTCGTCACAAAATTGAAAATTTAATATTTAATTTAAATATCTCGCTAAATTGAGTTGGAAATCCCAAGAATTAGTTTAATATAATTATTAAAGTTAATTATCCATCACTTAAATGCATATTAAATAAGTTCATGCAATAAAATAAAAAATTCCGTAATATTTCTTACCTGTTTACGGTAAAAAGGCTAATTGAGACATGTGTCCATTCATCTCGCGATGGATTCTCCAAGCAGCTACCACAGCCATGTTTAGAGTGTTGGTCAAAAATGGTAACCACCATTTCTTTCCCTTTATTTTTGGTCAGTAAGAACTCAAAAAGCGATCAAGAAGATCTACCCTACCCATATTTTTGTTGTAAGATCCAACTATTCCTGGTTGAGGCAAATCAATCTTCTTTTTAGATTTTGGGCACCAACGTTTTGCTTGTCCCATGGGCTCCATACATGGCAAGCCCATAATGCTTAGCCTAAAATGCTGACCTAGGGTTTATCACAAGTATATCCAGAACATTCTTCAGAACATGTTGGAATAGGTTTCTATAACACCTGGCTATGACACTTGTTCAAGAACAACAAAAGAAAAGTTCCACAAAGGTTTGTGGCTTTCAATGGTAAAAAATTAACAGAAGGCAAAAGGAGCGTGTCAGCAAAACAGGTGTTAAGCTTATTCTGCTTATCAGAACAAGCCAATTCTCCCATTTTGAGACCTATCTAAACAAACAACTGTAAAATCCTTTTTAAATTAATTTTTGTGACAACTGTTTGTTATCACTTGAAAATAGAACCTATTACTTTCCATATTAAATGTCCCGAACTTCCTTTATGGAAGGAATTTGTTAAGATATAGTATTAGTTCAATTTAAAATCCAAATGAATGTAATTTTTAGCTCAAAAATGTGTTAGTTTGAGCCCTAAACTAAAAACTTAACATTCGGGACATGGGAAGGTAAAGAATTTTCTTTCATTGTTTTGTATCTTAAAATTTTTGTAGAGTTTCTTTGATTTAAAATTCCATTTTGCAGTTATGTAAGAACCAGTCTATTAGTATATTAAGAAAAAATTTAAAAGAAATATTAATTTTTTTTTAAGTTATGCCCAAGGGACATAAAATTAAAAATTATGCTAGAATTTCCCATAGATACATCTTATATGCCTGGTTACATAAAAAGTAAAGAAATATTTCAAAAGGAAGGAGTTTAAAAAATTTAAAGATCTTTTTCAAATTTATGTAGCTGTAAACAAATTATTTACAGTTAGTTCATTCTCAAATCAGTTTAGCACCGTACAGCGGTGATCTAATGGACGAAAAAATAACTAAACGGCATGATAAGGTGAGGGTTTTGGATGATTATAAGATTGATCGTGTGTGAACTTTGGTAAAAACTGTGGAACAACGACTTTAAAAAGATTTATGAAATATATATTAAGCTTTATGAACATAAATTTAAAAAAAAACAAGAAATTGTAGTTATTCTTTGAGAATAAAATCTTCCGATGCCGGTATACTTGGTACATCGGAGATTCTTTGACTGACAAATTTTACAAAAAAGACAATTTCATTCATATATATTACACATGAATTACTTTTTATCACGAGAAAAAAATTTAATATTTAAAACTGAGGAATTCAACTGAAACTCAAACTGCTTCAACTGAACTAATCAATTACCAATTAGTTGCTTTAGGCAAAGGATTTTAAACAGCTGAATCAATGACAAATACAGACCTTAAACATAGTTTAATGTTCGAAATCAGGAGCACCACTGTCTAAATTGAGGCTGAGTGGAGGCACCAAACATGTAAAAAATTTCTGGTTTTGTCACATTTCAATGGTTAGGAGAATTCTTTTTGAAATAACAAAAAATATTTCAAATAAAAAAATTAAATTTGAATTTTCTCTTAAAATTTGAAAGTTCAAAATTTTTTGAGAATCTTTTTAATGCAGTTTTTGAACTTGATCATTCAGAGTTTCACTAGATAAAAAATGACAAATTGCTCGAAGATGAAGAAGTCCTGGAAAACGGAAAAGGGACTGTTTTCTATTCAATTTACACGGCAGGTACGTAATTTTCAGTGTATTTTAGTGTAAAGAATATTTGTTGCACATTAAAACAGATATGCGTTTAAAATAACTTGAATTTTAATTTACCCTTCACTAAAAACTGTTAATACTCAACACTTTTATCAGTAAAACTTTGTGTTATGTTTCAAGATGTCTCAGAGTGAATTCATCCGTTATATATTTAATCTACTACAATAAAGTATTTTATGCATACAACAAATTTTAAAAATTAAATACACGTGTCCTTAAACTTAAATCTATGCATTCTTAATACACTATGAATCTGGATTTATAATCTTTTTTAAAAATTTCAAAAGGGCTTAGTTTTTTTTTAGTTAAAAAAATATAATATTTTGTGGGATTTTTCACTTGACTACTTTTGTCTCAATGTATTTGTGATAACGGTAAGTCTCTCGATTTTGTACAAACTACCGCATTTAAACCCTTTTAACCGATTTTAGAAGCACATTATCGCTTGACATGTTTCTGCACTTAGATTTTTGTTACGTCCAAATGTTTTACCGCATACACATTAGGCGGAGGCGAAATAAGACCCCACGTTACATTTCCTCAGGCGCAAAAAAGCTCAAAATATATCCTTTATTTATAAATATATATATATATATAACATTCCAACCCCCTGAAATAAAATGCGTTTCCCAAGCCAAGACCAAAACCCTCGATGTACTTTCACATACTTTAAACTCTATTTTACGATTCATAAATAATTGCTTGACTTGACTGTTTTTGTTTTGGTGGGGGGAAAGTTCGCCGAGCACTGCGACCTCAGGTCTATTGTACTCAACCCCAGAAATGACACAGGCACAAGAGACACACAAAGAAAGAGACGACACAAACACCATAGACAAATAACAACATTTATTGACAAACACAAACATCCATGCCTTACCGGGATTCGAACCCGAACCCAGAAGCTCCAAAGGCTAGCTCCCTAACCGTTGCGCCACCGGGTCGGCTAATTGCTTACTTTTTAGACCACTTTATCACTCTGTAAAGGGACACGGATATTCTGTTAGACTTCCGGGAAGGATAAATCTCATAAAATTTGTACTACGGAGAATGATAAATGTGAAGAATGCAATGCATGAAATAGCACTCACTCGCATAGGGAAATCTGTGTACAAAGGAGGCAGATCTTTTATAGGTTATTTGACATTTAATGGCTGAGTGAATAATCTAGTTTAAATTAAAATTCTGGGAATTCCAGAGGATCAATTGAATTCAAAAACACGCAATCTCAGTATTGAATGCTCAGATATGACGAATTATTTCCAAATTTTTTGACGAAATGATATCGCGGAAAATGCTGCAGATAAAATGTTCGTCAAATTGCTGACATGAAACGATAATACAGAGAATCAAGTGACACCATACGTTAACAAGGCCGGGAGTAAGGATATGTGTATATATGTGTATATGTATATATGTATAGCCGGGCCTCGAACCCGTGATCTTGGGCTTACGAGGCGGACACGTTAGACCTCTCAGCTACTGAGCCGTTTACTTGATCAAATACAAAAAGAAAACAGTTAACACATGGAAAATCATGAACCAGCTTACGGATATTAAAGAGATAACTCTTGTGCAATTCGAAACAAATGAGATAGTGTTCTACAGAGGATTAACGGATAATGCACTTAAAGCATATAAGGATTGAATATTGAACGTATAATGTAGTTTTATAAAAATGCAAAACAAATTAAAAACAATAAAATGCATTTTCAAATAAGCATGCATTTATTGGTATTATCTAATGTATTTAGTAAAGGGGGGACTTAGTAGCAAGCAAAATTTTATCCAAAATAAGCTTTTGTTACATTTTACAGTGATTAAAACCTTTCACTATCTAATAGAAAACTTTGGTATTTTAACAAAATATTTTAAGTAACATCTAAATTTCATAAAATATATATTTAAATAACACTTTAAATCATTAAAAAGAGTATTTATGTTAAACCAAAAGTTATACGTAGGAAAACAAAAATACATAAAAATCTATATCCTAACCTTATTTTAAAAAAAGTTCTTTAGCATTCACCAAAACTTTATATTACTTATGCAATAAGAAAATCATATGCATAAAAGACATTCACTCAAAAAAATATCATTACAAAAAGAAAGAAAAAAAAAGAACTAGATCAAAACTTCTGAAAGAAAAAATATAATCTGGGTTAGAATTTTATTTATTTTGCGATTTTAATTATCATAAGCTTTGGTTTAAAAACTGTTTGTGGCACGCCAGAAAGAACTGTCACATATAATCAACGCTTTCCATTTCGTTTGTTATGAGAGAAAATTTATTTTTCTGTATTTCCTATTATTTCCGCTATGTATTTGTAACCCACCCCGTTAAACATTTCAGCTCGTAGAAAGTATAAAACCTTTAAAAATCTCTGAACTTCTTTTTAATTTAAAGTACTTTAATCATTAAAAAAATGACAAATTTAAGAACCATTTAAAAAGCACAAAAATCACAATTTTCTAATTTCTATAATGCCAGCCATCAAATTACAATTCAAAATTTTGCTTTATAATTTTCTAATAATCTTGGAGAAATGTGATAAATAACAGAATTTTTTGCATTTCTAAATGATAAAAAATTGAATCAAGTTCTATGTTGAAATGTTTATTATAAAGATTGAAATTGTTCTATTTTAGTTGAATTTTAGTTAATAAGTTCAGATTAAGAAATTCTTATTGCTGAAAAATATAATAACCAATTCTGTAAAGTTAAAGAATGAATTGATTGATAACTTCAAGTTTACAGTTAATGAGCTTAATATATTTGATTTGGAACTTAAGGAAAAAATTTGTACATAAACTACTTAATTTAAGTTAAATATGGAGCAAAATATATTCTGTTCTTAAATTATGCGATTTTATCTGAAATTTAAATGTATCAAATTGTATTTAAGTCGAAGTATTTTAACGAAAAATTTCCGGGTAAGCCTCTCAGACATCCCAAGAGAACAAATGAAATCTATTCTTAGAATTATCTCTAACAATTTAAAGAATTAGGTAATCTGTGCTTGCGATAAATCTTATTATTAAGTAACAATCTAGGAACTTTCTTGTGAACTTTAAATTAAGTTTCGAAACAAATTGTAACATCTCTATTGAGTTTTGAAAGTTATGTCAAATAACACTAAGCAACTAGATATATGTTTGACAAACTAAACATTCATTATTTTATCTTGCTACATGTAAGGTAATTTTAATCATGTTTTTTATAAATATTTAAAAAAATTGTGAAATAAAAAATAACAAAAAACTGCAAACGCTCTAATTTTGCTGTAGTTTAATAGTGATAAATAAAGCATTTTTTAAAAAATAAATAACAGATTTTTTTCCAAGAAATTTCGAAGTACTTTAATTGAATGCTCTTATAATTTAGAAAAGAGTTTTAAGATTAAAAGCATTAAAAGTAAGAAGTTTTATATTCGAATACGGTGTTCAGCACTGTCATCCTATGAACGAATGAGCGATTCGAACGAGGTAGAGCGTGGCTTGTTTGTGGTAAAGTATGAAGTGCTTGAACATAGATATCATAGTTAAAGTATTAGATTGGCAGATCACGTGACCTCCAATGCTAACGACGGGACGCGCATGGAGACCAAAATAAGAGGGCAAATGGGTCAGTGTTGCCACCACATTAAGGAGAAAAATACTACGAAAAAATACCGTTTAATTCTAAAATTACAAAAAAATACCATAAAAATACTAAAAAAGCGTTTCACGTATTTTTTTTTTAAAGTCACTAAAAAGATTCCAAAATGCAGCTGGTATTATGGTATATTTTTGTAAGTTTAGAATTAAACGGTATTTTTTGTAGTATTTTTCTCCTTAATGTGGTGGCAACACTGGCCCATTTGCCCTCTTATTCTGGTCTCCATGCGCGTCCCGTCGTTAGCATTGAAGGTCACGTGATCTGCCAATCTAATACTTTAACTATGATATCTATGTGCTTGAAGTAACTGTGGCATCATTGAAGGCGTAAACGTTCTAGTTTAGACGAATAACCTGAGAGTTGGTTTGTTTGTGGGATTTAAGACAACTGTTGACGTAACTGGGTCGTTGTAGGCTTAGCCTTTCCACTAGTTAATTATGCAGGGAAAACCCCAATTAAATTATTAGAAATATGAAGGAGCTATCGCACTTTATATATGTGATAGTTATTCATTGTTTTGAAGATACTTAAGACGTTAATACTGTAAAAATGTGATGGGGA